>OY740785.1:19050244-19457744 GCA_963514005.1 Raja brachyura
GCCTACTGCTGTTTCCTTCCTGGAAAGTGCAAATCTGCGATTCGGCATATGCTGAGGTGGAGGAATTTGGCCATTTGTGAACTCAATCTCATAACCCTGAATACTTTGTAAAATAAACTCATCCGAGGTGATGTTTTCCCATGCATCCTTGAACCCCCGTAGCCTACCCCCAACATGTGAGGTTAGACATGCCAGCGCATGAAACCCAGACCGCCTTACCTTCATGGTTATCGGTGGTCCCTGGCGTGTTTGGTGGGACGTGGAGGTGCTGGGTTGCGCTGGTAGTAAGGAAACCGCATTTTCCATGCTGGCCGTTGAGGGCCTAGCCCTAAAAAAGGTCTGGGCTGTTGAGGCTGTTGGTGCATAGGAGGCGCCGGAACGTAGGTCCTTGCTGGCCTTTCGGTATGACCTCGTGGCCTGAAAAAAGGTGTTTTCTTGGCCGTCTGTCTGGTCATGGTGTGTGACCTCATCAGGCCCACTGTTTTTGCATGGTCATCTAGCTCTTTGACCTGCTTCGGGAGGTCTTCTCCGAATAGCTGTCTGGGTGGTGGTGTTGGAGGTGCTCTACATATTCCCGCAAATTTGGGGTTTAATGTTGGCTTAATAATGCTTTTTCTAAAAGCATTAATTTCGTATTGCGTGTTGCAAAGTAGAGCCAGGGCATCCTCCTGTTCGGTGTTTAGATCCACTCCATCCACCGACCTTGCAAACGCGGTTATCCCAGATGTAAGCAACTTCAGGATTCTTTGTAATTTCACTTCCTGAGTTCGAATGCCTGGGCTAATATTGCCCCAAATAGGCATGTTGACTATAGGCACATTGAGCAAATTGCAATTGCCCGGCGCCTTATGTCTATCCATGGCCTTTGCAAGGACCTCCTCCTGTAGCTGATGGTTCGTGAGGAAATCTATGGTAGCGGCCAACTTGGTGTCGAGGGGTTGTCCCGTTGATATGGGTAATCCAAACTTGGCTGCCACGTCCAGGAGTTCTTCCTGGGGAACTTCAGGTGCAACTGGGGCATGTACCAAGATTTCCTCCTCTTCTGGCCTCATGCTACCCATAGATGATGGGGATATGTTCATGAGTCCCCTGGAACTGTGAGTTTCCTGTCTTTGATTGAGCAGGAGTTGTTCCATGATCCTCTCCATCCGGTCTATGCGCCCTTCATCGTGCGTGAATGGGCGGTTAGAGTCCTCATGCCCGAAGGAACTTCTGAGGCTCCTATCATCGGCCCGTACCTCATCGAGGTAATGTCGGTGCCGTGACGATAAGTCGCTACCAGCCGCCTCAGCGAAACTGAACGACTCCCGCGCGGATCTGCTCATACGCCTTCTTTTGGCTGAGCTAAATCCGGCTGCCTCTGAGGGCATAGGCGGCGAAAAGTCGGCACCCGACGCCTCGGCGTGGTGACCCGACATCCGCGCGGGCTTGCCGACTGTCCTTTTCCTGGACCCAGACGGCGTACGGTCCCGTCCAGCCCCCAGCGGGGGAAGCGGTGACCGTGGCGAGACTCCACCTGTGTGACTGCTCCTGGCCCAACTAGGTGGTGAGTCTCTACTGGCCCTCCTTGGTCTGCCAGTGGACTCAGGTCTCGTTGATGCACCAGGCCGCAATCTAGCGGCTCCTGGTGAACCCTCTGCCCGTAAAGGGCTGGGTTCTCGAGCTCTATCCCTGGCTCTGCTATGAGGGCTCAGGGAGAAGGGCCGTGCAGCAGCACGTAAACCCTTTTTGCTCACCTCTGCCAATGATCCAGTTGGCGAGAGAGAAATGGAGTCAGGGTCCACCTGCTCCGGCGCTGTTCCGACTCCTTGCTCTGCGGGAACTCCGCTAGAGCTCAGCTGTGTCGGTGATTCGGGTCCTGTGACTACAGGGCTCCCCGATTTTCGCGCCTTTTTCCCGGTCCTTCCAGCAGGTGCTGTAGAAGGGAGCTCCGGGCTCGGTGGCCGACAGGTCCTAGCGGATGTCCTGCGGCTCTTACTCCCTTTGTCCATGGTTTTCTGTAGGGAAAAATACACAAACAGACAAACCCAACCAGCTCAAGGTTGGTTATACTTACCTGAGTTGGTCCTTTTGAGGGCTGGTGGTGAGCCGCGCTCCTCCTCCAGCCGTCGACTGCAAATGCGAGCGACGATATGTCGCGCATGCGTGCTGGCGGGTTCTTCACGAAGTCACTCACGTGACTCCGAAATGAAATCCCTTCATCTAAATCATTAATGTATATTGTAAATAGATGTGGTCCCAGCACCGAGACTTGTGGTACCCCACTAGTCACTGCCTGCCATTCTGAAAGGGACCCGTTAATCCCTACTCTTTGTTTCCTGTCTGCCAACCAATGTTCTAACCATGTCAGTACCATAGCCCCAATACCATGTGCTCTAAATTTGCCCACTAATCTCCTATGTGGGACCTTATCAAAGGCTTTCAGAAAGTCCAGGTACACTACATCCACTGGCTCTCCCTTTTCCTAGTTACATCCACAAAAATTCAAGATTAGTCAAGCATGATTTCCCCTTCGTCATTCCATGCTGTCTTGGACCAATACTGTTACTGCTATCCAACAATATTTTCTCCCCACTGGTGTTTCCAGCCCCTTCTAAATCTGTATCTTCAGTTGCTCACAATGTCTGACCCAGTGAGGGATTCAAGATTGTGTAGGTGGAGCAAACACAACACATTGTGAGAATTAAATCTTCTCCTGGATGTATTAAAGAGTGCTGGGTGATTATTACAATGATTATAGGACAATTAGAAGGAATGATCCCACAACTCACAGTGATAGGAGCAGAATTAGGCCTTTCGGCTCATCAAGTCTACTCCGCCATTAAATCATGGCTGATCAATCTCACCCTCCTAACCCCATTCTCCTGCCTTCTCCCCGCAACCCCTGACGACTGGACAGCAGGTGCGGACAGAAAGGGGAGATATTAGTCAGTCTTATTCTCCTGAAGGGGTTAAAAGAAACATGGGTCAAAGTGCACTTGAGGATGGTCTGCAGTGTTACAATAAAGCAAGGATGAACTCAAATGTCTTTCTCTCTCCAAGACAAACAATTGAAACAAATATCATGCGACCAGTTTGAGCTCACCTGACTGTTTTTGCCAGTTAAGAAAATTAATGCAGCGATCTTTCACTTTACCATTTAAAGATTAAACAGGGGACACAAGGAATTCAAGATTAATTCCCCCTCCCATTCCAACACCAACCTTGCTGTCCTGGGCCTCCTCCATTGCCAGAGTGAGGCCACATGCAAGCTGGGGGAACCGCAGTACCTTACAACCCATGGTTTGGAGTTCTCCAATTTCAAGAAACCCCCCACGCCTAACCCACCTCATTCCTGTGTCTCTCTCCCCCCATGCTGGTGTGCACCCATTTCTTCTAGTATCTCCCCTCACCCCCCCCCCTTCTCCAGCCACCCTGCTCCTTGGTGTAGGAAGGAACCAATGATGCTAGTTTATCCGAAGATAGACGCAAAATGCTGGAGTACCTCAGCGGGACTGGCAGCATCTCCATTCCTTCTATCCCGAGATGATGCTGCCTGTTACTTACTGCTGCTGAGTTACTTCAGCATTTTGTGTCCTTCACCCTGCTCCTTTCCTCTCCTCCGTACACTCATTCCCCAAATTGAGTCCTTCATTTTCCTTTTATCCTCTCCCCCACCCTTTTTCCCATTCCCCTTCAACCAGTATTGCTCCCTTTGGCTTTAAATTTCAATCCTCACATCTCCTTATCTGACACCTTTTCATCTCCAGCCTTTGTCACTTTCTCCACCCCAAGTTTCAGTTTAGTTTATTGTCACGTGTACCGAGGTACAGTGAAAAGCTTTTGTTGCGTGCTAACCAGTCAGCAGAAAGACAATACATGATTACAATCGATCCGTTCACAGTGTATATATACATGATATGGGAATAACGTTTAGTGCAAGGTAAAGCCAGCAAAGTCTGATCAAGGATAGTCCGAGGGTCACCAAAGAGGTAGATAGTAGTTCAGCACTGCTCTCTGGTTGTGATAGGATGATTCAGTTGCCTGACAACAG
This sequence comes from Raja brachyura, assembly GCA_963514005.1. The sequence continues at coordinate 19,054,278 of OY740785.1, forward strand.
CTGGGAAGAAACTGTCCCTGAATCTGGAGGTGTGTGTGTTTTCACACTTCTGTACCTTTTGGAGAGGGGAGAAGAGGGAGTGGCCAGGGTGCGACTCGTCCTTGATTATGCCGAGGCAGCGTGAGGTATAAATGGAGCCAATAGAGGGAGGTTGGTTTGTGTGATGGTCTGGGCTGCGTCCACAATTCGCTACAATTTCTCCCGGTCTTGAATGGATCTGTTCCCAAACCAAGCTCTGATGCATCCTGATAAAAATGCTTTCTATCTTACAATCACTCCACTCCCTCACTTGTATCCTCCTATCACTTGCCAGGCTTTGCCCTGCTCCTATCTTTCTTTCCCCCACACCCAACTACAATCAGTCTGAAGAAGGGTCACAGCCCTAAACGTTATTTGTCCATTTCCCTCCACAGATGGTGCCTGACCCCTGATCTCCCTCTCCCCTGACAGTCTGTAGAAAAGTCTTGACCCGAAACGTCACCCACTCCTTCTCTCCAGAGATGCTGCCTGCCCCGCTAAGTTACTCTAGCATTTTGTTTTTATTTTCAGTGTAAACCAGCATTTGCAATTCCTTCCTCCCCACTATGTTTCTCCTGCACTTTGTGTTTTGTTAGAGATTAAACTGTTTTGTCCAGATGCAGATTCTAACTCTTGGCATGTTCTGTCAGTCCGTGACCAAGTGCATTTCAAATCCTCATCACATCTTGACGAAAAAATATCCTCCCCTGTTGCCCAGGTTCTTTTCCACATAAACTTTGATCCTCTAATTACCACCCTCTAACTTTCAGTCCCTCTAAACATCTCTTCTAAATCTTCTGAGCCTTCAGTAATAGACAATAGACAATAGATGCAGGAGTAGGCTATTCGGCTCTTCAAGCCACCACAGCCATTCAATATGATCATGGCTGATCATCCACAATCAGTACCCCGTTCCTGCCTTTTCCCCATATCCCTCGACTCCGCTATCTTTAAGAGCTCTATCTAACTCTCTCTTGAAAGCATCCAGAGAACCGGCCTCCACTGCCTACTGAGGCAGAGAATTCCACAGATTCACAACTCTCTCTGGGTGTAAGGAGAGTTTGCCTCATCTCCATTCTAAATAGCTTACCCCTTATTCTTAAACTGTGGCCCCTGGTTCTGGACTCCCCAAACATCGGGAACATGTTTCCTGCCTCTATCATGTCCAATCCCTTAATGATCTTACATGTTTCAATAAGATTCCCTCTCAACCTTCTAAATTCCAGAGTATACAAGCTCAGCCGCTCCATTCTATCAACATATACTAGCAATGTTACAAAATTTTGAGATTTTAAAAATCAAGTCTGCAATTTATCCCATCAGATAAAGCATAACAAGAAGTTTAATTTGACACCTAATTTACTTTCATATCTTCAGTATTAAGAAAGTTATGGCCATTTTCATGCTCGGAAATGAGTATCTTGCTTCCCATTGCCTTTCAATTGACTTAACTCAAAAGCTGTGATCTGGAAAAATTAAAAGCCCATAACTTTATTAAAAATTAAGAGAACTCAATGAAATTTTCAGTCATTATAGATTGAAGCATTCTGAAACAAATATTAAACAATCTTACTTGGATTACCTGAAATTAAAGTATATAATTAGTTAGTTATCTAATTGTAGCTAATTACAAAATTCAATGAGTAGATCTAAACATCTATCAATTTCTTAAGAAAAGATAAACTTTTTTTTAATTGCCTAAGTGTCCAAATAACATTCACACAATAATCCACAATATAACATAATTTTTAAATCTCATTTTCATGAATTTCTGGGCCAAATGGAAGGAATTTAGTGTTTAATGCCTGTAAATAAATGGCCATTTAAATCAACTAGCGAGTGGGTTTTAGTGGAATGCGGTGGATTGGAACGTTGCGGTTAGCGGTGAAGTTGGGGGGAAAAATACTGGGGGTTCATACATTTTTTGGGGACCCCATTTCGCAACATTAAAATAGTATTTATGCCTCCCAAAAAACCAACTTTTAATTAAAAAATAAAGTATTTACCTTTTTTTCTCCCCTACGGAAAATGCTTCCGGTGGTCTGCGGTCACGGCTTTTGAAGGTGATTTTTAAATTACTCTAGTTAACAAATAACTTAGAGTAATTTAAAAATACCTTAATGGATGAAATGTCGGAGCGATTTTTCTTCCGCAATTAAATCGCCCGACATTCATCGATTATCCTGGTCTGGTGAAAATCGGCACTTTAAGCCCGCCCCCCTCTGAAAGGCGCTAAAGTCGCGCACACGGGGAGCGGCAGAAGTGCAGCGCCGCTAAAGGTAAGTTTTGTAACATACCTACATATACGACAGTCCCGCCATCCCGGGAATTAACCTCGTGAACCTACGCTACACGCCCTCAATAGCAAGAATGTCCTTCCTCAAATTTGGAGACCAAAACTGCACACATCTGTGCTGAACATCTCTTTACATTTAGTACTTTAGAGATACAGCGTGGAAACAGGCCCTTCGTGCCCATCGAGTCCACACTGACCACTGATCACCCTGTACATTAGCACTATCCCACCTACTAGGGAGAATTTACTATTTTACCAGAGCCAATTAGCATAATCAAAAACCTGTACTTCTTTGGAGTGTGGGAGGAATCCGGTGCACCCAAAGAAAACCCACACGGCACAGGGAGAACGTGCAAACTCCAGACAGACAGCACCCGTAGTCAGGATGGAACCCGGGTCTCTGGTGCTGTAAGGCAGCAACTCTACCGCTGCACCACCGTGCCGTCCCATACTTCTCCATACATAAACCCTAAACTGTCCACAATTAAGATGAACAGCACTAACAAGTGTAAGGGAAAGCTAGACACTGACTTCAGTCAGAAAGATGCATTAGAGGCACCATAAAGGCACACCAATACTTCTACCTTCTCAGGAGATTGAGGAAATTTGGCACGTGTCCAATGTCTCTTTCAAACGTATACAGCTGCTCCGTCGTGAGCACACTGTCGGGTTGCATCACAGCTTGGTGTGGGAACAGCTCTGCCCAACACCGCACGAGATTGCAGAGAGTTGTAGATGTAGTCCAGTCCATCACACAGACCAGACTCCCCACCATCCACTCCATCTACACTTCAAACTGCTCTGGGAAAGCAGGCCAACATATCAAAGACCTTGCACACCCTGCTCCTGATACAGAAGCTTGAAAGCGCGCACCACCAGACTCAGGAACAGCTTCTTCCCCTCTGTTATCAGGCTTCTGAACGGCCCTTCCATAAGCTAGGGTACTGTCCGATTCACCTCTACCCCATTGCGGACATTGGTCTGTGGAACTGGTGCGCTACAATGCTGAGAACTATATTCTGCACTCTGTATCTTCCCCTTTGCTCTACCTATTGTACTTGTTTGGATAGCATGCAAAACAAAGCCAAGCTGCAGCAAGCAAGAATTTTGTTCATATGCTTTTGGTACATATGACAATTAAACACACGTAACTCTTGAGAGGGTGGCACGGTAGCACAGCCACTGCCTCCCAGCACCAAAGGCCTGGGTTCTATCCTGACCTCAGCTGTTGTCTGTGACCGCGTGGGTTTCCTCTTGGTGCTCCGGTTTCCTTCCACATCCCAAAGCCGTGCAGGTTTGTAAGTTAATTGACCTCTGTGAAAATTGCCCTCTAATCTGCATGGAGTGGGTGAGAAAGTGGGATAACATAGAATATGGAAAGTGGAATAACATAGTGTGAAGATAGGCACAAAAAGCTGGAGTAACTCCGCAGGACAGGCAGCATTTCAGGAGAGAAGGAATGGGTGATGTTTCGGATCGAGACCCTTTTTCAGACTCCGAAGAATGGTCTTGATCCGAAACGTCACCCATTCCTTCTCTCCAGAAATGCTGCCTGTCCCGCTGAGTTACTCCAGCTTTTTGTGTCTATCCGTGGTTTAAGCCAACATCCGCAGTTCCTTACTACACATAGAACTAGTGTGAACTGGTGATCGATGGTCGGCGTGGACTGGGTGGGCAAAAGGGTCCATCCTATACCTCAAAAAAAACCTGTTAAAAAAGTAGCATTCCATGCACTGGTTATAAAGGACATGTGAATTGTCTCATAGAAAAAAACAGAGAAAAATAGGTGCAGGAGTAGGCCATTTGGCCCTTCGAGTCAGCTCTGCCATTCAATATGATCATGGCTGATCATTTAAAATCAGTACCCCGTTCATGCTTTCTCCCCATACCCCTTGGTTCCTTTAGCCCCAAGAGCTAAGTCTAACTCTCTCTTGCAGACATCCAGTGAATTGTCTCGATTAAAGAGACCGATACAGTCCACTGTATATCAGATTCCAGTGTACTTTGTTCTTACGTTTGAGCTTTTCCTGGTCATGATCACTTAATCCAAATTGGGCTGAAGGATGAGAGTATTATTTTAACATTTACTATTTGTAACGGGGGAAATGTATCATATGATCTGCAAATTGCTCAGAAAAGAGTTCATGCAGAGATTATTGCCAAATTTGGCGTTAACCTTTGAAATGGATGCAAGGCTGTTTATTATGGGCTGAATCCAGAAAACTTAGTCAGGAACACAGCCCATTTGCACTAGAGCTTTCCAGAGGATTTAGCTGGCAGTAATTCTAGCCTCTTTCAAGGAGACGCAAGTCATGGATTTATATTGTGTTTTCTGCAAAGTCTGAAATAATTTTGGCATTGGTATTTATTTTAATATTTAGTTTTTGTTTTAGAGATACAGCGCGGAAGCAGGCACTTCGGCCCAGCGAGTCCACACCGACCAACAATCCTCGCACACTTCCACTATCCTACACACACACACACACACACTAGGGACAATTTATATTTATACCAAGCCAATTAACCTACAAACCTGTACGTCTTTGAGTGTGGGAGGAAACCGAATATCTTGGAGAAAACCCATGCAGGTCACGGGGAGAACGTACAAACTCCATACAGACAGAACGCGTAGTCGGGATCGAACCCGGGTCTCTGGAGATGTACGGCAGCAACTCTATCGCTGCGCCACCGTGACACCCTGATGTTGGTTTATTATTGTCACTGTGCCGAGGTGCAGTGTAAAACTTTGCTCAGCGTGCTATCGGGACAAGTCAAAAGTACCAGACTTAAGTACAATCAAACTATACCTAGGGTGGCACAGTGGAAAGCGGTAGAATTGCTGCCTTACAGCATCAGAGACCATTGGCTTCTGTAAATTGCCCCGAGTGTGTAGGAGAAAACTAGTGTATGGGGTCGACGTGGACTCGGTTGGCTGAAGGGCCTGTTTCCATCCTTTATCTCTAAACTAAAACAAACTATCTCTGACTACATCAGGTAGTGCAAAAGAGTAAAGATCCACTCCATTACGCAAATCAGACTTTTCCCTGGAACGCAAGAGGCTGAAGGGTGACCTTATAGAATTTACATTCCTTCATCTCCCCGCACCTGTAATAGCGTTTAATGGACTTATTGATAAGCACATGGATATGCAGGGAATGAAGGGATATGGATTATGTGCAAGCAGATAAGAGTTGGTCTTGGCATCATGTTTGGCACAGACATTGTGGGCCAAAGGGCCTTGTTCTTCTGCTCTGCTGGTCCATGATTTAGGTTCTATGGGCCCGCACCCACTGTGTCCGGTGAGACCAGTTTGAAGACGGGTCTTGACCTGAAACGCCATCTCGTCCTTTTCTCCAGAGATGCTGTTTGAGCTGCTGAGTTACTCCAGCTTTTTTGTGTCTATCTTCAGTTTATCCTGCACTTTGTTAATTGCTCAAGATTCCAGCATCTGCAGTTCCTTGAGTCTTTACCTTGTACATGAGTAGGTCTTGCTTCGCAAAGGGAAGATGGTGGGAGCTGCGGAGATGACTCAAATAGAAATGGCTCCCTGTGGATGTGCCTGCCCTGAAATTTTACAATCAATCTTCTTGTCTCTTATCCAAATAATTCCACAGGATGTTATCACTGATTGCCCAGTAATCTCAGGAGTTTGGCATGTCCTCCTTCCATTAGGGATAAGTGGATGTGTGTGGGAATGCAGGAACATTATTAGTGGTAAACTATCTTAAATTGCCACAGTATTTGTCAGAGCAAATAGCAAATCCAACACTTCTGTCATTTTCTAAGTAGCTACTGTATTATGTTTGGATTAAGAATTATTGTTGTAACAATTTAATCTATCGTATGATTTATGTATTATGGCCCACTTGATCTCTCATCGTAAAGCTGATTTAAGGAGAAAAGGAAAATCATAGTTATACGGAACAGAAACAGACCCTTCGGCCGAAATTATCCATGCAATCCAAGATGCTCCATCTATGCTGGTCCTATTTGCCTGCATTTGGCCTAAATCCCTCTAAATCTTACCCATTCCCCCCAAATGTCTATTAAATGTTGTTATTGTATCTGCCTTAACTATCCCCTCTGGCAGCTTGTTCCATACACCTACCACCATCTGCGTGAAATATATGCCCCTCACATTTTTATTAAATCTTTCCCCTCTCATTTTACCCTATGTCCTCTGGTTCTTGATTCCCCCTACTCTGGGGGGAAAAAACTCTTTGCTTTCACCCTATCTATTTCCCTCATGATTTTATACACTTATATAAGATGACCCCTCAGCCTCCTGCACTCCAAGTAATAATGTCCTAGCCTGCCCAACCGCTCCCTATACCTCAGGCCCTCAAGTTCTGGCAACATTTTCCTAAATCTTTTCTGCAGGCCTTAATGTGTCTCATTGTCAAGTCCTTGTGAACTACTGTGAGGTACAGTCCATATGAATTAGTACTGGGGGACCATACAATCATTCAAGCGGGGGACCATACAATCATTCACAACTGATCTTCTACCTTAATGACATTTCCAGGGCAACAGCTGGCGAATCTCCTCTGCACCTTCTCCAGTGCAATTCTCAAATCCCTCAGGGCTAATGGCTTACTCCTGCACCTATTGTCTATTGTCTATTGGCTTCTGAAGCCTCTCAGCATCTCAATGAGTAAGACCTTCGCGTTGAACTGCAGGGCCACTGAGGAGTGTTGTAGAACAGAGGGATCTAGGAGAAGAGTCGGTCTTGGCATCATGTTCGGCACATACATTGTGGCCTACAAAGCCTGTTCCTGTGCTGGACTCTTTTCTGTTTTACGTCCTCTCACAATGTTATACACTTCTAGCAGGTCTCCTCTCAACCTCCTATATTTTAGAGGAAACAATCCAAGTCTGTTCATCCTCTCCCTGTAGCTAAAACCCTCTAATCCAGGCAGCAATCAGGAAAACTCTTCTCCATCCTCTCCAAAGCCTCTACATTCTTCTTGTGATGGAGCGACCAGAACTGCACTCAATACAGCAAGCTCGGCCGAGAAGTCAGCGGGTCAGGCACCACCTGTGGAGGGGAATGGACAGCCCCTTCTTCATACTGTTTGGCTGAAGCTGAGCATAAAGCTGAGCATAGAAGACTTGCCCTGGGAACCATTTTTCAGTTTGGTTCATTGTCACGTGTACCGAGGTACAGTGAAAAGCTTGTATTGCTTGCTAACCAGTCAGCGGGAAGACAAAACATGATTACAATCGAGCCGTCCACAGTGTACAGATACATGATAAAGGGAATAACGTGAATAACATTTAGTTTAGTTAGTTTTGTTTTGTTTATTGGTATGTGTGCCGAGGTACAGTGAAAAGCTTTTGTTGCGTGTAAGTGCAAGATAAAGCCAGTCTAGTCTGATCAAAGATAATATGTGGGTCTCCAATGAGGTAGATAGTAGATCAGGGCTGCTCTCTAGTTGTTGGTAGGATGGTTCAGTCACCCCAGTTGATTATGGCAACTGATGGCTCTGAAGCCAGGTGTTACGTGCATTGTTTCTATGTACGTCTGATCCGAGTGGCACAAACACCCGAATCTTTTCACTTGCACAGCCACTACAAAACAGGACAAGGAAGAATGAAGCATCCTCCACGCACGCACACAAGCACGCACACACGCACGCACGTACGCACACACAAACACACTCGCACACACACACACACACACACTCAAACACACACTCACACACACAATCACTCACACACACACACACACACATACACACACACACACACACACACACACATACACACACACACACACACACACACACACACACATACACATACACACACACACGCACACACACATACACGCGCACACACACACACACACGCACACACACGCACGCACGCACACACACACACACACACACACACACTCAAACACACATTCACACTCACACTCAAGCATGCACACACACGCACACGCACACACACACACTCAAACACACAATCACTCACACTCAAACACACAATCACTCACACTCACACACACACACTCACACACAAACACACACACGTACACAAACACACACACTCACTCCTAGACACACACACACTCACACACACACAAACACACACACACGCACGCACGCACACACGCACACAAACACACACACTCACTCCTAGACACACACACACTCATACACGCACACTAACACACACGCGGGTATGTTCCATTAAAGCATGCCGTCGATTCTTCACCAAACTCTTTCACATTTCACAAGACAGGCTTACCACCAATGTGTGCTCCCTAATTACTCTCTTGCATTAATTTCCGTTCCAACATCTGTCTCCATCTCCTCTTATTTTGCTTTGGTTTCCAGGAACCGTTGGCTCATTTAGAAATTGCTCAGTCAGGAAAGAGTATTGAATTTTTGCTTGTTAAATATCATCCCTGTGTGTGGAGTTCACAGACCTGTTGTGCTGCAGCTAGTACCAATTTAATTGTCCTGTGGTTGGTACGCATGACAATTAAGCACTCTTAAGACTCGTTGGATGGGACTGATGTTGCCAACAACAAACCTGGACTTGACCTTCCTTCAAGTCCCCTCTTTGATCAAGGCACCAGTCAACTGGAAAAGTTACAGAGGAAAAGCTCCACATCTGATACACGTATATAGAATTACGAGAGGTGTAGATAGGGTAGACAGTCAGAACCTTTTTCACCAGGAAAGAAATGTCAAAGGCAACATACACACGCATTTTTAAAGGTGATATGCGGGGCATTTGTTTTTTACACAGAGGGTGGTGGGTGCCTGGAATGTGCTGCCAGGGGTGGTGGTGGAGGCTGATACGATAGTGGTGTTTAAGAGGCTTTTTGATCGGCACATGGATATGAAGGGAATGGAGGGATACAGATCACATGCAGGCAGCGGGAGTGGTCGCAGGGAGAACGTGCAAATTCAACACAGACCTCACTCGAGGTCAGGATGGAATCCGGGTCTCTGGCTCTGTGTGGCAGCAGCTCTACCAGCTGCACCACTGTGCTGCCCTTTTCAGCCGGTTGAACAAACACTTTTCATCACACAGGTCTCTGATTTTCTACATCTGTAATTCCTTGTAGATTTCCTTATGGCTAAAGGTCTCTAATCCATATAATGATCTGGTAAACCTCCTCTGCACCCTCTCCAATGCCTTCACATCCTTCCTGTATTGGGGCATCCAGAACTGTTCTCAATACTCCAAATGCAGTTGAACCAAAGTGTTATAATAGCCCTGTCCGTCGGTACGAGTTAATTCCAAGAGCTCTCCCGAGTTTAAAAAAATCAAACTTGTGGTAAGCACGGAGAATGAATGTAGCGGGTACGTCGGAGCTCGTAGACGTCTCTTAGCGCTAACGGCAGGTACGCAGGAAGACTCGCTAACGGCAGGTAAGTGCGGGAAGACTTGGGAAGATTTTTCAACATGATGAAAAATGTCCACGAGAGCCCCGAGTACCGACCAGTGGCCATTACCGTAAATCTCTGAGTTCAAATCAGGGCAAACTCGGGTGAACTCTTGGAATGAACTCGTACCGTGGGACAGGGGTTTAAGGCTTTCAATGTGAATTCCCAAATCTTTGTTTAGTTTAGTTCATATCCTCTTCAAACAAGAGGACATGACTTTAGAATTAAAGGACAGAGGTTTAGGGGTAACATGAGGGGGAACTTCTTTACTCAGAGAGTGGTAGCGGTGTGGAATGAGCTTCCAGTGGAAGTGGTGGCGGCAGGTTCGTTGGTATCATTTAAAAATAAATTGGATAGGCATATGGGTGAGAAGGGTATGGAGGGTTATGGTATGAGTGCAGGCAGGTGGGACTAAGGGAAAAAAGTTGTTCGGCACGGACTTGAAGGGCCGAGATGGCCTGTTTCCATGCTGTAATTGTTATATGGTTATATGGTTAGTTAAGGTTAGTTTAGTTTAGTTTATTGGCACATATAACGAGGTACAGTGAAAAGCTATTGTTGAGTGCTATTCCTGGGATGGCGGGACTGTCATACGTTGATAGAATGGAGCGACTGGGCTTGTATACTCTGGAATTTAAAAGGATGAGAGAGGATATTGAAACATATAAGATTAATAAGGGACTGGATACGCTAGAGGCAGGAAACATGTTCCCAATGTTGGGGGAATCCAGAACCAGGGGCCACAGTTTAGGAATAAGGGTAGGACATTTAGAACGGAGATGAGGAAAACGTTTTTACCCAGAGAGTTGTGAATCTGTGGAATTCTCTGCCTCAGAAGGCAGTGGAGGCTGGTTCTCTGGATGCTTTCAAGAGGGAGCGTTAGATTGACCTCTTAAAGATAGTGGAGTCAGGGGATATGGGGAGAAGGCAGGAACGGGGTACTGAATGTGGATGATCAGCCATGATTACAGTGAATGGCGGTGCTGGCTCGATGGGCCAAATGGCCTTCTCCTGCAACCTATTGTCTGTTCCTGTTCCTATATTCCTGTTCCTGTTCGGTTGAAAGGAACCAGTAAAAATTGGAAAGAGCCCTGGTTTTCAAGGGAAATTGGACATCTTGTTCGGAAAAAGAGGGAGATCTACAATGATTATAGGCAGCATGAAGTAAGTGAGGTGCTGGAGGAGTATAAGGAATGTAAAAAGAATCTAAAGAAAGAAATTAGAAAAGCTAAAAGAAGATATGAGGTTGCTTTGGCAAGTAAGGTGAAAGTAAATCCAAAGGGTTTCTACAGCTATGTTAATAGCAAAAGGATAACAAGGGATAAAATTGGTCCATTGGAGAGACCGAGTGGACAGCTATCTGCAGAGCCAAAAGAGATGGGGGAGATATTGAACAATTTCTTTTCTTCGGTATTCACCAAGGAGAAGGATATTGAATTATGTGAGGTAAGGGAAACTAGTAGAGTAGCTATGGATACTATGAGTTTCAAAGTAAAAGAAGTACTGGCACTTTTGAAAAATATAAAAGTGGATAAGTCTCCAGGTCCTGACAGGATATTCCCTAGGACACTGAGGGAAGTTAGTGTAGAAATAGCCGGGGCTATGACAGAAATATTTCAAATGTCATTAGAAACTGGAATAGTCCCCGAGGATTGGCGTACTGCGCATGTTGTTCCATTGTTTAAAAAGGGTTCTAAAAGTAAACCTAGCAATTATAGACCGGTTAGTTTGACTTCAGTGGTGGGCAAATTAATGGAAAAGATACTTAGAGATAATATATATAAGTATCTGGATAAAGAGGGTCTAATTAGGAACAGTCAACATGGATTTATGCCTGGAAGGTCATGTTTGACTAATCTTCTTGAATGTTTTGAAGAGGTTACTAGGGAAATTGACGAGGGTAAAGCAGTGGATGTTGTCTATATGGACTTCAGTAAGGCCTTTGACAAGGTTCCTCATGGAAGGTTGGTTAAGAAGGTTCAACTGTTGGGTGTAAATGCAGGAATAGCAAGATGGATTCAACAGTGGCTGAATGGGAGAAGCCAGAGGGTAATGGTGGATGGCTGTTTGTCGGGTTGGAGGCAGGTGACTAGTGGGGTACCTCAGGAATCTGTGTTGGGTCCTTTGTTGTTTGTCATGTACATCAATGATCTGGATGAAGGGGTGGTAAATTGGATTAGTAAGTATGCAGATGATACCAAGATAGGGGGTGTTGTGGATAATGAAGAGGATTTCCAAAGTCTACCAAGTGATTTAGGCCAGTTGGAAAAATGGGCTGAAAGATGGCAGATGGAGTTTAATGCTGATAAATGTGAGGTGCTACACCTTGGCAGGACAAATCAAAATAGGACGTACATGGTAAACGGTAGGGAATTGAAGAACACAGTTGAACAGAGGGATCTGGGAATAACCGTGCATAGTTCCTTGAAGGTAGAATCTCATATAGAGAGGGTGGTAAAGAAAGCTTTTGGTATGCTAGCCTTTATAAATCAGAGCATTGAGTATAGAAGCTGGGATGTAATGTTAAAATTGTACAAGGCATTGGTGAGACCAAATCTGGAGTATGGTGTACAATTTTGGTCGCCCAATTATAGGAAGGATGTCAACAAAATAGAGAGGGTACAGAGGAGATTTACTAGAATGTTGCCTGGGTTTCAACAGCTAAGTTACAGAGATAGGTTGAATAAGTTAGGTCTTTATTCTCTGGAGCGCAGAAGGTTAAGGGGGGACTTGATAGAGGTCTTTAAAATGATGAGAGGGATAGACAGAGTTAATGTGGACAAGCTTTTCCCTTTGAGAATAGGGAAGATTCAAACAAGAGGACATGACTTTAGAATTAAGGGACAGAGGTTTAGGGGTAACATGAGGGGGAACTTCTTTACTCAGAGAGTGGTAGCGGTGTGGAATGAGCTTCCAGTGGAAGTGGTGGCGGCAGGTTCGTTGGTATCATTTAAAAATAAATTGGATAGGCATATGGATGAGAAGGGTATGGAGGGTTATGGTATGAGTGCAGGCAGGTGGGACTAAGGGAAAAAAGTTGTTCGGCACGGACTTGAAGGGCCGAGATGGCCTGTTTCCGTGCTGTAATTGTTATATGGTTATATGGTTATATGGTTATTGTCTATTGTCTAACCAGTCAGTGGAAAGACTGTACATGATTACCATCGAGCCGTCCACAGTGTACAGATACATGATAAAGGGAATAATGTTTTGTGCAAAATAATGTCCAGTAAAGTCTGATTAAAGGTAGTTCGAGTGTCACCTTGATGAAGGCAAGCATTCCATTTGTCTTCTTTACCAATCTATCTATTTGTGTTGAAGATAGACACAAAATGCTGGAGTAACTCAGCGAGTCAGGCAGCATCTCTGAAGAGAAGGAATGAGTGAGGTTTCGGGTCGAGACCCTTCTTCAGACTAGTTGGGGAAAGGGAAACCAGAGATATAGATGGTGATGTAGAGAGATAAAGAACAATTGAGTGAAAGATATGCAAAAAAAGTAACGATGATAAAGGAAACAGGCCATTGTTAGCTGATTGCTCGGTGAGAACAGGAACCTGGTGTGACTTGGGTGGGAGAGGGATGGAGAGAGAGGGAGCAGAAACAAAATATGAGAAGGTATTCCTCTATTTGTGTTGCCACTTTCAGGGAGATACAGACTTTGAGCACCAAGGTCCCTTTGAACATCATGCTTTTAAGTGTCTTGCCATTAACTGTAGACTTTCCCCTGCTAGCAATGTTACAAAATGTTGAGATTTTAAAAATAAAGTCTGCAATTTATCCCATCAGATAAAGCATAAAAATAAGTTTAATTTGACACCTAATCCACTTTCATACCTTCAGTATTAAAAAAGTTATGGCCATTTTCATACTCGGAAATTAGCATCTTGTTCCCTATTGCTTTTCCTTTGACAACACAAAAGCTGTGATCGAGGACAGTCAAAAGCCCATAACTTTCTTAAAAATTAAGAGAACTGAATGAAATTTTCAGTTATTATAGATTGAAGCATTCTGAAACAAATATGAAACAATCTTACTTTGATGACCTCAAATTAAAGCATATAATTAGTTAGTTACCTAATTGTAGCTAATTACAAAATTCAATTACTAGATCTAAACATGTATCCATTTCTTAAGAAAAGGTTAACATTTAAAAAAAGCCTGTCCAAATAAAATTCACACAAGAATTCACAATATAACATGATTTTAAAATCTCATTGTCATGAATTTATAGGCCAAATGGAAGGAATTTAATGTTTAATTCCCGTAAATTAATGGCCATTTAAATCATCTTGCGAGTGGGATTTTGTGGAACACGATCAATTGGAACGTTGCGGTTACGGTGAATTTAAACCCGATGTCGGCAGGAAAAATACTGCTGGTTCGTATAGGTCCTAAGTCACCTTTTCGCATCATGAAATTTTGATTAAAGGTATCTTAAGAAGCAAGTTTATATGAAAATATGAACGGTGTACTTTGCCTTGTCCCCTACGTGAGATCCGTCCCTTTGACGGCGTTGACGGCATTAGAAGATGATTTTAATTTTACTCCTGCTATTAAATTATCCTGCGCTAATTTTAATAAACTTAATAAAACAGCAGCCGAAGCGATTTTTCTTCAGCAGCTAAACAGCCTGTTCAAAATCGATTTGAATAGCCTGAAGAAAAAACACATTTTAAACCCGCCCCCCTCTCAAAGGCGCAAAAGTCGCGCACACGGCCAGTGGCAGAACTGCAGCACCGTTGAAGGGGTAACATACCTACCCCTTCTATGCAAACTCCCGATGTGCAACACCTCACACTTATCCTACCTCATGCGAAACACTATCGGCCATTTCTCCGCCCATATTTCCAACTAATCTCTTATCTTGCTGGATATTCCAACAACCTTCCTCACTCTCGACAATGCCGCCAATCTTTGTGTCGCGCGCAAATGTACTAATCAGCCCACCTGCATTTTCATCAATATTAATATCGCAAACAGTACCTGAGATGAAGGACCAATCTAATCTGTTTGCCATTGCTAGAGAGAGATATACATGTCAGTGTGTCAGGTGTCCTTTCAACGTTTTGCATGGAATTTGCGGAATTATTAACATGCATTAAAAAGAAAACAGGACTTGTGTACACAACACTCCCTTGTCAATGTGCTGGCACCAAGATCTCCCGTTCAAAGCCAAGGATTGAGGCGAGGAACACATGACTATTTGAATCAGTGCTGTTCCAAACTATGTTTTAACTCAAAACTGGCAAATTCCTTCGGTAGAGCGGAGAAATCCCTTGGGAAGGAAATACATTGCATATAAGAGTTCGTAAGTCATGATTGTTGAGTATAAGTGCCAGGAAGACATACTGCCGTTTTATACAACTTTGGTGAGGCTGCATTTTGCAGTATTGTGTGTAGTTCTGGTCACCCCATTACAGAAAGGATGTGTAGGCTTTGGAAAAGGTGGAGAAGTGTTTACCTGAACACTGCCTAGATTAGAGGGTATTGGCTGTAAAGAAAGATTGGACAAATTTGGGTTGTTTTTTTCTGGAGTGCCAGAGGCTGAGGGAAAACCAGATAAAAGTATATAAACTTATGAGAGGGTAGTCACTGAACTTTTTTTCCAGGCTGGAAATGTCAAAGAGACTCTCTCTCTCTCTCTCTCTCTCTCTCTCTCTCTCTCTCTCTCTCTCTCTCTCTCTCTCTCTCTCTCCCTCTCTCCCTCTCTCCCTCTCTCCCTCTCTCTCTCTCTCCCTCTCTCCCTCCCCTCCCCCTCTCCCTCTCCCTCTCCCTCTCCCCCATCTCCCTCTCCCTCCCTCTCCCTCTCCCGCTTCCTCTCCCCCATCTCTCTCTCCCTCTCCCTCTTTCCCATCATACTCTCTTTCTCCCCTGCCTCTCTCTCTCTCTCCATCTCTCCCTCTTTCTTCATCTATCCACTATCTCTCCAGCATTCTCTTTCTCCCCCCACATGTCTCTCTCTCCCCCATCTCTCTCTCTCTCTCTCTCTTTCTGGTCTCTCAGTGAGTGTCAGTTCGGCCAAGCTGTTGACTCTCGTCTGCCAGTGAATACTAGAATCCATTTTAAAAACCTGACCCACTACATGGGCCATAAGTATACAAATTAGTTGCAGGAGCAGGCCACTTAGCCCCTCCAGCTCAGCCCCACCATTAGATTAGATCATGACTGATCCACATTGTATCTACCTATGGTAACTATTCATCCTGTTACTTATGAACAATCTATCTACCTTCAGCTTTAACATGTCAGAGTGGCGCAGTGTATGCCCTTAGCACCAGAGACCTGGTTGGATCCTGACCTTGGGTGCAATTTGTGGAGTTTATACGTTCTTCCTGTGATCACGTGAGTTTCCTCCGGGTGCTCCGGTTTCCTCCCCACATCCCAAAAGACGTGCGTAGCTTAATTGGCCCCCTGTAAATTGCTCCTACAGTGCAGGGAGCAGATGAGAAAGTGAGGTAACATAGAACTAGAGTGAACAGATCATCAATGTTCAGCGTGGACTCGGTGGGTTGATGGGCCTATTTCTATAACGTATCTCCAAACTAAACACTATTCAAAGATCCTACATCCTCTGCCCTTTGAGCAAGACAGTTCAATGGCCCTCTGAGAGGAGAACATTTGCCACATTCTATCTAAGGTACCTGACCCGTGTCATCAGTGAAACATACCATATGAATGTAATTTTATTTACTTCCATCGGTATTCATCAGCATTTCATTTCCATTTCTCTTTTTCGCTCTTTTGATTTAGATTTGCGTTTATTACTGGCATGTGTACCAAGGTACAGTGAAAATAATTGTTTTGTATATAATCCAATTAAATCAGATGATACTAAACATAAACATCCTAATCTTACGCAAAGTGGTGGAGTAACTCAGCGGGACAGGCAGCATCTCTGGAGAACATGGATAGGTGACATTTCAGGTCGGGACCCTTCTTCAGACTGAAAAAAATATGGAGTCTGAAGAAGGTTCGGGACTCAAAACATTGCCGATATGCATTCTCCAGAGATGCTGCCTGACTGAAGATAGAAGAAATATGCCTGACCTGCTGAGTTGCTCCAGCACTTTGTGTCATTTTTTGTAAACCAGCATCTGGGGTTCTTTGCATCTACATCCAGTAATGAGTGGGTTAACATATGATGAGTGTTTGATAACACTGGGCCTATACTTGCTGGAGTTTAGAAGAATGAGGCGGGACTGCATTGAAACGTACCGAATAGTGAGAGGCTTGGATAGAGTGGATGTGGAGAGGATGTTTCCACTAGTGGGAGACTCTAGGACTAGAGGTCATAGCCTCTGAATTAAAGGATGTTCCTTTCGGAAGGAGATGGTGAGGAATTTCTCTAGTCAGAGGATGGTGAATCTGTGGAATTCTTTGCCACAGAATGCTGTGGAGGCCAAGTCAATGGATAATTTGAAGGCAGAGTTAGATATATTCTTGATTAGTACGGGTGTCAGGGGTTATGGGGACAAGGCAGGAGAATGGGGTTAGGATGGAGAGATAGATCAGCCATGATAGAATGGTGGAGTAGATTAGATGGGCCGAATGGCTTAATTCTGCTCTTATCGCTTATGACCTTACATCTGGAATGCGTTGCCAGAGTTGGTCACAGTGGCTGCCTCGCCAACAGTCTGTCTTGTCCTTTTCTTCTTTGTTGTTTTTTCAGTATGTGTTTAATATATGTGTTTTAGTGTACCTTTAGCTTGTTTTAAGTGGAGGAGGGGGATAGGGGGAAACTTTTTTCAATCTCTTACCTCGACGGAGATGCGACTTCTTCCGTATTGTATCTCCATCCACACTGTGGCCAAACATCGAGGAGCTGGCGGTCTCTTGCTGGGGACCGCCTTTGGGAGCTCCAACCGCGGGAGGCTGCAGGACTTAACATTGTGGAGCTGGTCGTCTCTGTCGGGGACCGACTTTGGGTGCTCCAACCGCAGGAGGCTGCAGGACTTAACATCATGGAGCTTGCAGTCCCTTGCTTAAGGATCCACTTTGTGAGCTCAAACCGCGGGAGCCTGCGGACTTTCACATCGTGGAGCTAGTATTCCCTTTATCGGGGATCAACTTTGTCAGCTCCGACTCCGGGAGCCTGCAGGACTATAACATTGCGGAGCACGCGGTCCCTGGTTAGGGATTGACTTCGGGAGTTCCAGGCAGCAAGATCTTCGACCACCTTGAGGCGGGAGATTCGATCGCCGGCTGTCTTGTTGCTTTTTTTTAGTATGGCTGTATTGTAAATCGAGTATCACTGTACCTTAATTGGTACCTTTGAAGATTATAAGTGATAGAATTAGGCCATTCGGTCCATCAAGTTTACTCCACCATTCAATCATGGCTGCTCTATCTCTCCCTCCTAACCCCATTCTCCTACCTTTTCCCCATAACCCCTGACACCCGTATTAATCACGAATCAATCTATCTCTGCCGTAATTATATATATTGACTTGGCCTCCACAGCCTTCTGTGGCAAAGAATTCCACAGATTCACCACCCTGTATTCGTGGAAACAGATAGGCACAGTGGTTTAGAGGCATTTGGACAGATAAGGCATAGAAGGTGCTAACTTCTGTGCTGTAAGACTATCCCTCGGTCACCATATCTCGCTTGCCCTTTCTGCTCCGCTCTCGCTCTCCCGAGCACTCCCTCCGTGATAAACCTCCGGATTACAAAGTGGCTAAATTACACTTCAGTGTTTGCCAAATGCGATTACTTTCTGTTGTAATTTTCCAAGGAAACATTCCTCAGATAACGTGTGAATTCCTTCCCTTAACCTCTCTCCAAATAGAGCGTGCCGTAGCGAATGAAACCCACAGCCTAATGAAGGAATTTAATTCTTTAAAGCCGGCACATTGCTGCTTTTGCCTGAGAAAGGTTATGTCCAATGATACAGTATGAATCGCGCTGGTATTACCAGCCATTCCTTTGGCAGACACAAGGGACAGCAGACGCTGGTTTACAAAACAAAAGTGCTGGAGTAACTCAGTAGATCAGGCAGCATCTCTGGAAGGAATGGACAGACGATGTTTGGGGTCGGGACCCTTCTCCAGACTAATTGAAGTAGGAGGGGGGGAGAAATCTAGAAGAGAGGTGGAGGTGGAGCAAAATCTGGCAAGCGATAGGTTTAAAAAAGACACAGTGTGCTGCAGTAACTCAGCAGGGTCAGGCAGCATCTCTGGAGAATATGGATAGGTGAAGAAGGGTCCCGACACGAACCGTCACTTCATCATGTTCTCCACAGATGCCGCCTGACTCGATGAGTTACTCCAGCATTTTGTGCCTTTTACTGTAACCCAGCATCTGTTGTTCCTTGTGTGATGCAAGTAGTAGGTACAAGTGATCGGTAGATATAGGTCATAAGGGCATAAGATCATGTGATAGGAGCAGAATCAGGCCATTCGGCCCATCAAGTCCACTCCGTCTTTCAATCATGGCTGATCTGCCTCTCCCTCCAAACCCCATTCTCCTGCCTTCTCCCCATAACCCCTGACTCCCGTACTGATCAAGAATCTATCTATCTCTGCCTTAAAGGGGGC
This sequence comes from Raja brachyura, assembly GCA_963514005.1. The sequence continues at coordinate 19,073,534 of OY740785.1, forward strand.
AAGGGGGGATCGATTGGTGAATGGTTGGACAAAGGCCAGAGATGAAAAGACAAAAGTGTGAACAAGGCGATAATGAGAGAGGAGGTGTGAAATATGAAGCCAAAACAAAGAATAGTTTTGACAGATACAGATTGTAGGTGGCTGATTTGCAGGTTTCTCTGGAAGTCGTAATCAATACAATATAGTTGCACAATGAAGGGTGCCAACATTACCACCAGCCGTGTCCCGAAGTGCCTCTAGACTGAGTTTAATCATCTCATGCTTGCAGTCAAAGCTCAAAGAGGGCTTTAATAATCTCACATGCTCCAGAATAAACGGCCATTTAATACCAGGCACAACTCTGAACTGTGGATATGCGGGGAATGGGAGTGTTATGGATTACTCACAAGCACAGGAGATTAGTTTAACGGCACCACATTCAGCACAGACAATGTGGGGTGAAGGGCCTGTTCCTAAGCTGTGCTGTTCTATTTCACATTTCCATTCTACATCTACAGTTCACATTGCCTTGGAAAAGCAGCCAACTTAATCAAAGACTTGGCCCACCCCAGTCATTCCTTCTTCTCCCTGCTCTCACCGGGCAGAGGACACAGACAAGTGGTAAATTGTGGACGCAGCCCAGACCGTCACACAAACCAACCTCCCTTCTGTTGATCTTTTATACCCCACGCTGCCCCGGCAAGGCCAGCAGCATAATCGAGGACGTGTCGAACCCTGGCCACTCCCTCTTCTCCCTCTCCCATCAGGCAAAAGGTACAGAAGTGTGAAAACGCACACCTCCAGATTCAGGGATAGTTTCTTCCCAGCTGTTACCAGGCAACTGAATCATCCTACCACAACCAGAGAACAGTGCTGAACTACTATCTACCTCTTTGGTGACCCTCGGACTATCCTTGATCAAACTTTGCTGGCTTTACCTTGCACTAAACGTTATTCCCATATCATGTATCTATACACTGTAAATGGATCGATTGTAATCATGTATTGTCTTTCTGCTGACTGGTTAGCACGCAACAAAAGCTTTTCACTGTACCTCGTTACACGTGACAATAAACTCAACTCAACTGATAGCGCACACCGCCAGACTCAGTTACAGCTTCTTCCCCTCTGATATTAGGCTTTTAAACGGCCCTTCCATAAACTAGGCCTCTGTCCGATTCACCTCTACCCCATTGCGGACATTGGACTTTGTCTGTGGAACTGGTGCGCTACAATGCTGAGAACTATATTCTGCACTCTATATCTTTCACTTTGCTCTACCTGTTGTAAATTAGGTTGACTTCATGGTATTTATATTGAGTATTGCATGATCTGTTTGGATAATTGTGTCTTAGTGCACGTGACAGTAGTAAACCTAAACCTTGATGTATACAAAATTATGAGAGGGTTAGAAAGTGGGAATCTTTCTCCCAGGGTGGAAAAGTTTAAAAGAGATGTGCTGGGCAAGTTATTTTACACAGAGGGTGGTGGGTGTTTGGAACGCACTGCCGGGGGTGGTGGTGGAGGCAGATACGAAAGCGGCACTTATGAGACTTTTAGATAGGCACATAGATATGCAGGGAGTGGAGGGATATGGATCACATGCAGGCAGAGGAGATTAGTTTAACCTGGCAATGGGGCTGGCATAGATGTTGTGGGCCGAATGACCTGTTCGTGTGCTTTATATATGTATGCAATGTGCTATGTTCTATGTTCTTATAAGTCATTCCACGGAGCATGGAGCCCATCATTTGGAAAGTAGTGACAGGATCGGTCAAAGTCACCAGGAATTTATGAAGGGGAAATCATGCTTGACTAATCTTCTGGAATTTTTTGAGGATGTAACAAGTAGAATGGATAAGGGAGAGACAGTGGATGTGGTGTATCTGGACTTTCAAAAAGCCGCTGACCAGGGCCCCACACAAGAGATTAGTGTGCAAAATTAGAGCACATGGTATTGGGGAAGGGTATTGACATGGATAGAGAACTGGTTGGCAGACATGAAGCAAAGAGTAGGAATTAACAGGTCCTTTTCAGAATGGCAGGCAGTGACTAGTGGAGTGCCGCTAGGCTCGGTGTTGGGACCCCATTAACTTACAATATATATTAACGATTTAGACGAGGGAATTAAATGTAACATCTCCATGTTTGCGGATGACACAAAGCTGGGTGGCAGTGTGAGCGGCGATGAGGATGCTATGAGGCTGTTGAGTGACTTGGATAGGTTGGGTGAGTGGGCAGATGCACAGAAGATGCAGTATAATGTGGATAAATGTGAGGTTATCCACTTTGATGGAAAGAACAGGAAGGCAGATTATTATCTGAATAGTGTAAGATTAGGAAAAGAGGAGGTGCAACGAGACCTGGGTGTGCTTGTACATCAGTCACTGAAAGTAAGCATGCAGGTACAGCAGGCAGTGAAGAAAGTTATTGCCATGTTGGCCTTCATTGCGAGAGGATTTGAGTTTAGGAGCAAGGAGGTCCTACTGCAGGAAATATGTCCCTGATGTTGGGAGAGTCCAGAACCAGGGATTCTAGTTTAAGAATAAGGGGTTGGCCATTTAGGACGGAGATGAGGAAATACTTTTTCATCCAGAGAGTTGTGAATCTGTGGAATTCTCTGCCACAGAAGGCAGTGGAGGCCAATTCACTGGATGTTTTCAAGAGAGAGTGCAATTTAACTCTAAGGGCTAAAGGAATGAAGGGATATGGGGAAAAAAGCAGGAACGGGGTACTGATTTTGGATGATCAGCCATGATCATATTGAATGGCGGTGCTGGCTCGAAGAGACAAATGGCCAACTCCTGCACCTATTTTCAATGTTTCTATGTTTCTATCAATACCAGTGTGGAAGGGGAAGCGATTCGCAAGCGTCCAATATCTAAGCACGAGCGTAGACCTGCGCCATCATATGCTTCTATGTAGCAGAGTTCAGAACAGGTTGTCAGGTGTTGTCATCTGCAGAAGATAAGATGTGAGCTCTTTATTCAGAGACTGGTGAATCTGTGGAATTCTTTGCCACAGAAGGTTGTGGAGGCCAAGTCAGTGGATATAATCAAGGCAGAGATTGATTCTTGATCAGTACGGGTGTCAGAGGTTATGGGAGAAGGCAGGAGAATGGGGTTGGGAGGGAGATATAGATCAGCCATGATTGAACGGTAGAGTAGACTTGATGTGTCAAATGGCCTAATTTTACACCTATCAATTATGATCTTCTGATCTTATGAGCCCTTCTTGTGTTGTATATTTGTGCCATGCAGTGATTCTATACCTGCCGGGGGCTTCATGGGCCCCTCGATCTAATGGGCTGGGTTGGGCCATGGGCCCGGCCCTGAACCAGACGTCACTCGGCCATCTTGGGAGGTGGAGAAAGAAACAAAGAGGCATACAGCACGGACACAGGTCTTTTGGTCCAATGCTCCCATGCCAACCAGATGCTCATCTAAGCTGGTCTACCTGCTTACATTTGATCCATGTCCCTCTGAACTTTCCTAACCATAAACAATGGAAACAATGAACCTCAATTGGGAAACAGGGCAAGGTCTGGCACATTTCGCTTCCACTAACTATTAACTCGAGAACAAACTCCATGCAGCAATGAAAACACACATTGTTGCTGATTAAGTTCAGCTCTGCACATATTTCCCAACAATAGGTCACTGATGTGAAGGCACAACCAAAAATAACTTCAACTGCGACCCAATACAAACACTAAAATGTTCAGTCAGATGTTCAAACCCTCTCCCTGAATATCTTATTTTAGTTTGGAGATGCAGCGAGGAAACAGGTCCTTCGGCGCACCGAGTACGTGCCGTCTAGCAATCCCCACACATATCTCAGTAACCTCTTCTGGTCCAACAGCCCACCATAACTTCTGCCCTCTTCCAATTATGGTCTCTTCCCCACCAGGCCTCCGTCTCCAAGCCTCCCATTAACTAACCTCTGCAGGTGTATGCCAGAAAATGACTAGATCGGCAATTCGAGAGCTCACTAACATGGGAGGCTACAGAGTGGTGGGCACTGCCCGGTCCATCATGGCTACTGACCTCCTCACCATCGAACGATCCACAGAAGCTGCTAGCTCAAAAGGCAGCTAATATCATCAAAGACCCACACCACTCCGGCCACGCTCTCGTTTTGCTGCTGCCATCGGGAAGACAGTACAGGAGCCTGAGAACCATGACCTCCAGGTTCAAGAACAGCTTGTTCTTATCAACCATCATGTTCTTCAACTACATTGCAGAACTCAGACCACAACCGTACCTCTGCACTGAATTACTAAGGACTTTGTACAAAGTGTAAAGCCAGACTGATGGCAGCAACCTCTCCTCGTCGGAGGATGAGGCGAGATCGAGGACCCGACGACAGAGGCAGAGGAAGAAAATGGATGAGGAGATCGGACATGCCTGTTGTCCCCCAGCTCCGGGAGATCGGGAGCAGTGCAGCGGCCGATGGGTTGCAGCTCCAGGATATCGGGAGCAGTGCATCGGCCAATGGGCTCCATCTCCAGGAGACCGGGAGCATTGCATCGGCCAATGGGCTCAGCTCCAGGAGATCGGGAGCAATGCAGCGGCCAATGGGCCTCGGCTCCAGGATACCGGGAGCAGTACAGGGGCCAATGGGCCTCAGCTCCAGGAGACCGAGAGCAGTACAGCGGCCAATGGGCCTCAGCTCCAGGATACCGGGAGCAGTACAGGGGCCAATGGGCCTCAGCTCCAGGAGACCGAGAGCAGTACAGCGGCCAATGGGCCTCAGCTCCAGGAGACCGAGAGCAGTACAGCGGCCAATGGGCCTCAGCTCCAGGAGATCGGGAGCAATGCAGCGGCCAATGAGCCTCAGCTCCAGGAGATCGGGAGCAATGCAGCGGCCAATGAGCCTCAGCTCCAGGAGACCGGGAGCAGTACAGCGGCCAATGGGCCTCAGCTCCAGGAGATCGGGAGCAGTGCATCGGCCAATGGGCCTCAGATCCGGGAGACCGGGAGCAATTAATCAGCCACCGTAACCCAGCTGCAGGAGACAGAGGGGGTGGTGCGCCCAGAAGAAGGAGGAACAAGGAGGGTTCCCCCCCCCCCGACAACAACTCACGCTACACCAGAGGAGACCCCCCCCCCCTTGAGGATGCCAGCACCCAGTATCTGAGCCCCGAAACGATGCTGCAATTCACCAAAGCGGTGGACATGAGAGGACAAGATGATGGTCAGTGACTCTAAAAGTCAATGGCGATAAAACTAGCATCGCTAAACATGCGCAGTGTGAAGAATACTGCGCGATGTGTAAACGCCTTGCAGTACCTGGCCAAGGTCAAGGCGGACGTGACTTTTCTGCAGAAGTGCGGGCTGCCACACCTCCGCAGCTATCGGAGGTGGTCGCAATGGTGGCCCCACGGTCTGTCGGTGTGGTCGGGGGGCAATGATTGTGGTGCTTCCGGCCTGGCGATCTTGCTGCAGGGAGGGAGATGGTTGGGCGGCGTCTCCTCGTGGTGGATGTAATGTACCGTGGCTCTCCGCTCCGGCTGATTAATGTGTATGCCTCACCTGTGCGGAGCGAGCGGCTGGCCATTCTCCAGTAGCTCCCACCGCTGTTGGCCACGTCCTGGCCGCTCGGACTACAACTGCATCATCGAGGTGGCTGGACGATCCGGCAGTGCCGACAACAGACTGGACAACACCTCCAAGCTCCTGATGGAGACGGTCAAAGACACAAAGCTGTGCAACGCCTTCAGCGACCCTGCAATCGGATCCTAGTCAGTTCAGTCCGGTCCCGGATAGACTTCCTCTTCACGTTGAAGGCCGTCACGTTCAGACACACCGACCTCACGCCGGTACCGGTTCCTCTCTGACCACTGCCTCCTTCAGGCTTCCTGTCACCTACGGCAGGACCGGAAGGCAGGCAGAGGGACATGGGCGTTAAATGTGAAGCTGTTGACCCCAGAGAACATTGAGGACCTAAAGAGGGACTATGCATGTTGGAGAACGGTGAAGCCTCTCTTTGACTCCCCGACACGCTGGTGCGAAGCAACCAAGGAGAACATCAAGAGGCTCTTCATATTTAAAGGTGTTCAGAGAGCATTGTGTCAACTCCAGACAGATTTGCAGCAACTGCTCCTTCTGCAGTCGAGAGGGGTTGATGTGAGGATCTTAGAGAGTTGAAGGGCCGGCAAGCTCGGCTCTTAACTTCCGAATCCTCCAAGATCATCTTCCGATCCAGGGTCCGCCACGTGGAGCAGGATGAGACGTGCTCACGTTTCTTCTTCCATAAGGTTCACAGGGGGAGCTCTGTGATGAACAGCCTTAGGGAGGAGGACAGCTCGGTAACATCCTTGCAGACGGATATGCTGAGGATCTGCAAATCCTTTTATACGGATTTCTACAACAGAAAGGCCACAACAGTACTGCCTCCCTGAACTTCCTGTCCTCTATCACGGAGGTTTTGGGGGACAGCAAGCGGGAGAGTCTGGACCAACCACTGACCATAGAGGAGCTGACTGGCTCCAGCTGATCCTTTGACTTGAATAAAACGATCCATTGACTTGAGTAAAACTCCCGGAAGCGATGGCTTACCAGCTTTTATTCGGCTCTGTGGGTCTGGGTGGGTCTGAACCTGCTGGAAGTGTACAATGACATGTTTCTAGCCGGCAGCATGTCAGACTCTATGAGGAGGGGCAGCACCACCTTAATCTATAAGCAGAAGGGGGAGATTAATGATTATAAGGAATTGGAGACCCATCACATTGTTGAATGTTGATCACAAGATCCTGTCTAAGGCAATCGCCAACTGGTCAAGTCTGCTCTGGGATGGGTGATCCACCCAGACCAAACCTGTGCTGTACCTGGCAGGAAAATCTCAGACAGCCTGGCGCTGCTGAGAGATACCATTGCCTACGTGCAGGTCAGATGTGTGGATGCCTGCCTAGTTAGCTTGGACCAGCAGAAAGCCTTCGACAGGATATCGCACACGTACATGAGGGACGTGTTCTCCAAAATGGGTTTTGGGGAGGGAATCAGGAATTGGACCCAACTGCTCTACACCAATGTCTGTAGTGCAGTCCAAATCAATGGGTGGGAATCAGACAGCTTCTGATTGCAAGCCGACACAGCTTGCCCTCTCTCCCCTGGCTTGTTCATCTGTTGTATTGAACCTTTTTCCAAGTCCATCAGGAAGGACTTCAGGGAGCATAAGAGGTGTGACGTTGCCAGGCAGTGGGGGCACTCAGGCCAAAACCTCCCAGTTCATGGATGATGTCGCCGTCTTCTGCTCGGATCCAGGGTCGGTCCACAGATTGATTAGCGTCTGCGACCAGTTTGAGTCGGCCACGGGAGCCAGGGTGAACCGCAGGAAGAGCGAGGCAACTGGCCCGACCCATCTTCCGTCCCCTTCACCATAAAGCCTGACTGTGAAGGTGCTAGGGATCTGGTTTGGGGGGGGGCTGAGGCGTGTGACAGGAATTGGCTGGAGCGGATAGCCAAGGTGGGGAATAAACTGGAGCTGTGGAAGCAACTATGATGGGAAAAATGTGGTCATCAGGTGTGAGGTGCTCTCGGGCCTGCTGTACTTGGCACAGGTGTGGCCTGCCCTCCCTCCTATGCCACACGGATCACCCGGGCCATCTTCCGCTTCACCTGGGGGTCAAGGATAGACCGGGTGCGACGGGCCACAATGCACAAGGCAGCAGACAACGGGGGTAAAAGCGTGCACAACGTTGCCCTCACTCTGATGGCCACCTTCATGTGTGGCTGCATCAGGCGGAGTGTAGAGTCAAGGCACATGGGCGTCAAGTGTCACTACCTGCTGAGGTTCTACCTGTCCCCGGTGTTGCGAAGGATGGGCCTGGCGCAGATGCCACGTAATGTGCCAGTCAACTGGACACTGCCGCACCATCTGTCATTCGTGGAAAGTTTCTTCCGGGCCAACACCTTTGGCCACAAGTCCATTGGGCAGTGGTCAGCATGGAACGTCCTGCAGGCAATGCAGGGAAAGGACTCAATGGATCCGGTGGCGTGGTTCCCAGAGCAGACTGCCCAGCTTGTCTGGCAAAATGCCTCATCGCCAGAACTCACCAACAAGCACCGAGACCTGACTTGGCTGGCAGTGAGGGGAGCCCTCCCAGTCAGATCTTTCCTGCACCATTGGAACCTCACTACCAGCGCACGCTGCCCTCGGGACGGCTGCTATGGAGAGGAGGCGGTTGCCCACCTCTTCGCAGAGTGTGGATTCGCAAAGAGGGTCTGGAGAGTTTTGCAAGGGTCCCTGTCACGGTTTATTCCGAACAACTCCGTCACAGAGGACTCTGTGATTTACGGACTGTTCCCAGGAACGCATTCAGAGACTGACATAGAGTGCTGCTGGAAGGTCATCAACTCGGTGAAAGACGCCCTTTGGTCTGCCCGAGCTTTGTTCACCACCCAGCAGAGCGAGATGTCCGTCGGGGAATGTTGCCGACTGGCCCGCTGCAGACTGCAGGAGTACGTGCTGAGGGACGCACTGAAGCTCGGTGCAGCCAACGCCAAGGCCCGGTGGAGGAGGACCACAGTCTAGGGTCATTCCGCTGCTGGACATGGGGGGCACGGGATGGTGGAGACCCCCCTCAAAATAAGGGAAGGGAGATCATGCCAGTGGGCCACATGAGTGACAAGGGTGGAGGGTAAAATTGTGTGATTTTTGTAAACAGTATTGAGTGTATGTATGGCCTCCGAGAATGTCAGATGGAGTTTTATAAGGATCATGTATTGAATATATATATATATTTCTTGAATAAAGTATATTTTGAAATGTAAAAATAAAGTGTTTTTGTGTTTAACGTGCCTGTAAAGGTGCAGCGATTAAGAATTTCATATGTCGGTTCCCGATACACATGAGAATTAAACACGCTTGTGTTTCAGCCTCTTCACCGCAAAAGAACATAGAACATAGAACAGTACAGCACAGGAACAGGCCCTTCAGCCCACAATGTCTGTGCTCAACATGATGCTAATGGGCCTGTCCCACTTAGGCGATTTTTCAGGTGACTGCCTGTGACTGTCAAGTCGTTGGCAGTCGCCTGAAAAACCGGCAACTGGAACGGCGACTGTCAGAGTGGAACACACACACATACACATCGCTTCCTTCACCAGCCCGTTATACAGCTGGGGGACAGGGCAAGCGGGGGGAGCGCTGTCTGAGTGAAGTACACACAGTGCAAAGCCAATGTGATACAGACGCACTGCAATTAAGAAGCTAAAAAGCACAGTGTACAGCAAATCCTTTAAAAGAGGGGGGAGAGTGGGGAGAAGGGGGAGAGAGGGGGAGAGAGGAAGGAGAGAAGGAGTGCAGAAAACTTTTAAGAAGCCAGATATACACGGCTGTGAAGCTCGGCGGACATTAACATTACCGGTCGGTTTTCCTTGGTTCTGAAAACTACTGCTTATGATTTTTTTTCTCCAGTGAGCCAATCAAATTCCCCGGTCAGCACCGGCTACAACCTACGAGAACCTACGACAACCTTCGACCTCCTGGCGACCCACTAGGACGTCCTGGCGACCCACCTACCGCACGAGAATTCTCGCTCCACTCCATGGCAGATTCATTCTAGTCGCCGCTAATTTTTCCACATGTTGAAAAATTCACGGCGACCATAATGAGGCTGCGACTAGTTCCCAGAACGCGGGAACTCCTTCCATGAAAGCAACTCCCCGGCAACCACCCACGAACATGTGGCCAAGAGAGAGTTAGATAGGGCTCTTAAAAATAGCGGAGTCATGGGATATGGGGAGATGGCAGGAACGGGGTACTGATTGGGGATGATCAGCCATGATCACGGTGAATGGCGGTGCTGGCTCGAAAGGCCAAATGGCCTACTCCTGCACCTATTGTCTATTGTCTATTGTCCTTTAAATTTTGCCCCTCTCACCTAAAAGCAATGATACAAGTATTTGATTTTTCGATCCTGGGAAAAGGTTTCTGCCTATTTACACTGTCTTTTCAACTCATTCATGTCATTCACTACTATCAGGTCATGCCTCAATCTCCGGCTTTCCAGAGAAAACAATCCAAGTTTGTCCAGTCTCACCCTGCAGCTGAAAACATCTAATTCAGTCACAATTTTTGGTAAAACTCCTCTGCACCCTCCCCAAAGCCTCCACATCCTTCCTGACCTGTAATGGCGGCAACCAGAATTGTACGCAATACACCAAATGCGGCCTGACCAAAGTGCGATAAAACTACCTTCCTGGCCCTTATACTCGATGCTCCAACCAATGAAAGCAAGCACAACATAAGCAACATAAGCCTTCTACCTTTTTCGTCCTTTTAGACGTTCTTTAACCCTCCAACCAAACCTTTGACATCCAGTCCTGTTATCACTTTCCATGATTTAGTACTCTAGTGCAGCCATTCTCAAATGGCCCCCAAGCCCCAAGGGGGCCCTGGCACATTTGAAGGGGGCCACAGACGGAAAACTGTGAGAAGAGGAGCCCCAAGAGTTTATGGGAGACCCTGGTAACTGAAATGAATAAATACCAAGCAGCAACCTTAATTGGAGTCAATAGTTCCCTTCTATTTATAATATCTTTACAACACACTGTTTAAATTCAACGAGCCCGTTCAATTCATTGCTTAAATTCCTCCCGCAGCCTTGCACAGTCAGTCGTGAATCGGACTGCACCGGTTAACGTATTCAATCAAGCGTTTTCACATCCATTATCGCCATACTTCATTCTCCGAAGATCAGCGTGTCTTGCTAGGACTTTTTTAGCCAAGTAACTTTAAAGAGTGTGTGTTTGGATATATGATAGGTGAAGGTAGGTTGCGAAAAGTGTTTATTACTGTATATGAAGTGGTGACCTCCGACTGTCGTTGTCTAATTTGGAGCCTGATATCATGAAACTTGAATTAAAGAACCAAGCACAAGGATCGCAATAGGCCTGATATATGTTTAATTTCATACAGTCTTTTAAAAAAAAAATTCCAGTATGTCGGATGTTCAAGTTTTCTTGCTGTTTAATAATAAATTATGTTCTGTCTATCTGTTCGTGTTGTATCCCTGTTTGACAGGGGGCCCTGGAAACTGAGAAGAGCTCCTAAGGGGGCTGTGGCCAAAAAACGGTTGAGAATGGCTGCTCTGGTGCTTCCATGGTTTACTAATCTGAAGAAACTATGAACTACACACAGCCTTGGTTGCACTAGGGACTTAGGGATTTGTTTAGCTTTTGCGCTATATTGGTTTTTTTCCATTTATTGAACTTAATTTTAATGTGAATTGAACCAAGGCCGTCTCTGCATTTCCAATAGAGTCATAGAGTCATAGAGTGATACAGTGTGGAAACAGGCCCTTCGGCCCAACTTGCCCATGCCTACCAAATGTCCCAGTTAGACTAGTCCCACATGTCCTCATTTAGTCCACATCCCTCCAAACCTGTTCTATCCATGTATCTGTCTAATTGTTTCTTAAATGTTGGCCTCCACTACCTCCTCCATACACCCACCACCTTTTGTGTGAAAAAGTTACCCCTCAGATTCCTATTAAATCTTTTCCCCTTCACCTTAAACCTATGTCCTCTGTTTCCTCGATTCACCTACTCTAAGCAAGAGCCTCTGTGCATCGACCCGATCTATTTCTCTCATGAGTTTATACACAATTGGACCGCATTTGCAACATATTTTGACTGGCTCCTTATTTTTCCGACGTTAAAAGGGCTATTGTCATCGTAACATGATGAAGTGATCCCCAGCCATTCAGCTAATGGCCATGTTTACAGATCGCAGGTGATTCGATGGTTGTGAAAGGTTGTTCCCAATACTGCGAGGATGTGTCTTTGAGAAAACGATTCCTTTGCAAAGACCTTGCCTCCTCTCTGACGCTGCTTTATCATCCCCCTTGTGCCACTGTGCGATGGGGGCGTGTTAGGTCAAAACAGGCAGCCCTGTGGTATTCCCATTATTGAGAGTGGCCACCTAAACTCCCAGGAGATCAAACTGAACGTGGACAGAGTAGGATAAAGCACACAAAGGTTATGCAGGTCCAACCACGATTGCATCGTCTATCCTTGTGGATGTGACGCCGGCCCTTAATAATGTATTGTTTGTTGACACAACACGTCAGTCACAGCCCCAAATGTGGATTGTAATCTCTTGGTTATCTGTGTTAAATGGTGCAGTACACAATGATGCCTGAGCCTTAATTGCTTTGTGACATGTTTCCCATACCTTTCATCCATCAGGGTACATTCTGCACATAAGACAATATACTTGGGCTCTGGGTAGACCCTTTCTCAAGGCAGTAGGTGTTACTCCGGTTGCTATGCTGAGTGCAGCAATACTGACTCTATGGCACGCACTGCGTGCTATGAATGGTGTGATTCTGCCTGGATAGCACACAAAACAGTGGTGCAGCGGTCCCACAGCACCTGAGACCCGGGTTCGATCCTGACCTCGGCTGCTATTTGTGTGGAGTTTGCCCGTTCCCTCTGTATCCGCGTGGGTGCTCCGGTTTCCTCTCACATCCTGAAGACATGCGGGATTGTAGGTTGATTGACCTCCATAAAAGTGCCCGAAACGTGTAAGAAGTGGATGAGGAAGTGGGATAATATACAACCACTATAGAACCACAGTGTGAGTGGGAGATCGATGGTTAGTGTGGACTCGGCGGGTAGAAGGGCCTGTTTCCATGCTGTATCTTTAAAACTCCTAAAGCAAAGTTTATCATTATATCTCAGTGCACGTGACAAAAATAAACCAATACCTGTTGCTACCTGTTACATCCACCCTCGTTTATGAGTCTGAGGTATGTTTACTAAACAAAGTGCAGGAGTTGAGACAGACACAAAAAGCTGGAGTAACTCAGCGGTACAGAAGTCAGTGAAGAAAGCAAATGGCATGTTGGCCTTCATAGCAGGATTTGAGTATAGGAGCAAGGAGATCCTTCCGCAGTTGTACAGGGCCACACCTGGAGTATTAGGTGCAGTTTTGGTCCCTAATTTGAGGAAGGACATTCTTGCTATTGAAGGAGTGCAGCATAGGTTCACCAGGTTAATTCCCGGGATGGCGGGACTGACATATGATGAAAGAATGGGTCGACTGGGCTTGTATTCACAGTAATTTAGAAGGATGAGAGGGAATCTCACAGAAACATATACAATTCTTAAGGAATTGGACAGGCTAGATGCAGGAAAAAAATTCCCCATGTTGGCGGAGTCCAGAACCAGGGGTCACAGTTTAAGAAAAAGGGGTAGGACATTTAGGACCTAGATGAGGAAAATCTTTTTCACCCAGGAGTTGTGAACCTGTGGCATTCTCTGCCGCAGAGAGCGGTGGAGGCCAATTCACTGGATGTTTTCAAGAGAGAGTTAATTTAGCTCTTAGGACTAACGGAATCAAGGGATTTGGGAAAAAGCAGGAATGGGCTACTGATTTTGGATGATCCACCATGATCATATTGAGTGGTGGTACTGGCTCAAAGGGCCAAATGGCCTACTCCTTCACCTATTTTCTATGTTTCTATGTTTTTAAGTTGGAGGAGCTGTGATTTAGCTTTTAGCTTTTACCTTTGTCTCAATGCTCTATGAAAAGAAATGGAAGCTCTTTTAGTTTAGTTCAGTTTAGAGATACAGCGCGGAAACAAGCCCTTTGGCCCATCGAGTCTGCACAGACCAGCGATTCCCGCACATTGAGACTACGCTACACACACTTCTTCTTCTTGAGTATGGCGTGCACAGCCTAAAGTTACAGGACAACTTGTTCTATTTCATCTTATTTGATTGTGCACGCCAGGTTGATTGCATTCGTCGAAACATGAAGGTTGCTATCTGCCACCCCCCCTACACACACTAGGGACAATTTACATTTATACCAAGCCAATGAACCTACAAACCTGTGTGTCTTTGTAGTGTGGGAGGAAACCGAAGCTCTCAGAGAAAACCCACGCAGGTCACAGGGACAATGTACAAACTCTGTACAAACAGCACCTGTAATCGGGATCGAACCCGGGTCTCTGGTGCTGTGAGATAGTAGCTCTGCCGCCATGCCCGCTCTCGAAGGGTTAGTTGTGGAACTACTTGCAGTTCCATGGGGACAGGGGCCTGGTATAATTTTTTTCAATATCAATCTTTTTTTTCACCCAGAAATATATCTGGACTGGCTTCAAAACGTGAAGAATGCAGGCAGAGGGCAACTGCCTGACCCCAGTCTTCTGGGTGATGCGGATTTCTGACAAACACAATGACCTTTCAAATCCAACTCTTTTGAGAGCATTTGAAGCCAGTGACTCTATAAGAGCAACCCTCGTACTATTTAATACAAAAATAAAACAACTGTTTTTTTAGATCTCTGGCGAGTTATTTGGGCGGCATTGCCAACAACCAAATGAAAACAAAATTGTTATTTGATCTGTTTGAAAAACGATGAGCTTGCATTTCGCCACGTCTCTCGAGGGATGGGCTGCCGTGGTTGTATAACACGGAAAAATACAATCTGCTGGAGTAACTCACTGGGTCAGAGATCATCTCTGGAGAATATAGATGGGTGACGTTTAGGGTTTGGGCCCTTCTTCAGACATAGCACTGAGCACAGGAACAGGCCCTTTGGCCCACATTGTCAATGCTGTATATGATGCCAGGTTAATCTAATCTCCACTGCCTGGGCCACATTATCTCTATCCCTCCATGCTTCCATTAACCTATTGAATAATCCCTTAGATGCCAGAACCTCAGAAAGCGAGGTGGTGTACATGCACTGGGGCACCCGGAGGAAACCCAAGCGGTCACACGGAGAACGTACAAACTCTGTACAGACAGCGCCCGACATCAGGATCGAACCCGGGTCTCTGGCGCTGTGAGGCTGCAACTCTACCTCTGCAACTATTTCACAGATACCGCTGGCATCAGAAGTCAGTGGAGGCCAATTCACTGGATGTATTCAAGAGAGAGTTAGATGTAGCTCTGAGGGTGAAAGGAATCAAGGGATATGGGAAAAAGCAGGAACGGGGGGGTACTGATTTGGGATGATCAGCCATGATCATATTGAATGGCGGTGCTGGCTCGAAGGGCCGAATGGCCTACTCCTGCACCTATGTTCTCTGTTTCTATGTGCCACTGTGCCACCCATTATATGTCAATGTACTTTCACCGTTGATGGGTCAAAATACTAGAATGCCCTCCCAAACAGCATTGTGCTGGCACCCACACCCCAAGGAATGTTGTGGTTCAGGAAGGCAGCTCATTATCACCCTCTCAAGGGCAATTAGGGATGGGCAATTAAATGCTGGCGTATTGAATGAATTAAAAAAAAACACTTCCCACTCTTTGGAGGCATTGCATAAATCGTACATAGAAACATAGAAATATAGAAAAATAGGTGCAGGAGTAGGCCATTTAGCCCTTAGAGCCACTACTGCCATTCAATATGATCATGCCTAATCATCTAAATTCAGTACCCCGTTCCTGCTTTTTCCACATATCTCTTGATTCCTTTAGCCTTAAGAGCTAAATCTAACGCTCTCTTGAAAACATCCAGTGAATTGACCTCCACTGCCTTCTGTGGCAGAGAATTCTACAGGTTCACAACTCTCTGGGTGAAAACGTTTTTCCCTCATCTCAGTCCTAAACGGCCTCCCCCTTATTCTTAAACTGTGACCCCTGGTTCTGGACTCCCCCAACATCAGGAACATTTTTCCTGCATCTAGTCTGTCCAATCCTTTAAGAATTTTATGTGTTTCTATAAGATACTTGGGGGCTGTGCGACACACAGAGGGACTCAGATGGACAATGCGGTGAAACACTTGCCCTTTATCAGATGGGGTATTGCATTCGCACAGTCTGCCTGGACCTATCGGACCTCCCGGTTGCCAAACACTTTATTTCCCCTTCCCATTCCCACACTGACCTTTCTGTCCTGAGCCTCCTCCATTGTCAGAGAGTGAGGCCCAGCGCAAATTGGAGGAACAGCTCCTTATATTTCATTTGGGTAGCCTACAACCCAGTGGTATGAATATTGACTTCTCTAACTTCAAGTAACCCTTGCATCCCCTCTCTTTCCGTCCTTCCCCCGCCTTAGACATCGTACTAGTTTCACTGTCGCCCTGCTGAGTTTCACTGTCTGTATCACTCGTTATCACCTTCTCCACAGCCAACAATGGACCATTGTGAGCTCCACCTTTCCTCAATCATTGTTGCTGGCTTTGATTTGTCTTTTTGCATATCTTTCATTCATTCCTTCTATGTACCTTGTCATACCTCTGGTCTCCCTCTGTGACTCTCAGGCTGAAGAAGGGTCTCGACCCGAAACGACACCTATTCCTGTTTTTTCCGGAGATGCTGCCTGTCCCGCTGAGTTACTCCAGCCTTTTTTGTCTATGTTCACTACTTACAGGAGTTGGGACATTATGTTGCCACCTAGGCAAGGCACTGGAGAGACCGCACTTTTAAAATTGTGTCACTTCTGGTCACCATACCCCAGGAAGGATGTCTTCTAGTTTAAGCTAGAAAATAATGTGTGCAGAAAAGGTTTGTGGGGATGTTACCAGAACTGGAGGCAGTGAGGAGAGGCTGGATTATTTTCTCTGGTCTGAAGGATGTCAAGGGATGACTTTAGAAGCAGTGTTAGTTTTGAGGGATTATAATAAGACACGTAGAACATAGAACAGTACAGCACAAGAAACAAGGCTTTCGCCCACAATGTTTGTGTCAAACATGATGCCAAGTTCCACTGATCTCATCTACCAACACACGATCCATATCCCTCTATTCCCTGCACTCCCTTGTGCCTTTCTGAAAGCCTGTTAATAAAACATAGACTTTATGGAGATTTATAAACTTGAGGGGAGAGCAAAAGTGGATGGTCTCAGTTGTTTTCCCAGAGTAGGAGAATCTAAAAGTAGAGGGCATAGGCGTAATGGAGATGTAAGGAGTTGCAGATACTGGTTTACCCGAAACATTACCAATTCCTTATTTCCAGAGATGTTGCCTGTCCCGTTGAGTTACTCCAGCATTTTGTGTCCACCTTTGATTTTAAAATAGCATCTGCGGTTCTTTCTTACACATCGTTCAATGTTATCCCATTTTCTCATCCACCCTGCACCTTAAGGGCAATTTTACATTTGAGATTTGTAGAACAGCCTTTTGCACAGAGAGTCATGGATATGGAACGAGCTGCCAGAGGAAAAAGCGGAGTGAGTAAAATTACATTTGGCCCCCAGGTACACAGATAGGAAAGGTTTAGAGGAATATGGGCCAAACGTGGACAAATTAGGCTAGCCCAGGTGGCATCATGATTGACATGGATGCAGTAGGTGAGGCTGAACGACCTGTTTCCATGCCGTGTGGTCCATCAAGCAGTAATTTCCTACCCTAGCACATGTTATTCCTCACATTCCAACCATCTCCACACAACACCCCACCCGAAGCTCTACAAATTCAACCACCTCACCTACATACCTCGGGCAATGTACAATGGTCAACTGACCAGCTAGCCCACACATCTTAATTGGGATGTGGTAGGAAATCGGAGAACCCGGAGGAAATGTTTGCGGTCACGCGTGAAGCAAGCAAACTATAAACAAATAGGTTTAAGAAGGAACTGCAGATGCTGGAAAAATCGAAAGTGGACAGAAAAAGCTGGAGAAACTCAGTGGATGAGGCAGCATCTATGGTGAGAAGTGATAGGCGAAGGTTTGGGTCGGGGGGAGGGGGAAAGAAAGGAAGTAGGAGGATACAGTAGGAGAACTGGGAAGGGGGAGGGGAAGGAGGGGGAAAGCAAGGGCTATCTACAATTAGAGAAGTCAATGTTCATACCACTGGGGTGTAAGCAACACAGGCGAAATATGAGGTGCTGTTCCTCCAATGTGTGCTGGGCCTCACCCTGACAATGGAGGAGGTGCAGGGCAGAAAGTTCAGATTGGGATTGGGAGGGGGAGTTGAAGTGCTGAGCCACCGGGAGATTAGGTTGGTAAAGACGGACAGTTCAGTGACACGATCGCTGAGCCTGCGCTTGATCTCGCCGATATGGAGGAGTTGACACCTGGATCAGCGGATGCAGTAGATGAGGTTGGAGGAGGTGCAGGTGAACCTCTGCCTCACCTGAAAGACTGATAAGGTCTTTGGATGGAGTCGAGGGGGGAGGTAAATGTACAGGTGTTGCATCTCCTACGGTTGCAAGGGAAAGTACCTGGGGAGGGGGTGGTTTGGCTGGGAAGGGACGAATTGAGCAGGGATGAATTAAACGAATAGGACTGAACGTCAGGGTCGAATCAGGGTCATGAGTCAACAGCCAGAAACATGGAACTGCAGGTGCTGGTTTACAAGTGGTCACAGAGTGCAGGAGTAGCTCGGCAGGTCAGGCCACGTGGATAGGTGGCGAAGGACGACAATATACAGAGGCCAATTAACTGATAAACAGGGAGAGAGTGCAAATTCCACACGGACAGCACCTGAGGTCAGGACCGAATCTCAGTCTCTGGCGCTGCAATCAACAGCTCTACCAGAAGTGCCACAGTGCTGCCTAAGATGGTCCTTAAATACCTGAAGTTAATATTTTTTAAATTGTCAAGGAGGCAAGAAAAATAAAATAGGTTTTTTAAAGTCCTGCCTTCGGGGAATAAAAATGTTATGTTCTGAGTGGGTGTATTTCTAAATCCTTGACCCATGATATCCGCGCCAAATAGCATCTATCAAGATTTTCCCATGGATGGGAGTAACAGCTGGGAAATATAAGAAAGATCTCTAGATCGCCCATCGTAATTGTTTGCCAAGTAGCTGGTGCCATTCAGCACAGATCGATATCCCCAAGTGGTTAACAGGAGTCAGGCTGGCTGCTACGTAACACCGAGGAAAAATGTCCCACTGACATCCTCACTAACAGCTGCATTAAGCTCAAAGATTGTGAACAACAATGGTTGCAAGAGTTTATTTTCTTAACTAATTGCAATTTGGCTCTAACGCTCCAGTTGTCAGCTTTGGCTCAGTGAGTTGTGGTCTTCTCCCTATGTCAGAGGGCCGTGCGTGAGTGCACAACCAACACTAGAGTTGGAGGTCTGTATCCAACCCTTCTTCTAGTTCGGTTTGGTTTTGTTATCGTCACATGCATCGAGGCACAGTCAAAATTAACCGAGGGGCTCAGGAAGTTGGGCTTGTCTCACCAACTTCGACAGATGCGCCGTAGAACGCATTTTATCAGGATGCATCACATCTTAGTTTGGGAACATCTCCATCCAAGACCGGGAGACGTTGCAGAGAGTTGCGGACGCAGCACAGACCATGACACAAACCAGCCTCCCTTCCATCAACTCCATTTATGTCTCACGCTGCCTCGGCAAAGCCAGCAGCATAATCAAGGACGAATAGCACCCTGGCCACTCCATCTTCTCCCCTCTTCCATCAAGCAAAACGTATAGAAGTGTGAAAATGCACACATCCAGATTCAGGAACAGTTTCTTTCCAGATGTTATCATGCATCTGAACCATCCTATCAACAACCAGAGAGTGGTCCTGAACTACTATCTACCTCATTGGAGACCCTCGGAAAATCTTTAATTGGACTTTATTGACTTTATCTTGCACTATACATTATTCCCTCATATATCATACATCATATATCTGTACACTGTGGATTACTTGATTGTAATCATGTATAGTCTTTCCACTGACTATCTCACTCACTCATCGCTATTCAGGAGTTAGAACATTTATGTTACAGTTGTACTAGACATTGCTAAGGCCGCATTTGGGGCAGTGTGTACAGTTCTGGTCACCATACTACAGGAAGGATGTCAAGGATGCAGAGATAGATTTATGAGGATGCTGCCAGGGCTGGAAGGTTTGAGTTATAAGGAGAGGTTGGATAGGCTGGGACTTTTTTCCCTGGAGTGTAGGATGTGGAGGGCCTGTTTCTTTGGTTCCCTCCCACACTCCAAGGACGTACAGGTTTGTAGGTTAATTGCCTTGGTGTATGTGTAAATTGTCCCTAGTATGTGTAGGATAGTGTTAATGCACCTGGATCTCTGGTCGGCACAGACTCGGTGGGCCGAAGGGCCTGTTTCCGCGCTGCATCTCTAAACTAAATGAGTTCTACATCCCACTTTCCCATCCACTCCCTACACACAAGAAGCCAATTTTACACGAAGCCCATTAACCTGCCAAACCGACACATTTTTAGGACGTGGGAGGAAACCGGAGCACCCAGAGGAAACCCACATGGTCACACGGAGAAGGTAAAAACTCCACACGCAGACAGCGCCCGAGGTCAGGATCGAACCCAGGTCTCCGGCACTGCAAGGTCATGGCACTACCAGCTTTGCCACTGTGTTGCCCTGATGTGAAAGTAAGGAAACATTGCAGATGTTGGAAATCTGAAATGAAACCACGGAATGTTAGAGACATCAGTCGGTCAGGAAATGTCCGTGGAAAGAGAAACAGAGTTCGCAATCCAACTGGAACATAAAGTCTGTTTCTCTCTCCAGGACTTTATTTTGTTGAGAATTCCCTAAAGATTCTAGATATCAGTGCATTAACAAGAATCGTTCCAAACAAAATTGCAATGGAATAACCATATAATTTACGTGGGATTAGAATGTCTCTGAAATCTGTTTTTTTGTTCTGCAATGGTCCCAATCCCGTTAAAGCCTTGTAGCTTTAGGGTGAGAGGGGCAAAGTTTAACGGAAGCATGTGGGGCAAGTTTTTTTTACACAGAGGGTGATGTGTGCCTGGAACATGCTGCCAGGGTCGGTGACTGAGGAGATGCGATAGTGACATATTAGAGACTTTTGGATGGGCACGTAGATATGCAGGGAATGGAGGGATTTGGATCAAGTGCAGGCAGAGGAGATCAGTTTAACTTGTAATCGTGTTCGCCATGGATGTTGTGGGGTGAAGGGCCTGTTATTGGGCTTACATAAGTCAATCCATGGAACATGAAGCACTGTGAAATGCTGCATTCATGCAACCAAACCCAAATGTGTCGCTGAGCACCTCCGCTCAGTCCGCCTCAGCCGACACCACCTCCCGGCTGACAAACACTTTAACTCCCCCTCCCAGTCCCACACTTTCTGTCCTGGGCCTCCTTGTCAGAGTGAGGCCCAGCGCAAATTGGAGGAACAGCACCTCATATCTCACTTGGGTAGTTTACACCCCAGCGGTATGATTCTTGACTTCCTTAACTTTAAATAGCCCTTGCTTTCCCTCTCTCTCCAAACCTCCCCCATCCTAGTTGTCCTACACGTTTCACTGCCATCCTGCTTAGTTTCACTGTTTGTATTTACTCGTTATCACTTTCTCCACAGCCAACAATGGACCATTGTGGGCTCCACCTTTCCTTGATCATCGTTGCTGGCTTTGATTTGTCCTTTTGCATACCTTTCATTCATTTGTTCTTTGCAACTATTCATATCTCTCATTTCCCACTCTCTCCTGACTCTCAAAAAGAAAGGAAAAGAGTAAATGAAAATGAGAGAATCTAAGAATGATATAATGAGAAACAAAGGGAAGAAACAAAATGAATCTTAAAGAACAAAAGATTAAACAAACACAGATAGTTCTGTTGGAAGTCATAGTCAGGTCAGAGAGCGATATAGTGTAGAAATAGGCCCTTCGGCCCAACTTGCCCACACTGGCCAACATGTCTCAGCTACACTAGTCCCACCTGCCCATGTTTGGTCCATATCCCTCTAAACCTGTCCTATCTGTCTAACTGTTTCTTAAACATTGAGATAGTCCAACAAAATTAAAATAATAACATAGAACTGATGTGAACAAGTGATCAATGGTCGGCGTGGACTCGGTGGACTGATGGGCCTGTTTCCATGCTGTATCTCTAAACTAAGTCATGGCTGGTGGGTGCCTGGGTTGTATTTATGAAGTTTTTAAGAGGCTTTTAGATAGGCACATGGATTGGCAGGGAATGGAGGGATATGGATTATGTGCAGACAGAGATTAATTTAATTTGGCATGGACATTGTGGGCCAAAGACACTGTTCCGAATGTTGTACTGTTCTAGGTTCACATCTGGCTAATGTGTGGCTCACATCTGGCTCCTGCCTCTGTATATTAGCCTATTGTTCCATCTTCCAGCAATAAATGAACATCCAGATCTTTGTGCCTCGGCCACCGCCTACGCTCAGCGTTAGATGTGTCCTTTCCCACACTGCGATCTCACTGAGATCTTCTTCCCTGGCCAAGATTGGAGCCTCTTTAACCATGATTTAACCATGATTGGAGCCCACCAACCCACTCGCTGTAAGCAGGGGAGAGGCAAGCAATCAAAGGGAGTCTGACCAAGAAAGAAATCCAGAGATGGGAAAGGAAAGTGCTGGAACTAGTCTGAAAACTTTTCAGCTGCCAGACAGTCGATGCTTGAGGCAGTGACAGAAGCTCCGTTCCTTTATTTACGGAACACGAAGCAAAATAGAGCAAACATCAAAAAATGTTGGTTGGCCGTGATAATGAAAAGTTTGATTCTGCTGACTCAGGACATTGCAAGCACATCACTGCCAATGAGACAGATCGTTAGTGCAGCAGTTGTGTTGGCTAAAGTTATCGTCCAGGATAACACACCAGGGAGATAATGTGTGATAACACAACAGGGAAGGAACTGCAGATGCTGGTTCAAATCGAAGGTGGACACAAAAGGCTGGAGTAACTCAGCGGGCCAGGCAGCATCTCTGGGGAGACGGAATGGGTGACGTTTCGGATCAAGACCCTTCTACAGTCTGTCCCGCTGAGTTACTGCAGCATTTTCTGTGTACACCAGGGAGATACTTTGAACATAGAACAGTGCAGCTTAGCAAGGGGACCTTCAGCCCACCATGTCTATGCCATATATTATGCCAAGTTAAACTAGATTCCTCTGCCTGCACATGATATGTATCCCTTCATTCCCTGCATAACCATGTGCCTATTGAGAAACCTCTTAAATGCCTCCACCACCATGCCTGGCAGCACGTTCCAGCATCACACCATCCTCTGTGTGAAACCTTTCCTCACACATCTCCTTTAAACCCTAACGCTATTCCTTATTCTAGTTCTTGGCATTTATACCCTGGGATAAAAGTTTGGACTGTCAACCTTATTTATGCCTCTCATAAATCTTTGAAGTTCACAATGCTATGTACGACAACTTCTACCGAAGTGTGGATGGCCGTTGGCTCGCAAGGAGCTCACCCGCCCTTTGACAGGTCTTGTTTTTGGTCCTGCTGGGGTTCCACCACCCCCTCCTCACCTGGCAAACCAGGTGGGGGAGACTATCTGACCATGGAGCAGGTAGAACGAGATTACATGGTACCCGTGGCGGGTGAACTGCCCCAGACCTGACAGTAAAGGTTCAACACAATGATATCTGGATGAGAGATTATTAGATATAACCTCTCCATAATAGTTTTACCTACAAGGAGAGGTTAGAGAGTCATGGAGTCATACAGCGTGTAAACGGGCCCTTCGGCAGGACTTGTCCATGGCGACCAACACTAGTCCCACCTGCCCATACCAGGCCCACATCCCTCCAAACCTGTCCTATCCATCTACCTGTGTAAATGTTTCTTAAATGTTGCAACAGTCCCTGCATCAACTACCTCCTCTGGCGGCTATGTCCTCTGGTTTAGTTTAGTTTTTAGTTTAGAGATACAGCGTGAAAACAGGCCCTTCAGCCCACCGGGTCTGCGCCGACCAGCGTTCCCTGCACATTAACACTATCCTATACCCACTAGGGACAATTTTTACATTTACCAAGCCAATTAACCTGCAAACCTGTACGCCTTTGGTGTGTGCGAGGAAACCGAAGATCTGGGAGAAAACCCATGCAGGAGAGCGTACAAACTCCGTACAGACTGCAGGATGGAACCCGTGTCTCCGGCGCTGCGTTCCCTGTAAGGCAGCAACTCTACCGTTGCGCCACCGTGCCGCCCTTTGGTTCTGGTTGGACAAACTTGGGTGGTTTTCTCTGGAGTTTTGGAGGCTGAGGGAAGACCTGATAGAAATAAATAGAATTGTCCCGGCATAGATGGGTAGACAGTCAGAACCTTTTTCCCCGTGATGTAAACATCAAACACTGGGGGACATAGCTTTAAGGTCAGAGGAAGAAAGTTGAAAGGAAATGTGTGGGGCAAGTTTTTTTTCACAGTGAATGGTGGGTCCCTGTAATACAAGGCCAGTAGATAGACTCGGCTTGTACTCGCCAGAATTTAGAAGATTGAGGGGGATCTTATAGAAACGTACAAAATTCTTAAGGGGTTGGACAGGCTAGATGCAGGAAGATTGTTCCCGATGTTGGGGAAGTCCAGAACAAGGGGTCACAGTTTAAGGATAAGAGGGAAGTCTTTTAGGACCGAAATGAGAAAAAAAAAATTCACACAGAGAGTGGTGAATCTGTGGAATTCTCTGCCTCAGAAAGTAGTTGAGGCCAGTTCATTGGCTATTTTTAAGAGGGAGTTAGATGTGGCCCTTGTGGCTAAAGGGATCAGGGGGTATGGAGAGAAGGCAGGTACAGGACACTGAGTTGGATGATCAGCCAAGATCATATTGAATGGCAGTGCAACCTCGAAGGGCCGAATGGCCTACTCCTACACCTATTTTCCATGTTTCTATGTCTATAAGTTTTTTACACCGAGAATGGTAGGTGCCAGGAAAGCGCTACCAGAGTTGGTGGTGGAGACTGATACAATAGTGGCGTTTAAGAGGTCTTTAGATAGGCACATGGATATGCAATGTCTCCCCTTGGCCTCTGATGTTCCTGAGAAAACAATCCAATTTGTCCAACCTTTCCTCATAGCTAATACCCTCTAATCCGGGCAGCATTCTGGTTAATCTCTTCTGCACCCCTTCTCCAAAGCCTCCACATCCTTCCTGTAATGGGGCAAACAGAACTGCATACGGGGGGGGGGGGGGGGGGGGGGCGGACAGTTGTGAATCTTTGGAGTTCATAAGGGCCATCGTGCCCCGTACATTTCATGGGCGACACGATGGCGCAGCAGTAGAGCTGCTGCCTTACAGCACCGAGACCCGGGTTTGATCCGGACTATGGGTGCTGTCTGCATGGAGTTTGTACGTTCTCCCCGTGACCTGCGAGGGTTTTCTCCAAAAAGCTCCGGTTTCCTCCCACACTCCAAAGACGTACAGGTTGGTTGGCTAATTGGTTTGGTGTAAATATAAATTGTCCTTAGTGTGTTAGTGTGTGTGGGGATTGCTGGTCGGTGTGGACTCGACAGGGCCGAAGGGCCAGTTTCCGCTCTGTATCTCCAAACTAAATTAAACTAATCTTCTTTAAACTTTATCCTCCTGCTTAAAGCTATGTGCTCTAGTCTTTAGCATTTCTACCTTGGGGGAAAAAATGGGGAAAAGGTACTGAAATCCGTAGCTTAATAAAAGAGAATTGCTATAGGAATTCAGCGGGGCAGGCAGCATCTGTGGAAGGAAGTGGACAGTCAATATTTCGGGTCAGGACAGAGTGTAGATGAGACATCTTGATCTGAAACGTCGTCTGTCCATTTTCCTTCACAGATGCTGCCTGACTTGTTGAATTGCTTCAGTAGTTCTTCTTTATTTGCACTTGAATGCAGTTATGTTACAAGGTAGACAGAACTCAGGAACCACAAAAGTGAACTGAGGTCAAGATCAGATCAACCACATTGATCAGGGGCGACACAATAGCACAGCGGTAAAACTCCTGTACGGAGTATGTACATTTTCCCAGTGACCTTGCGTGGGTTTTCTCCAGGAGTTCCAGTTTCCTCCCACACTCCAAAGACGGTTTGTAGGTTAATTGGCTTGTTATAATTGTAAATTGTCCTTAGTGTGTGTAGGATAGTGTTAGTGTGTGGGAATCGCTGGTCGGCGCGGGCTCAGTGGGCTGAAGGGCCTGTTTCCGCACTGTATCTCTAAACTAAACTAAATTAAACGTTCTTACTGAATGTCGAAGCAGGCTTGAGAATGCTTGTAATCTTTAGGTGGAATATATGACTAAACAACTGAATGGGGACACAAGGAACCACAGATAGTAAAAATAAAGTGCTGGAGCAACTCAGTGGGTCAGGCAGCATGACTGAAGAAGGGTCCTGACCCCATTTCCCTCCACAGATGCAGCCCGACTCGCTGAGTTCCTCCAGCACTTTGTGATTTAACATAACGCGGACGTGAGTTGCAGTTCCTCACTATGCACGTGAGAGGGCGACATAGACCACATTTTGTCCATCCTTCCGAATATCCCTGAGCCTTACTTGCCTTCCTTCCAGTGCAGTAAGTTCGCTGTAAGGCACAAGCTTTAACTGGGACCAAAATGTAAATGAAAGCGTGCTTTTGTAGAATGAAGATACTTCTTCTTGGGTGGTTCTCTCGGGAGCAGGGATGACTTGCGAATCACAAACAACAACGAGACAGACTGCAGGAAGGAGATGGAGAACTTAGTAACATGGTAGAAACAAGGAACTGCAGATGACAGTTTACAAAAGAAGAAAGAAAGTGGTGGAGTAACTCAGTGGATCAAGCAGCATCTCAGGGCAATGTGGATAAGTGACATTTCGGGTCTGAAGAAGGGTCACGATCCAAAACTTGAGTTCCACAGATTAACTACCCTCTGACTGAAATTCCTCCTCACCTCCTTTCTAAATGAGTGCAATTCAATTTGGAGGCTATGACATCAGGTCCTAGACTCTCCCACCAGTGGAAACATCCTTTCCACATCCACTGTATCTATGCCTTTCATTATTCTGTAAGTTTCAATGAGGTTTGTAGGTTAATTGGCTTTGTAATATTGCAAATTGTCCCGTGTGCGTAGGATAGTGTTAAGGTGCAGGGATCACTGGTCGGTGCGGACTCGGTAGGCCGAAAGGCCTGTTTCCGTGCGGTATCTCTAAATTAAACTAAACAATGTTTAATGGAGATGTGTGGGGCAAGTGTTTTACCCAGGGGATGCCTGGAACCCACTGCCAGGAGTGGTGCTGGACGCAGATACGGCAGCGGCAATTGGCACAGGGATATGCAGGGAATCGTGGGATATGGATTACATACAGGCAGAGGAGATTAGTTTAACTTGCCGTTATGTTCGGCACAGATATTTTGGGTTGAAGGGCCTGTTCCTGTGCCGTACTGTTTTATGTTCTATGTTCTTCAGAATGATTCCTTTGTATGTGGACTTGTTGACAATTTGCTGAATTTGTAGGAATTATCTTCCACAATTTATCTCCACAAATACCTTTTAAACATTAGATTCGCACCATCGCCCAACCTCCACACTTAGGGTTGCCGACTTTCTCACTCCCAAATAAGGGATAAAAGGTAAAAATACGGGACAAATTCACGACGGCAATTCGTTGACCGACCCAGCCGTGGCTGGGTGAATGATGAGTTGGCCCGGGTGCTGGACTGCACACAAAGCCCAGCCGGCGGGCCAGTTGAGGAGTATTGGTCGCGCGCAAAGTCCGGCTCCCTATCCAACTCATGATCGGCCATGAGAAGGAGGGGTGGTTGTATCGGCGGTAAGCGAAGGTTCGAAGGTCGGACAGCTGGCCAGGCTGCCGACCGACGGGGCCACGAGCGAGGCGCTGCTGCTGCACTCCATGGGCTGCACTACGTCGGGACAGGTGAGGCGGGGCCGGACGCGGCGCTCTGACCCGACAGTCCCCTCGACCCGAGTAGTAGCAGTCAAATACACGACAAGGGCGGTCCCGTATGGGACAAACCAATTTAGCCCAATATACGGGATGTCCCGGCTAATACGGGACAGTTGGCAACCCTATCCACACGTGACCCACCATCCTTTTGTGGTGATAACTAGGCACACCTATTGTTTTGTTAAGTCTTTCCAGGTTCCTCTTCATTCTGTTGAGTCATAGAGCAAAGAGCTATACAATGTGGAAACAGGCCCTTCGGCCCAACTTGACCATTCTGTGACCCATATTCCCTCCACATCCTTCGTATCCACACAACTGTCCAAATGTCTTTTGAAAGGTGTAATTGTATCCACTTCCATGGCTTCCTCTGGCAACTCGTTCCAGATACAGACTACCCTCTGAGTGAAAAGGTTTCTCCTGAGTGCTCCTTAAATCACTGCCTCCTTTTCTTATATAATTTCAGTACAAGCAAGGAAAGAATGAGGTGGGGTGGGGAAGGAGCAACTTTAGGGCAGGACTCTACAAAGGGCATTCAGTGGCGCAGCAGGTAGAGCCTCTGCCTCACAGTGCCAGAGACCCGGGTTACAACACAACCTCGGATGCTGTCTGTGTGGAGTTTACATGTTCTCCCTGTGATCGCATGGGTTTCCTCTGGGTGCTCTGGTTTCCTCCCTTGTACCAAAGATGTGTGGGTTTGCAGGTTAATTGGCCCCTGTTAAATTGCCCCTGGTGTGTAGGGAATGGATGAGAAAGTGGAATAACATAGAACTAGTGTGAACGGGCGATAGATGGTTGGGTGCGCGTGTTTCAATGCTGTATCTTTAAGAAAGACTAAACTTAAATGCGGCTCGGTGGTGCCGTGTTAGAGTTGCTACCTCACAGCGCTGGAAACCTGGGTTCGATCATGACTACGGTTGCTGTCTGCACAGAGTTTGTACGTTCTCCCTGTGACCTGCGTGGGCTTTCTTCGAGATCCTCGGTTTCCTCCCACACTCCAAAGACGTACAGGTTTGTAGTTAATTGACTTGGTATAAATTAACAGAAAATTGTCTCTAGTGTGTGTAGAGCAGTGTTAATGTGTGGAGATCGCTGGCCGGTGCGGACTCGGAGGGTCGAAGGGCCTGTTTCCGTGCTGTACCTCTGAACTAAACAAAATTAAACTGAAAGCCTGAACACTCCACTTTGGCTGTGGATTTGGCCCATTATCCCTTTATTTGCTCCAGTTTCCTCCCAAATTCCGAATACAAGATGGTAGATTACTTGCCTATTGTACCTTATATAGTAAAATATAGATAACTTACCCATCCTGGGAGTACGTAGGAGGAAGGAATTATTAATCTCCATTCCATTCTTGAGAGTTTGAGCTCTCTTTCCACTTTTTTTTGCTGAAGATACTATTTCACAGTCACCTAATGCATCAGCACACATCTGCCCCATTCCGTAACTGATCTATTTAATTTATTCAAGTGTCTTCACAGCTATGCCTTCTGCATACCTGACCTTTTCCAAATTTGGAACTTGGTAAATGTTCCTTTAGTCATTGACGTTCTAGGCTGTAGCACGGAAACAAACCCTGCAGCCCAACCCAACTGACCAAGATGCCACATCTAAGCTGGTCCCATTTGCTCGAGTCTGGTCCATATCCCTCTGAACTGCATGAAGATGGCTCACCACTGCTCACCACTCTCTTCACTGCTTACATTGGATGTAGTAGAGGTGAGAGGGCTGGAAGAGAGAGGGGAGGATGGGTCACATATCCTAACGTATCCTCCTTTAGCTTGTAAGTCACTGTGTGTCTCGTTTACAATGGGGTTCTTCATCTTCATTTGAATCGTCTTCAGTTCCTGAGAGTTGCTTGCATGGCACATCCAAGCAAATGAAGAATACTCCATGCTTTTAGATAGACAAAATGCTAGAGTTACACAGCGAGACAGGCAGCATCTCTGGAGAAAAGGAATGGGTGACATTTCAGGTCGAGGCCCTTCTTCAGACCTCAGTCCTTTTCCTATTCCTATTCGCCTATTCCTTTTCGCCATAGATACTACCTGACCCGCTGCGTTACTCCACAATTTTGTGCCTTTCTTCGGTATAAACCAGCATCTGTAGTTCCTTCCTACACAGGAGAACAGTCATATCATACTCCATGTTGAGTGATCGCCGATGACATTTTGGAAACATGAATCTGGATTTAGTTTACGTTTAGTTTAGTTTAGAGATACAGCACGGAAGCAGGCCCTTTGGCCCACCGAGTCTGTGCCAACCAGCAATCCCCCACACATTAACACTATCCTACACACATTAGGAACACTAATTAGGAACAAACTTTAACCAAGCCCATTAACCTGCAAACCTGTATGTCTTTGGAGTGTGGGAGGAAACCGAGAATCTCGGAGAAATGCCATGTGGTCACGGTGAGAACGTACAAACACCAGACAGAGCGCACCCATAGTCGGGATCGAACCCGGTCTCTGGCGCTGCAAGCGCTGTAAGGCAGCGACTCTACCGATGCGCCACCGTGGATATTTAGCCATTGTGCCACGGTGCTTTCAGGGAAGAGGAGAAGGGTGAGGGAGAGTGGGATCACATCCATCCGCACGCAATGACGCAGCCAGCCTCAGTAGTATGAACAAAGCTACATGACGTATCCTCAGCCATTCCACTGCACGACCAGCTCAATCCCCCTCTAAAACATAATCAAAGTGCCTGCATCCGAATGGCACCATCTGCAAACTCAGGACATGCTTTACACCTAACGCTGTGCTTTTGAAGTGCAGAGCAGCAACCACTTTGTGAGCTGACTCATTGTGGGTGGTGCGTCTGCAAAAATATCGTGCCTTTCCAGTCTGCCATGTATGAAAAGGGATTAAAATAAAACGGCACCCAGATTAAAACGTGCTGTTGTTTCCTCTCCCATCACCTTTACTGTGCAGACGAAGAGCATGTTTTGACATTCAGAGCTCATGTTGAAGGATTAACGTTAAGGGCATCGCCCCCGCTGTGCCTTCAGTGAACAAGCAATCGTCTGATTTAGAACTGACCAGGAGGAACAAGACGGGTCCCAGTAGACACCATGGACTCGGTGGGCCGAATGAGCCTATTTCCATAACGTATCACTAAACTAAATAATATTCAAAGATCCTACTTCCACACCACACTGGCCACACACTCATTTCATCCCTGCCATCGGGAAGAAGTTACAGGAGCCTGAAAACTGTAACGTCCAGGTTCAGTAACAGTTTCTTCCCTACGGCCATTTGGTTATTAAACACTACAATGCTCAACTAAGCTCTGAACTACATAGACTATTATTATTGTTATTATTGCACTATTATTGTGATTTTGTGTGTGTACGTATGTGTGTGTGTACACAGTGCATTCAGAAAGTATTCAGACCCCTTCACTTTTTCCACATTTTGTTACGTTACAGCCTTATTTTAAAATTGATTTTTTTTTTAATCAATAATTTGCACACAATACCACATAATAAAAAAGTGAAAACAGGTGTTTAGAAATGTTTGCAAAGTAATTAAAAAGAAAGAACAGAAATATCACATTTACATTAGTATTCAGACCCTTTGCTATGACACTCAAAATTGAGCTTAGGTGCATCCTGTTTCCATTGATTATCCCTGAGATGTTTCTACAACTTGATTGGAGTCCACCAGTGGTAAATTAAATTGATTGGACATGATTTGGAAAGGCACACACCTGTCCATATAAGCTGACAGTGCAAAAACCAAGCCATGAAGATGAAGGAAGTGTCTGTAGACTGAGACAGGTTTGGGTCGAGACACAGATCTGGGGAAGGGTATTAAACAATTTCTGCAGCATTACTTTGCAAAAACACCTGTTTTTGCTTTTTTTTAATTATTATAGGGCATTGTGTGTAGATTGATGATAAAACAAAATAATTTAATCCATTTTAAAATAAAGCTGTAACATTACAAAATGTGGAAAAAGTGAAAGGGTCTGACTATTTTCTGAATGCACTGTGTGTATATATGTATGTGTATGTATATATGTGTGTGTATATGTGTATGTATGTATATGTGTGTGTGTGTATATATACACACTGAACTTTTTTTCACTTGGTTATTATATTGCTTGCAATGCAGTATGTTTACATATTCTGTTGTACTGCTTCATTGTGCTATGTGGGACACATGACAATAAAACACTCTTGACTCTTCCTCTGCCCTTTGAGCGAGACAGTTTGATGACCCTCTGAGAGGAGAACATTTGCCACATTCTGTCTTGGGTACCTGACCCATGTCATCAGTGAAACATACCATATGAATGTCATTTTATTTACTGGGGAGAAGGAATGGGTGACGTTTCAGGTCGAGACCCTTCTTTAGATGAAGGGTCTTGACCTGAAACGTCACCCATTCCTTCTCTCCAGTGATGTTGCCTGTCCCACTGAGTTACTCCAGCATTTTGTGTCCAGCTTCGATTTAAACCAGCATCTGCTGTTCTTTCCTACACATTTTATTTACTTTCATCAGCATTTCCTTTCTCGCTCCTTTTCTCTTTCTCTGTTTAGGTTTAGATTTACATTTATTACTGGCAGGAGTACCAAGGTCCAGGGGAAATAATTGTTTTGCATGTAATCAAATCAGATAATACTATACATAAACATCCTAATCTTATACAAAGTGCTGGAGTAACTCAGCGGGTCAGGCACCATCTTTGGACAACATGGATAGTTGGCATTTTAGAATTTTATCTTGCACTAAATGTTGATAAGTTATCTTTAATCTTTCTCTGTGCACTGTGGACGACTTAATTGCAGTCTTTTTTTTTTCCATTCGTTTCATCGTTGAAAACATTAGCAACGCAGTGGTGTCGGTTTCCGACGGGCACGGTGACGGACACACCACACATCTCTGTCCTCCATGTAGCTGGCAAGCTCCTCTTTTTGTCTCTGCACATGCATTTTCCATCAACATCTTCAGCATCGTCTCGGTTGTTCGTCCCGGATCACGACTTCCATGGGTGGGTTCCCACACACAGCCTTGTTTGCTGGCATTTCTGGATGGCGGTGGCAGTGACCAGCGAGCCTCATCCTTCTCCCCTTACCTTCTCGGTCAGAGGTGGAATCTCCCTGTAGAGCTGGGCGTTGGTGATGTGGTCCCTCCAACTGACATTTTGAACTTTTCTGAGTCTACCATCGACTTGGACAGTGCTCGAGCGCAAGTCCATGCCTCACACCCGTACAATAATATGGTCTCTACAGTTGCATAGAAGAAACTCAGTTTGAGACCCTTAACACCCTGTCCCACTGTACGAGTTCATTCAAGAGTTGTCCTGTGTTTCCCCTCATTCGAACTCAGAGATTTACGGTAATGGCCGCTCGTCGGTACTCGGGGATCTCGTGGACGTTTTTCAACATGTTGAAAAATCTTCATGAGTCTTCCCGAGCTTACAGCGTTTCCCCGAGTACCTGCCGTTAGTGTTATGAGCCGCTAAGAGACGTCCCGAGCTCCGACGTACCGGCTATGTTCATTCCACATGCTTACCATGAGTTTGATTTTTTTTTTAAACTCGGGAGAGCTCTTGAATTAACTCATACAGTAGCACAGGGCTATTAGACATCCGAGACGTCCAGATTTTCCCCATGTTATTGAACGCTTTCCATGTGAGCTTGATTTCATTCTCTGAGCTCTGTATCCTCGCTCCCAGTTACTTGAAGTCATGTAATTAATTGTAGTCTTATTTTCTTCAACTGGATAGCTTGGAAACAAAAACTTTTCACTGTACGTCGGTATACGTGGCAATGATAAATTAAACAAAACAGTTTCAGTTTAGTTTATTGTCATGTGTACCGAGGTACAGTGAAAAGCTTTTGTTAGCAGAAAGACAATACATGATTACAATCAATCCATTTACAGTGTATAGATTCATGATAAGGGAATAACGTTTAGTGCAAGGGTAGAGCCGGCAAAGTCCGATCAAGGATAGTCAGAGGATCATCAGTGAGGTAGATAGTAGTTCAGCACTGCTCTCTGGTTGTGGTAGGATGGTCCAGTTGCCTGATAACAGCTGGGAAGAAACTGTCCCTGTATCTCGAGGTGTGCGTTTTCACACCTCTGTACCTTTTGCCTGATGGGAGAGGGGAGCAGAGGGAGTGGCCAGGGTGAGACTGGTCCTAGATTATGCTGCTGTACGAGGCAGTGTAAACTCTCCCATAAATCTATTCTTTTCGTGTCCATCTTGTTACAAATGTTCGCCTTGCTGTCATCGTCCGTCCTGAAAAGGACGCAAGTTTCCGGCGATAATCAGTGGAAGCCATCACTTGTCGCAATAGATGATGGCCGTAGCAGAATTAGCTCGGGATACTTCCAGTTTCCAGCCCCGCGACGTGGTGCTTTTGTTATGGGGCCATACATCTATTAAACTAATATCACTCACAATTACATCCTCTTTTTCCACGGATGCTGTGGTAATAATGGATATCCTGCTAGTTGGTCATCTTGCAGTATTCCCACCTTGTTCACAGTGGAGCTCACTCAAATGCCAACCCCAGCAGAAAGAGTCAGGGGTTCTTCCGCGGAATTCATTGACGAACTCCCTGTCTTTCCCACTCCTTCCACAAAGCTGTCGCAGCGCTTTCCACAGGTCAAGCGACTAGAAGATCATATGATACGAGTAGAATTAAGCCATTCAGCCCATCAAGTTTGCTCCGCCATTCAATCATGGCTGATCTATCTCTCCATCTTAACCCCATCCTCTTGCCTTCTCCCCATAACCTCTGACACCCATTATAATCAAGAATGTATCTCTGCCTTGAATATATCCACTGATTCTGCCTCCACAGCCTTCTATGGCAAAGAATTCCACAGATTCACCACCCTCTGACTAAAGAAATTCCTCCTCGTCTCCTTCTTAAAAGAACGTCCTTTAATTCTGAGCCTATGACCTCTAGTCCTAGACTCTCCCACTAGTGGAAACATCTTCTCCACATCCACTCTATCCAAACCTTTCACTATTCTGTAAGTTTCAATGAGGTTCCCCTTCATTTTTCTAAACTCCAGTGAATATGGGCCCAGTGCCGTCAAACGGTCATCATATGTTAAACTATTAATTCCAGGTTAACCTACTCATTCCTGGAAAAAGAAGGGAACATTGCAGTCCAAAGAACCATGGTGCGTCCAGCTGACCTGGTGGAAGGTGAGGGAGGAGTCTTAGGGGAGACGTCCGGGAGAAAGGTGGGATATTATCAGATGGATTACATTCTGGTATATCCATAAGAAATCAGATATACCAGAATATCTTTCACAAGGTTTAAGCGGCCATTTCATTATTCTGTGAATGCCCCTGTGTAAGTCGTTATATTGGGAGAACAATAGATTTAATAGGCGACTCCGGACTGTTAAAGCTGCCACAGCCAGACATAAAAACAGTTTTTATCCACGAGTAGTTGCTCTACTCAACAGCCAAAAATCTGCAGCCTCCGTTTGATCTGGTATTTTGTTGGTTCACATGCTTTATCATTAATGTTTAATTATTATCAATGTTTAGCGTTTTCTGAGTCATTCGTAACTGTCACTGTATGTCATGTTGTTACTTGTGGGCGGAGCACAGAGGCAAATTCCTTGTATGTGTATACTTGGCCAATAAACTTAGTTACTTGCATATTTACTTAAAGCTTATTGTTAATGAAAACTTTAATTGGCAGCTCTGCAATTCAGAGTTAGGTCTGGTTTTAGAGGCATTCCAGGGAGCGAGAGAGCGGGGGGGAGAAGAGAAGAGAAAGGGAGAGAATGTGGTAGAGAGAGAGAGAGAGATGACAATCATAATTGTATCCACTTCTAAAGCTTCTTCTTGCAGCCAGTTTCAGATAAGGACTACCTTCTGGGTGATAAAGTTACCCGTGAGGTCCCTCTTAAATCTCTTCCCTATCACCTTGAGCCCATCTTCCCAGTTGATCCAGATTCATTGTAATCATAGATAACCTTCTTCACTGTCCACTATACCACCAATTTTAGTGTAATCCACAAACTCACTAGCCATTCCACCTATATTCACAGCAAGAACATTAATATAAATCAAGAACAACAGTGGACCCCAGGACTATTACCTGTGCTGCACAACTTGTTTCAGGCCTCCAGTCTGCCAAACTACCCTCGACTACAACCCTGTTTCCTACCTGCACACCATTTTAGGATCCAATTGGCTTGGTCACTCAGGATTCCGTGTAACCCAATCTTCCAGATCAGCCTACTTTGCTAAGGTCTATGTAGACAACATCTAGCTCTCTGCCTTCATCAATCTTCTTGACCAACTCTTCAAGACACTCATATGATCAAAACACAAAATCCTGGAGGACAACTGTGGGTCAGTTTACATCTGTGGAGGGAATGGACAAACTATGTTTTTGGTGGGGAACTTTCTTCAGAATAGTCCCTACATGATTTTATTGTACTCGTGTATGATATGATTTGCCAATACCAATAACTATACCGATATAACTTGTGGGTCTCACTCCGAGATCATTCCTCAGGATTGCTAATGCCAATGAATATGAGGGGCTTAAAGGGTTAAACTCAGGTCAGGCAGCATATGCGTAGGGAATGGACAGGCAATGTCTCGGGTCAGGACCCTACTTCAGACATTGGAGAGGGGAGTCAAAGGTGGAAAACAGAGGTGGGTTTAGGACAAAGCCTGGCAAGTGATAGGTGGACACAGGTGGGGGGGGTGATTGGTAGAAAGGTGGAGTAAGTGACAAAGACCGAAAAGGAGACAAAAGGGTGTCAGATAATGCCCC
Organism: Raja brachyura; assembly: GCA_963514005.1. The sequence goes on from OY740785.1 coordinate 19,109,837, forward strand.
TGTCCCACTTAGGAAACCTGAACGGAAACCTCTGGTGATCTTGCACCCCACCCAAGGTTTCCATGAGTCGCCGGAGGTTTTGGTCACTCGCCGAGAAAGCCTAGACCGACGGGTGAGCTGCATCTGCTGACCAAAGATCCTACAGGATCTTTGCTACCAAAGATGTCCCTGTCTTTGGGGGCCAGGGACAGCGGAGGTGTGCTGTCTGCGCGATGAAGAGGAGGGTAAATGGCTTCCACAGAGCACGGTAAGTCCATTAGATAGCGCCGGAGGGAGGAAGTGGGGGGGGGGGGGGGGGAGAGAAAGAGTGGAGACAGTTTTAATAAGTTTAATAAAGTTAGCGGGCATTTTACCTTCCGGCGGATCTTTTAGGTCCTGAAAACCAAAGATCCTATAGGATCCTATAGGATCTTTGCTGAAAACTCCAATGAGCCAATCAAAATGGCCGGTCAGCGAAGGAGATTGCCTTCAACTGCCTGCAAGTAAATAGCGACCCCACTCCACTGGCTTTGACCAAACGGCAACCTATTTTTAGTCACGGCCGGTCCTGATTTTGTTGAAATAATCGCAGGAAATAATCACCTCGACTACGCGGAAACCACTTTCGACCACTAGGGAGAGTAACCAAAACCTCCGGGAACCTCACGGAAACCTTGGGTGGGGCGCAAGGTCACCAGAGGTTTCCGTTCAGGTTTCCTAAGTGGGACCTCTTTCCATAGAGTTCTACATGTAAAGGAAATGTAAAACTCCTTTGAATTTCATAAGGAGAGAACTGTAAAACTGGAGGGAGGGGTACAGATGGAAGGGGACAGAGGGATGGGGGGAAGCAGGGCAGGATGGTGGTATCGCATAAGGCGGGGGGCGGGAAGAGGTCTTATACTAGGTATGTTGCAAAACTTACCTTGAGCAGCGCTGCAGTTCTGCCGCTCCCCGTGTGCGCGACTTTGGCGCCTTTCAGAGGGGGGCGGGCTTAAAGTGCCGTTTTTCAACAGACATGGAAAATCGATGAATGTCGGGCGATTTCGTTGCGGAAGAAAAATCGCTCCGACATTTCATGAATGAAGGTATTTTTAAATTACTCTAAATTATTTATTAACTAGAGTAATTTAAAAATCACCTTCAAAAGCCGTGAGCACCGACAACTGGAAGGATTTTGCGTAGGGGAGAAAAAAAGGTGAATAGTTTATTTTTATATTAAAAGTTAGTTTTTCGGGAGGCTTTAATAATATTTTTATGTTGCGAAATGGGGTCCCAAAAAATGTATGAACAAACAATATTTTTCCTCCCGACTTCACTGCTAACCGCAACGTTCTAATCCACCGCATTCCACTAAAACCCACTCGCTAGTTGATTTAAATGGCCATTAATTTACAGGAATCAAACACTAAATTCCTTCCATTTGGCCCAGAAATTCATGAAAATGAGATTTAAAAATTATGTTATATTGTGGATTATTGTGTGAATGTTATTTGGACACTTAGGCAATTTTTAAAAAGTTTATCTTTTCTTAAGAAATGGATAGATGTTTAGATCTACTCATTGAATTTTGTAATTAGCTACAATTAGATAACTAACTAATTATATGCTTTAATTTCAGGTCATCCAAGTAAGATTGTTTCATATTTGTTTCAGAATGCTTCAATCTATAATAACTGAACATTTCATTGAGTTCTCTTAATTTTTAAGAAAGTTATGGGCTTTTAACTGTTCCAGATCACAGCTTTTGAGTTAAGTCAATTGAAAGGCAATGGGGAGCAAGATGCTAATTTCCGAGTATGAAAATGGCCATAACTTTCTTAATACTGAAGATATGAAAGTAAATTAGGTGTCAAATTAAACTTCTTTTAATGCTTTATCTGATGGGATAAATTGCAGACTTGATTTTTTTAAATCTCAAAATTTTGTAACATTGCTACTTAAGGGCCTGTCCCACCAGCATGCAACTCTATGCAATGAACGCGATCGAACTAGAAGCGGGGGCCGCGCGGAGGTCGGGTGATCCCCTGTACAGGGCCGTTCCCACCAGCATGCGCCTGCATGCAGCAAGCGCAACCAAACCGGCAGTAGGGGCCGCGCGGAGGTCGGGTGAGTGGCGCAACGCGGCGCAAAGTGAGGCGAACTTGGAGGTAAGTTCGCCAGGACAGAGAGGGGCACACGGAGCGGGGTACCGAGGCACACACACACACAGAGGGCCACGGAGCCACACACATAGAGGGTCACGGAGGCACTTACAAATAGGTTCATGGAGGCACGATGTCGGGGTGGTGTGTAAATGTCCAGGCGACTGCGAGCCGACAAGCCGTTGCCGCGTGGAATTTTTGGACATAGTCAGTTTTTCGGAGCCCCGCGCGATCTCGGGACGAACTCCGCACAATTCCGCACGGCTCCGGCGATCGAAGTGGGACCGGCCCCGCGACGCCGGACGGCTCAAGCAACCACGTTAGGTCGCGCTAATCGCATAGAGTTGCATGTTGGTGGAACAGGCCCTTTATACGTCCATTGTCAAACCAGGGCAGAACTTACACAGTAGATGGTAGAGCCTCAAAGAGTATTGCAGAACGGAGAGATCTAGGAGTACAGGTGCAAGGTTCTCTAAAAGAGGTGAATCGGGTGGCCAGTGTGGCACACATGCCTTCATTGGGAAAGATTCAAGATTATTTTTAATTGTCAAATGTACCAATTAAGGGGCAGTGAAATTTGAGTTACCATACAGCCATACTAAGTAAAAAAGCAAAAATACACACAGCACATAAAATAAAGTTTAACATAAACATCCACCACAGTGGAATCCACGTTCCTCCCTGTGATGGAAGGCAATAAAGTTCATTCTTCTTCCTCCTTTGTTCAAACGTGGTCGGGGCCTTTGAACGGGGCCGTTGCCGACGGTCTGATGTTCAAGCCCTCTCGTCAGGATGATCGAAACTCCAGCGTCGGGACGGATCGGAACACTCCCGAGTCGGCCGCTTCTTACTGGAGACCGCTGCTTCACGGTGTTAAAGTCCACTGGCCCCGCTGGCGATCCTCGGCAAAAAATCCCGGGCTCCGCGATGGTAAGTCCACGCCACACTTGCGGCTTGAAGCTCCGGGCTGGTCTCCAGGAAAGGCCGCATCACTCCACGTTGTAGGCCGCAGGAGGGACAGAGATGCGACACATAGAGAAATCGCATCTCCGTCGAGGTAAGTGACTGGAAAAAGTTTCCCCCGATCCGCCACCCCGCCCCCCCCCACATAAAACATACCAAGAGACATTAAAACAAACATTCAAGACATATTTAAAATAATAAAAACAGAGAAGGGACAAGACACACTGCTGGCGAGGCGGCTGTTACAGGCGCCACCTGGTGGTGAAAGGTATTCAGTACAAAAGATAGGACACTATCATGATAGAAACATAGAAAATAGGTGCAGGAGTAGGCCATTCGGCCCTTCGAGCCTGCACTGCCATTCAATGTGATCATGGCTGATCATCCAACTCAGTATCCCGTACCTGCCTTCTCTCCATACCCCCTGATCCGTTTAGCCACAAGTGCCACATCTAACGCCCTCTTAAATATAGCCAATGAACTGGCCTCAACTACCTTCTGTGGCAGAGAATTCCAGAGACTCACAACTCTGTGTAAAGAATGTTTTCCTCATTTCGGTCCTAAAGGAATTCCCCCTTATCCTTAGACTGTGACCCCTTGTTCTGGACTCCCCCAACATCGGGAACAATCTTCCAGCATCTAGCTTGTCCAACCCCTTAAGAATTTTGTAAGTTTCTATAAGATCCCCCCTCAATCTTCTAAATTCCAGCGAGTACAAGCCGAGTCTATCCAATCTTTCCTCATATGAAAGTCCTGACATCCCAGGAATCAGTCTGGTGAGGTCTGGTCTGATGATGAGGTTGTAATAGTCGTTGGTGAGGCCACACCTGGAGCACTGTGTACAATTCCGATCACTGAGTAATAGGAAGGATGTCATTAAGTTGGAAAGGCGTCTGAAGAGATTCACTAAGATGTCACCAGGCTTGTGGGCTTTGTTTGTATGGAAAGGTTGGGTGAGCTGGGATTTTTTTCTTTGGAGCCCGTAGGAGACTGAGGGATAAACTTATTGAGATGCACAAGATCATGAGGGGCATGGATAAAATGAATGCTTACGGGAAGGGAATCTAAAACTAGAGGAAATAGGCTTAAGAAGAGGAGGGGCAGATTTAAGAGGGACCTCAGGGGCAGCTTTTTCACTCACAGGGTAGTAGGTATCTGGAATGAGCTGCCAGAGGAAACTATAGAACCAGCAACAATTATGACTTTTAAAAGGCATATGGATAGGAAAGATTATGGGTCAAATGGTATTAGCCCAGTATGCCCACTTGGACGGCATGGATAAGGTGGGCCAAAAGCACTGTTTCTATAGTACATTGGTCTATGACTCTATGAACACTGTACCATCTCCTTAATTAAACAGTGATAATCCATTGCCTGTGCATGGAGTGACAGAGATCCAGGCGATTGACAATGCAAGACAGCTGGAGGAGCTATATCAGATCTCAAACCACATTCCCCCAATAATCACCATTTTAAAGTCTGTAGCTTCAGCACAGATATAAACTTCTTTGATGAAAAAATTAGATAGTTGCGACTGTTTTAATGTTTTGGTGTCACTTTGTGCAGGTTGAAAGACTTTCATTTCTTTTGGAGATGTTTTGAACACAAATTAAGTGGGCCCAAGAGCTGATAGCAATCAAAATACCAGAGGAAGATACTGGTAGCAAACTTGTTGACAAGGCAGTAGATGCAAGTATATTCACAGCCTTTCTAGATCAAGAAATAGATAAGAAGTTGGGGGAGAAAGAGTAGCGAAGGGAGGTGGAGGAGATAGCTGTCATTGCTTTGAAGTGGTAACTGTAGAACAGATGTTATTAATTTGTACAAGAAAGTAAGTGAGGCCTTGGGATGGAAGGGGCATTATACGGGCATGCCATGGGCATCAAGATGGTAGGTGTTGATTGGGTGTTTTGATTGTCCCTGAATGGATCAAAGGGGAGATATGCGAATAGAGACATCCGATACACTGTGAAAGCAACATGTTGCACTGGGAAACCGGAGGCATAGGGGACATGCAGCTTTTCTTCACACATGCTGGTTCCATAAAGTCAGACATGTTTACCACAAGATTAGAGCAGTCTGAGGTGAAGTATGGTTCAGGGCTTAAACCACAGTATGAATAGGGAAGTGGTGAGACCAGAGTTGGAAACAAGGCAAAGAGAAATTAGTGTGATGTTTTGTTTGGGGGCAACAGTCCAAACCTTCTTGTAACAAATGTTGGGAACATTTCCTACAGATTCTACAGAGGTTGCAGAGCAAGTCCCACTGCAAATATAAATGGAAGCTCCAGTGATTTTAATTGCCATAAGTACAGGCAATGGAATTCTTACTTGGTTTACAATAGATTGCAATGGACATTAAAATAATTAGAGAATCATTTTAGTTTAGGTTAGTTTAGAGATACTGCGCAAAGACATGACCTTCGGCTCACCGAGTCTGCACCGACCAACTATCCCCGCACGTTAACACTATCCTACACACACTAGGGACAATTCACATTTATACCAAGCCAATTAACCTAAAAAACCTGTACGTATTTGGAGTGTGGGAAGAAACCGAACATCTCAGAGAAAACCCACGCGGTCACAGGGAGAACGTAAAAACTCCATGCAGATAGCACCCGCAGTCGGGATCAAACCTGCGTCCCTGCCGCTGAAAGCGATGTAAGGTAGCAACTCTACCGCTGCGCCACCATGCCACCTTGCAATTTTATTGCATTAAATTATAAATTATGGTTCGGGACCAAATCGTAAGAGCAAAAGGGTGTAGGAGACAAGACCATAGATTCCTGAAAGTGGTATTGCAGGTACATAGGGCGGTGAAGACCAGTTTCGGTGCATTGGCCTTCATCAGCCAGAGAATTCAGTATCAAAGTTGAGGTTATATTCATAGGCCTATGCCTGCCAAGATGCCCCATCTAAACTAGTCCCATTTGGTCCATAACCCTCTAAACCTTTCCTGTCCATATACCTGTCCAAGTGTATTTTAAATGTTTCTCTTGTACTTGCCTCAACTACTTCCTCTGGCAGCTCGTTCCATATACCCACAACCCTCTGAGTGAAAAAGTTGCCCCTCGGGTTCCTATTAAATCTTTCCACTCATCTTTCCCGCTCACTTTAAACCTCTGTCCTCTGGTTCTTGATTCCCCAACAATTCCCCTACATACACAGATTGCACATTGTATAGTTGCCCATACTTGGGAATATTGTGTTCAGAAACAGTCCTGTGAACGCAATACACATACATAAAATATACTACGGGCAGGCACGGAAATCGCTATCATAACATGGGGTGGGGTGCCAGGGGGACACAATTTCTTGGCGGCCGCGCGCGCATACACACACACGCGCTAGGCTTCGGAGGCTTCAGCTGTGGGCCCTGTGGAGACCCACTGTCAAAATAAAATTAAGCGAGAGAGGTGGCGGAGCGAGCACTCGGTGCTGGTGCTTGGTCTGTTCAGCAGCAAGGATGAGATCAACATCAGACAAGGCGCTAGTGGGGAGAAAAAGACTCCGTACAGACAGCGCCCGGAGTCAGGATCTAAACCCGTGTCCCTGGCGCTGTGAGGCAGCAGCAACATGCGGGCCGAGTGGCCTCTCTCTCTCTCTCTGTACCTGCCAGCAGCTGCAGCAGACCCTTCACCTTCCAGATGGAGAACCGCATCCCTGGCAGTGACCCGGTCCCAATTTCCTCTGCTCGGTCGGGCGCTGACTCCATGCTGTACGGAATCAGCCCTGTAGATCAGTGTCACTCATGTTATGAGTCATGCTTTTGTAGTTACGCCCACTAACTTTACAGTAACCCTCCCTGCCTGGTTCCCGCACTATTAGAAAAATGTGCCAGCATGAAGCTACCTGTGCTATGTCATTAATAAAGTCTTTGGACCTTTATAATGGTGTAAGGCTGCAGTTATTTGGGCAGCCGCAACACAACATGGTGTCAGAGTATACACACTCACTCCTTGCTTAATTCTATTGCTTTTATTTTAGTTTATTGTTTTTCAACTGTTTTGCAATGGCTTCTGCTCTCAGAAAACCAGAGGTCTTGGTATTTGATGAGGATCTCGCAGAACGATGGCTTATATTTGAAAAGGATTTCGCAATCTACATTGATGCTGCTCACCCTACTACTGACCCTGGTGTTCGAGCGTCAATCCTTCTTAATTTGGCAGGCACAGAAGCTGCTCGTCGTGCCAGAAGGTTTCACTATGCACCGGCTAGACATGACGATGCTGGTGTTCAGATTGCTCCTGCTGAATCCATTAGAGACCCTGACTGCCTACTGCACTAATTCCGACAATTATGTGACTTACGGACTAATTTAAGTATTGAGCGGCATCTGTTTTTTTCACGATGCCAGAAACGGGGAGAACCTGTGGAGTTATACGTTAGTGCACTGAAGCACATTGCAAGTCGGTGCGATTTCAGAGATATATGTGACAGCCTTATTCGTGATAATTTGATCCATGGCATCCGCAATGATAAATTACGCGATGAGCTACTGCGGGATGCTGACCTCACCCTAGAGACTGCTGTTGTTGCTCATGTCAAGGCCATCCATCTCAAGCTGAACCCTCAAAAATGCAAATTCAGAGTGAATGAGGTGAAATACATAGGCCATATATTTACCAAAGACGACCTAAAAACGGATCCAGCGAAAACCTGTGCAATCAACGAGCTCCCAGCACCCACAGACATGATAAGTTTGCAGAGATTCCTTGGCATGGTTAACTACTTGAGCAAATGCATTCCGGGTTTCAGCTAAATATCAGCCCCATTGCGCCAACTTACACACAAAGACACTGCTTGGACTTGGCACGAGCAACAACAGAAAGCGTTCAACACTCTTAAGCAGCAGATGTCTAGTGCTCCTTCTCTGGCTTACTTTGATCCTAAACTAATGGTTACACTGACTTGTGATGCCTCACAACACGGACTAGGCGCAGCATATCTTCAAAATGATGGCAACGGAAATAAGCCTGTTGCCTATGCCTCGCACACCATGCTGACACAGAACAACAATATGCCCAAATTGAGAAAGAGCTGTTGGCGGCTGTTTTCACCTGCAAGAAATGCAACGATTTCATCTTTGGTCACACGGTCACGATTGAAACTGACTACCAACCTCTGATCAGCATTTTCAACAAACCGATGCACGCCTCTCCGGCGCGCCTACAGCGGATATTGCTGCAACTTCAAAAATATGACATTGTTCTGATCCACAAATGCGGTAAGGATATGCACCTGGCTGACACGCTCTCTCGCGCACCCCGGAAGACCTGTGAGGATCCGCCCTCGCCAGATGATGACTTTATTGTAATGGCCGTGTGTTTTATCCCCTCATCCTATATGGATGATTTAGTTGCTCACACAGCTGCTGACAGTACCCTACGATCGCTTACATCCACCATTAAGCGCGGCTGGCCAGACAAACACTACAACGTTCCGCGGCCAGTCCGGCCTTTCTTTGCCGTCTGTGATGAGCTTGTGCTGCAGGATGGCATTGTTTTAAAAGGACACAGGCTGTGGTTCCTGCTTTGTTGCACAACTAGTATTTTAACGCTGTCCATGCAGGGCACCCAGACGCTGATGCTACTGTCCTATGGGAAAAAAGCATGTTTTACTGGCCTGGCATGGCCGACTACATCACCGAGAATGTGTCATCCTGCAGTGTGCAACAGCTTGGCACCTCATCAACAAAAGCAACCATTTCTTTCACATCCGGTACCTGCACTCCCGTGGTCTACAGTGGCAGCTGACATATTTGATAGGCATGGTAAACAGTACCTGGTACTCGTCGATTCGTATTCAGGATAGTTTGACATTGATTTTCTTAGCAGCCCCACTTCCAGCGGAGTGATTTTGAAGCTATCTCGCCATTTTTCAGTCCACGAATCTCCGGACAGGCTGCTAACTGACAACGGCAGTCAATTCACCAGCCAACACTTCAGGGAGTTTGCTAGGCGCTGGAATTTTCACCACATTACCAGCAGCCCTGAATATCCACAGTCTAATGGGCTGGCTGAGGGAGCTGTCATAAGTGCCAATCAGCTCAACTTGCGCAACATCTCCCGTGACCCCATTTTGGGTTCACCCGCTCAACGTTTATTGTCGAGGCAGACCCGTGCTTCGGTGCCTGTAGCGGATCAGGCATTGATCCCACAGGTGATTCCACCTGAGGAGGTTCAATCAAGGTTACAACAGAAACATGACATTCAAAAACAATGGTTTGCCAGAACAAGTAGGCCACTGCCACCACTGACCGAGGGGCAGATGGTCTGTTTACAGACTGACAAAGCCCATGACCGTATTGGTGTGATTTCTGGAATTGCTTCTGAGCCATGCTCGTACATTGTCAGTGCCGATGGCGTCACCTACAGGCATAACAGACAACATATCCTACCTGTGAATGAGCCAGTTCCTCCTCAGTGTTATCCAGACCATACTAGTGCACTTCCGTCTGTGTCTAGCGGCACTCTTCCGCCTCTACCAGCACAACAACCCGCGTCTGCAATGGCTCCTCTGCCAGTGACGGCCGCCTATGCCACAGTCTCCTGCTTCGTCTCCAGGAATGCTGGTTCAGTCTCCTTCACCTGTGCAGCCACCTGCTCTGTCCCTGGGGAGAAAGAACGGAGATGGTCTCTATTGTACATGTGCTGGTTGTGTTTGTAAGCCAGTTGTAAAGTACCCGGGCTATGTTTTACTTTCCTCCAGTTTATTATCAATTGTTATGCATTCATTACATAGTTAATGGGTTTGTACTGTTGTTGATTCTTTAAGAGGGAGGATGTAGATCAGTGTCACTCTTGTTATGAGTCATGCTTTTGTAGTTACACCCACTAGCTTTACAGTAACCCTCCCTGCCTGGTTCCCACATTATTAGGAAAATGTGCTAGCATGAAGTTTCCTGTGCTATGTCGTTAATAAAGTCTTTGGACCTTTATCATGGTGTAAGGCTTCAGTTATTTGGACAGCCGCAACACAACAACCCCCGAGTCAAGCAGCGCGCTGGGTTGGAGGAGAGAGAGAGATGCATTAGTACGAGGCTTCGGCCATGAGCTTGAATCGGCCCGTTCACAGGGTCTTTCATCGGCCAGCGGGGGCTTCAACAATGGGAGCCTTGATCGCCTCGATACAGCAGTTTGATTTTAAGCCGCGACAGGCGCTGAAAGGCCCCGCTAATGGGCCGATTCTGCCCTTAGAAAGCGGTTGATAAAGTCCGGATGACAAAACATGGGTGGGGGGGGGGGATTGTCCCCAACCTCTCAAAGCATGGGGGGGGGGGGGAGGGGGGGGCGTGTTCAGGATCCCAAACTGAGCAGTTTGGGATCCTTTTGCCAATGTTGCTTGCTTTGGGAAAAGTGAAGAATTTAAATGAATGGAAGACCTTCTTTGAGAAAGCACATCTTGTATTTATTAAAAAAATGACAAATTATATTGAAGGAAATCACAGATATCCCATTGATAACATTCCAAAGCAACTAAGAGCTATTGGTAGCAAAGTTACAAAATTTTGAGATTTAAAAAATCAAGTCTGCAATTTATACCATCTGATAAAGCATATAAAGAAGTTTAATTTGACACCTAATTCACTTTCATATCTTCAGTATTAAAAAAGTTATGGCCATTTTCATACTCGGAAATTAGCATCTTGTTCCCTATTGCTTTTCCATTGACTTACAGTGGACGCCGCACTTTTCAGTTTTTTATTTGTAATAAAATTTGGAAACCATGTATTATTTTCCTTCCACTTCACAATTATGCACCACTTCGTGTTGGTCTATCACATAAAATCCCAATAAAATACATTTACGTTTGTGGTTGTAACGTGACAAAATGTGTTCAAGGGGTATGAAAACTTTTGCAAACCACTGTAGCTCAAAAGCTGTGATCCAAGGACAGTCAAAAGCCCATAGCTTTCTTAGAAGTTAAGAGAATTACATTTTCAGTTATTATAGATTGAAGCATTCTGAAACAAATATGAAACAATCTTACTTGGATGACCTGAAATTAAAGCATATCATGAGTTAGTTACCTAATTGTAGCTAATTACAAAATTCAATTACTAGATCTAAACATCTATCCATTTCTTAAGAAAAGGTTGACATTTTTAAATAGCCTAAGTATCCAAATAACATTCACACAAGAATTCACAATATAACATGATTTTTAAATCTCATTGTCATGAATTTATAGGCCAAATGAAAGGCATTTAGTTAATTCCCGTAAATTAATGGCCATTTAAATCATCTTGCAAGTGGGATTTTGTGGAACGCGATCGATTGGAACGTTGAATTTGCGGTGAATTTAAACCCCATATCAGCAGGAAAAACACTGTCGGTTCGTATGGGGCCTAAATCACCTTTTCGCAACGTACAATTTGGATTAAAGTAATCCTAAGAAGCACGTTTATATGTAAAATAAACGGCTTACCTTGCTTTGTCCCATACGTGAGATCCGTCCCGTTGTCAGCGTGGACGGCGTTAAAAGTCGATTTTTATTTTACTCCTACTATTAAATTATCCAGCGATGTTTTTGAAAAACTTGATAAAACGCAAGTTGGGTCGATTATTCTTCAGCAGCTAAACAGCCTGACAGACATCGACTTCGACAGGCAGGAGAAAACGGCATTTTAAACCCGCCCCCCTCTCAAAGGCACCAAAGTCGCGGACATGGCCAGTGGCAGAACTGCAGTGCCGCTGAAGGTAAGTTTTCAACATACCTACTATTGGAGTACAATAGTGAGATTAAACGAGAACTTACCTGTTCGAAGTTTGATCTTTATTTTATGAGGAGTTACGATGAGGGATTACGTGAAGAAGCCCCGCCTGGCGCTGGATCGGCATACTTCAAAGCAGCGGCATGAAAAACACAGAACTAATAGCCGAAGTAAAATAGTAAGGCTCAAAATAGACTAGAACTACCAGATGATCATTTACATTATGAGGGTTGGGAGTGGAGGGCACGTAATCCCTCATTGTAACTCCTCATAAAATAAAGATCAAACTTCGAACAGGTAAGTTCTCGTTTAATCTCACTATTTTACTTCGGAGTCACGTGAGTGACTACGTGAAGATTTTAAAGCTCTGTGTTTTTTATGTCGTAAATTCATACGACTCTCTGTTTAGTCAAAACAGTAGTGAGTAAATAGTATTTTAAGACATTGTTACAATTTATGTAATAAGTCCTTTAATCATAAAAAGAACAACTTTTTTTAATAATAACCCCTCTATCGCAGGGGAAAATTACAAAATAAATTGATAAATGATGTCAATGGTAACATAAATCGATAATATAAATCGATAATATAAAACAAAGCAAGCATTTAAAGAGAACCCAGTACTGCGTGTCCAAATCCTGGCACCGTGACAACAGGTTTAATGTAGAACTTTGAAAAAATCTTTTCTCTAGACCACCCTGCGGCCTCTAAAATTTGATCGAGTGGTACGTCCTGTACCTTCGCTACGGACGTAGCTGCCGCCCTAGTGGAGTGAGATTTAAACACATCAGTGTCTATTCCTGCTAGACCCAAAACCTGTTTTAACCATCTAGAAATGGTTTGAACTGAAACTTTTGTATGTGGCTTTTTGTGTGTTATCAATAACGCTTTCTCAGAACCTCTGAGATTTTTGGTTACCTCAATGTATTGAGTTAAATGCTTAACTACACACAATGTTTCATCAATAGGATATGCTTTAAACATTACCTTCATTCCAGTTCTTCCTGGTCTGCTTTGTTTGATCAGGTCATAAACATAAAACACAATGTTATCTGTAGTCACATGCATGCAATCCAACCGTAACAATTGCAAAGTTTGTACTCTTTGAGCTGATACCAATGCCATTAACATTACCACCTTGAATGTTAATTTCTGCAAAGACATTGAATTAATTGGAGTCCATTGTTTAAGCAAAGTGAGAACAATGCTAACATCCCAAATTTCTGTATATCTGGGCTTGGGAGGATTTTTATTGAAAATTCCTTTCATGAATCGGGATACTAATGGGTGAGACCCAACTGAATCCCGATCTGAAATTTGTCCTAAATAGGATGACAATGCACTACGAGCACAATTAATGGCACTATAACTCAAATGCTCATCAAAGTGTAACCCAGCAAGGAACTCCAATACATTTGAAATGTTTGCAGTATGATAAGATATCTTTGACTGTGTACAAAAAGCTTCCCATTTTCTTATATGCGACATATATTGTTTTCTAGTGCTATTCCTCCAAGCTGCATCTATAACATCCATGGTCCTGTCCGACAGTTCAAACTCTTGCAACGGTCTGATCAGAACCTGCAGATTAACAAATTCATATGATCATGCAATGGATGAATTTCTTTTGTTACTGGTTGTGTCAACAGATTGTCGCAACTGGGAATTGTCATACATGGTTCAATAATCATTTTAGCATCAATGGGAACCGTGACTGCGTGGGCCAATTTGGCACCACCAAAATGCCTTTGGCAGCGTCTTGCGCTATTTTCTTGAGACATTGCCCAATGAGACAGAATGGGGGAAAAGCATAAAAGAACGTATTCCCCCAGTGTAGCGAGAAAGCATCTACCGCTACTGCCCCTGGATCGTGTTCCCAAGACACGTATTTGGGCAATTGGTGATTCAATCTAGATGCAAACAGATCAATGTCCGGTACTCCATACCGACTGACAATATTTTTGAATTTTTTGTGGATTTAACATCCATTCTGTATTGTCTTTAAATATTCGTGATCTTTTGTCTGCCGCAACATTGTCTCTCCCCGAGAGATAAATAGCTGAAAGCCAAATATTTTTTGCCATACACCATTGCCACATCTGGTTTACCAGATGATCACATGATATTGATCTGACACCACCCATGTGATTGATATATGCCACAGCTGTGGTATTATCTTATTTGTACTTGGACATGCAAATCTTTTAATGAAGAGCAATAAGCTTTTAATCCATAAAATGCTCCCAGTAGCTCCAAATAATTAATACCATATGTTTGGAGCAATAAATCCTCTTGGACAGCCCATCTGCCTCCACAGCTGGTCTCATTATCCGTAGCCCCCCATCCGAGAGAACTTGCGTCAGTCTGCAAAAACACTACTGGCTGATGAACTAAAATGTTCTTAGCAGCTTGTGGAACATTCTCAATCCACCAATGTAATTCTGATAAAGCTTCTTTAGGCAATTGCATTGGCCTATCAAAATGGCCTGCACGCTGAATAAGCGCTTGAGTTTTTGCCCTTTGAAGATTTTGGTAATGTAGACGACCAAACTCTACTGCTGGAAATGCTGCTACCAATTTACCAATAACCTTGGCAACCTCTCGGATGGAGGGATAAGGTTTGTTAATCAGGTTCTGACACACATTTGTCAAATCCAACACCTTATCCATTGGTAAAGTTACCAACATGGTAACTGAGTTAATCACAAACCCCAGATACATCAAAGAATGATTAGGCTTATTGTGTCCCAATGGATCCATACCTCCCTTTCATTATAACATTTGGAGTCTACCACCAATCTGAGGTTCATCCAAACATCCTTCTTTAATAGGATAAAGTTTTTGTACCTCTCCAACTGGACGAAATGATCTCCTTTCCCAATAAATGGGTGTACATTCGGCTGTGCTGGCTGGTAATTCTTTCTTATCATACTCCTGCCTCGGCTCGTTCCAGCTCCAAAATCAAATCCCCTTCTCATATGACCAGCCTTTCTGGCCAAACTGAAGGGTTTCACAAGGCCAACAGTTTTTGCCTCTTCATCCATTTTCTTTAATTTGTTTAGACAGATTTCCTCCGAACAAATAACCAAGAGCTTGAACATTGCTTGCCCTGCACAACCCTGAAAATCTTGGATGTAAAAGAGGCCGAATGGCAATCTTCCATTTTATATAATTTATCTCAAAATGAGTTGCAGAATAAGCCCAACATATGTTTATTCTGAACTTTGGTCATTCCACAACCTTCCAGCTTGTCTTCCAAAAGACAGTGATGCCAAAATTAGCTTGAGGATTTTTTGAATCGTAATTCCTGCGCCCGCATTATTGCTGACATTGGCGCCCAAAAAGCCGGATTCACCATAGGTACCTTCTTTGAGGTACAATAAATAGGTGTTTAAATCCAAATCTGCTGTCTCAATCATAACAGCTTTTTTGAGGCAGGTGAGAGACCATATAATTAACATTGGCCGCCAGGTTTCCTTCCATGGCCTCACCGCCTCCTCCAGGTATAGTAACTTTGTGCCCCATCAGACACACCTGGATTGGTATTGTGGTGAGTACTTCTGACCACAAATAAATAGGTGTTTAAATCCAAATCTGCTGTCTCAACCATAACAGCTTTTTTGAAGCAGGTGAGAGACCATATAATTAACATTGGCCGCCAGGTTTCCTTCCATGGCCTCACCGCCTCCTCCAGGTATAGTAAACTTTGTGCCCCATCAGACACACCTGGATTTGTATTGTGGTGAGTACTTCTGACCACAAACACCACTTTCAGGGTCAGTCTCATACAGCCCTGGTACTCCTGAAACTTGTTCAAGGAGACTTCCTCCAGCCCAATCCCAGGCACTGGAGTTTCAATTCCCAATTCAAACTGGCACCATATTCATGATATGGAACCCCCTCAGGGGCTGCCTGGGAATATTCTGGGTACTTAGACCCTTGGTTGATATTGTTTGGAGTATTTTCTCCATTAGATCCATACTTAGCCAAAGGCTTTCCTTTTCGGATCTTTCAGAAACCTCAGGCCTTTCAAGCTTCCTTTTACATTTTAGGCACTGGGTTTTCAAAGTTTTTGTTTGTGGAGCAACCAAAGGCTCACTAACGGGTATTTCAACGGCCACCGGTATCGGAACCAGCTCCGCAATAATCTGCTGTCCCGACTTTTCTACACCCCGGGACGCACGTTTTACCCGCGATTTTTAAAAACATTTTTATTTTTATTTTAACTCCTCCTGGTTTACCTACCAGCCTACGGAGTTTTTAGAAAACGCCCTGGAAGTAAAATAATTTTACTTACCTGCGGGCCGTTTCCTTACCGCTGTGTTGGAGCTGCGCTCTGCAGCTCTTCCTCTGCCGATAGCGTCGACGTAATGCCGATCCAGCGCCAGGCGGGGCTTCTTCACGTAGTCACTCACGTGACTCCGAAGAAAATTTACTATTAGGACATTGAAAATACCCCAGTCAACATGTTTGCAAAACCATTGTACTCTCAAGTTGTCAGTACCTATAACTTTACTATTCATAGTTTGTGTGGCCTTTTCTTGGTGTCACTTAGTTTGCATCAAATTGGCTGAGGAATGTTGCTGTGTTAATTAAAAAATCCAGGAGAACCAGAGAGAGGACATATTTTTGGCATAGCTTGAAGGTGAGAGATGCAAAGTTGAAAGCAGTTCAAGTTCAAGTTCACATTTATTTGTCACATGCACCGATTAAGGTACAGTGAAATGATTTTACCATGCAGTCATGACAGTAAAAAGCAACAAAACACACAATGAACACAATTTAACACAAATATCCATCGCACTGAATCTCCTCCAGACACCTCATCACTGTGATGGAAGGCAAAAAGTCTTAGATCTTCCCTGCTTCGTCGCCCGTGGTCAGGTAGTCAAATTGCTGCGTCGAGGCGATCAAGGCTCTCGATGTTGAAGCCCCCGTCAGGCGATGGTAGATGCCGTGGCTGGTTTTAAGCTGCGCCGGGCGAAGAAGGGCCCCGCGAACGGGCCGATTCAAAGCCGCAATTCGGGGCGGACGAAGCTGCTATTGCTGGAGCTCCTGAAAATCGGTCACCAACCAGGGACCCGCGGGCTCCCGATGTTACCGTCCACGGGGATCGCGGCTGAAGCCTCTGAATCTCCGAAGTCGGGTCGCAGTCACAGCGCCACCTCAGCCTCCGAAATCAGCCAGCCCTGCGATGGTAATAAATGAATGAATAAGTTTATTGGCCAAGTTTTTACATACAAGGAACTTGCCTTGGTGACAACGACATACAGGGACAGTTAGAAATGACACATAAAACATTAATAATAAAACGTTATTGATTTAACATGTGATAAAATACCAGAGCAAAAGGAGGCTACAGGTTTTTGGTTATTGAATAGAGCTGGTACTGGTGGAAAAAAGCTGTTTTTATGTCTGGCTGTGGCAGCTTTGACAGTCCGGATTCACCTTCCAGAGGGATGTGATTCAAAGAGTTTGTGGCCAGGGTGAGAGGGGTCAGAGATGATCTTACCCACTCGCTTCCTGGCCCTTGCAGTGTACAGTTCATCAATGGAGCGAAGGTTGCAGCCAATAACCTTCTCAGCTGATCGGACGATTCGCTGCAGCCTCCGAATGTCGTGCTTGGTGGCTGAGCCAAAACAGACCATGACGGAGATGGTGAGGACAGACTCTATGATGGCCGTATAGAATTGGACCATCATTGGCTGTGGGAGATTGTGCTTCCTCAGGAAGTACATCCTCTATTGTGCCTTTTTGACTGTGGAGTCCATGATAGTCCCCCATTTAAGGTCTTTTGAGATGATGGTTCCCAGGAACTTAAAAGACTCCAAAGATGTGACTGTGGTGTTGTTGATGGTGAGTGGGGTAAGGCGAGGGGGAGCTCTCCTGAAGTCTACTATCAATTCCACTGTCTTAAGAGCATTGAGCTCCAGGTTGTTACGATGGCACCAGGCCGCCAGCTGTGTCAGTTCCTGTCTGTAGGCAGATTGTTCCACATCCTGGATCAGTCCAATCAGGGTTGTGTCATCCGCAAACTTGAGAAGCTTGATAGAGGAGTCCACAGGCTCTGCACCGGAGCCCTCAAGGTCGATTTCAGTTGGAGGCCACCAGCTCCACGATGTTAGGCCTCAGCGCAAATGGAGATACAACAAGGAAAAGGTTACATCCCCGTTGAAGGAAGAGATTGAAAAAAAAGTCCCCCCCCCCCACATATAAACAACTAAAAATAGACTAAACCATACATCTAACAAGACAAAAAGAAGAAAGACAGGCAAGCCGCAGTGCTTGGGTAGCGCCGCCACTTCCTGGACTAGTTTTTTGACAGAGGGTGGTGGGTGCCAGGAATGCGCTGCTAGGGTTGAGTGGTGGAGGCAGATACGGCAGGGGCATTTACGAGTTTTTTTGATGGGCACATGGATGTGCAGGGAATGGAGGGATCTGGATCATGTGCAGGCAGAGGAGATTGCTGTAATGTTCGGCACGGACATTGTGGGCTGAAGGGCCTGTTCCTGTGCTGTACTGTTCTATGGTCTAAGCCTAAGGTGACACAGACCTAGGTGCAAATACACATCGGAAGAATCTGCCGGTGTGTGGTGACTCTTTGAGTGCCCTTCACAGAGAAGAATCTACATGAATGTCTTTCCTACCTGTGAAGGTATCACCATTTGCCAATGTTACAATGATATTCTCTTCCTCTTTGCTCTACCTGTTGTATTTGGTTAGACTGAATTATATTTATGTATGAAATATTTTGTCTGAAGAAGGATCCTGACCCGAAACGTTGCCTATCCATGTTCCCCAGAGATACTGCCTCATCTGCTGAGTTACTCCAACACTTTGTGTCCTTTCTTGTATCTATGTATGATATATCAGATCTGCTTGGATAACATGCAAAACAAAGCTTTTCACTGTGTAAGAACTTCAGATGCTGGTTTATATCGAAGATAGACACAACATGCTGGAGTAGCTCAGCAGGCCAGGCAGCATCTCTGGAGAAAAAGAACAGGTGACATTTTGGATTGGAACCCTTCTTTAGATTTACATTGCAGGCTTTTCACTGTACCTCAGAAATTATTATTATTGACAATAATAAACCTCATTCTATACATGGATAGATCATAAGATAGTAGATCATGTGATAGGAGTAGAATTAGGCCATTTGGCCCATCAAATCTACTCCGCCATTCAATTGTGGCTGCTCTATCTCTCCCTCCTAACCTCAGTCTCCTGCCTTCCCCCCATAACCTCTGACACCCAGACAGGTTTAAAGGGATATGGGTCTAACACAGGCAAGTGGGACCAGTGTAGATGGGACATATTGGTCAGTGTGGGCAAGTTGGACTGAAGGGCCTGTTTCCACGCTGTATGACTCTATATCCTGGAATGTATTCAATATAATCAGAACGTTTTGGCTACAGTAATGGAAATATGGAATAGAAGTGCATTTTACTGATTGACGGGACTTACATAACAATGTTAACCAATTCCAGTGCTAATCTGGAGCTCACCTAGAACTCACCTACACCTAAGTACTGGACAGGTATTGAATATAATCAGAATAATTTGGCTCGAATGATGGAAATGTGGAATAAAGTGCTGGAAATGCATTGCGTTGATTGACAGGGCTTTAACCAATACCAGTAGATGATGATGGTAGCAGAATTAGCTCAGGACACTTCCAGTTTCCAGCCCCGCGACGTGGACGCTTCTGCTATGGGGAAAACACTCAAAACTCTACAAGGCAGATCCCTTCTCCGAGGAAACTATGAACACAGGGGAGATGCTCATGGTAGCAATATCAGAGGAACGACAGAAATCTTGACAATAACTTATTGAGAGTGTTGATATGACACACAACAGTAAGAGCGCTTGGTCAACCATCAAGAAGCTAAACAAGAAGGCAACGCTGCAGTCTAACGTTACAGCAGATTAGGTTGCTCACCAGCGGCAAACCACCACACAAGAAACGCCACAACGGGAGTCCATGCCTTCAGGGTGATAGAGAGTCAACTTGGTACTTTAACAGCAAGGAACTCCAGACAGCAATTGATTCCCTCAAGAATGGCAAGGCAGCTGGCCTTGATGACATTCGTACGGAACAGATCAAACACTTTGGGCAGATTACACAAGAGTGGTAATCTTGCTGTTCAACAATTGTGTAACGCTCTCCCAGCTACCATATAAAATATGGCGGAAAGCTCGTGTGATCGTTATCCTTAATCCAGGGAAAGACCCTAAAGAAGCAAAAAGCCACAGACCGATATGCCATGCCATCTCTTCAAGCGCCTCATCTTGAACAGGCTAGGCCCAATCATGAGAACAGCACCTTATACCAGAACAAGCTGGCTTCTGGCCTGGGAGATCATGTACCAGCCAAGTGCTCAATCTAACTCAGCACATTGAGGACGGCTTTGAGAGGAATTAACCAACTGGTGTTGTCTTTGTTGATCTGACAGCTGCCTACGACACTATGAACCACCAGCTGCTCCTCAACAAGCTCCATGATATGACAGAGGACTTCCACTTAACCAAACTGATTCAACAGTTACTGGAAAACAGACGCTTCTATTTTGAGCCAAATTTTAAACGCAGCAGATGGAGGGAACAAAAGTATGGCCTACTTCAGGGCAGCGTCCTTGCTCCGGTGCTGTTCAATGTATATACGAATGATCAGCCAGTGTTCCCAGGGACGAGAAGCTTGATTTGACCTTGGAATAGCAGCCCAGGGCGCTAACATAAATGAGGTAGAAGCTACCCTCTCATCATCCTTAGACAACTTGACAAACTATTACAAGGACAACCAACTGAAGGCAAACCCTGCTAAGACCCAAGTTAGCCTGTTCCACCTTCATAATCGCGAAGTTGGGAGGAAGGTGTCCCTAACATGGAATGGTGTCCCTTTGAGATACTGTGACTACCCTGTCTACCTTGGGGTCACTCTGGACCCAACCCTCTCCTTTAAGCAACACATTGAAAGAGTGAAGCGCAAAGTGAGGATGAGGAACAGCCTCCTACACAAGCTGGTAAACTCGTCGTGGAGTACCAATGCATCCACACTGCGGTCAATTGCTCTTGCGCTGTGCTACTCTGCTCATGCAAAGAAAGTTGATGTTGTCCTTAATGACAGCTGCAGATGCATCACAGGTTGCCTAAAAACAACGGATGTGGGTAGCTTGCATGTCTTGGCGGTATTGCTCCACCAGGAATCCGCAGATCAGTTGCCAGTAGTACTAAACGGAGTAGGCAAGTTGGGGACACCCGCCATTCCTGTCACTCCCATCACCCAGCCCCAAAATGGCTGAAGTCAAAGAAGAGCTTCCTTCACACCGTCCAGCCACTGTCACAGTCTCCTCAAGCAACCAGACTAGCCTTGTGGGAAAAAAAACACAGTGAAAACCACCGCCATGTAAAGATGCCAATCCCAAACAAGGAACAGCTACCACCCGGTCACAGGTGTGACTGGAAGATTTGGAAGTCCCTCAATGGGCTTCGTACAGGGATGGGCCGATGCAAGACCAAAATGAGCAAATGGGGCTAGGCAGATGTGTCAGACACAGAATGTGAATGTGGAACATCTGTACAATCCATGCCACACCTACTAAGATGCCAACTTCCTGGTGAACAATGCAGCCTGGAAGATCTAGCGGTGGGAAACGAGAAGGCTGTCCACTGTGCAAACATTTGCCAAACATTTGAAACATAGATCATGTACATGAAAGAAGAAGAACCAATACTAGTTCTAATCTGGGGCTCACCTAAACTAAAATACTGGACATCTATTGAATATAAAAAGAATAATTTGGCGAGAATTATGGAAATGTGGAAGAGAAGTGCATTTGATAGTAACAATGTTGCCCAACTCCAGTGCTTACCTGGGGCTCACCTAAACCTAAATGCTGGACATGTATTGAATATAATCAGAATTATTTGGCTAGAATGATGAAAATGTGGAAGAGAGCTTTGAGCGTGAGACTCACTCATTTCAGCAAATTCTCACGCCCTCACACTGATTACAGAATTCTCACACTGCCTTCAGTCCCTGCACAGCAAGGATCCTATAGCGGAGCTATACGATCTTTGCTGCAGTTTCTTTGCACCACATGACAGCGATCTGTGCGGTCTGGGGAAGTGTGTCGGTTGACGGCTGTGAGTGACGTTGCGTCTCTTCTCTCTTGGTTGGATGTGCAGCCGCCGGGTGTCAGCACCTCTGTGCGCCGGCTGCGAGCACTGCGCTGCCGGCCGCCGCTGCAGCCTCGCTCCCGCCCTCCTGCCCTTCAGCTCACAGCTCACATGACAGCGCCAGCGCTGCCAATCCACGCAATACCGTGCCCGCCAGACCCCCCATTGGGTGGCCGGGGAGAGAGAGGGAGGGGGGAAAGAGAGAGAGAGAGAGGGAAAGAAAAAAAGGGAGGGATGGAGGCAAATAGATTCAAGGGGAGGGAAGGTAGAAAGGGGATGAAGGAAGGAAAGGAGAAAGGGGAGAAAGAGGGAGGGGGAGGAAAGAGGGAGGGATGGGGAAGGAAAGGTGTGTGTGTGTGTGTGCTTGTGTGTCTGTGTCCCTGTGTGTGGCTCCTTGTGTGTGTATGTCTCCCTGTGTGTGTGTGCGTCTCCTTGGGTGTGTGTGTCTCCCTTTGTGTGTGTGCCTCCCTGTGTGTGTGTGTCTGTGTGTGTGTGTCCCATGTGTGTGTCTGTCTATTTCCATGTGTGTGTGTATGTGTCTTCCTTTCTGTATGTCTTTCCCTGTGTGTCTGTTGTCACATCCTGGCCTTAGACAGGGCTGCCAACTCTCATGCTTTGAGTGTGAGAGTCACGCATTTCAGCAAATTCTCACGCTGATGACAGAATTCTCACGCTGTCTTCAGTCCCTGCACAGTTTGTCTCTTTTGCGCCACATCACAACGATCTATGCAGACTGGGGAAGTGCGTCAGTTGGCGGCTGTGAGTGACGTCGCATCTCTTCTCTTCTCTTCTTTCTTGGTTGGATGTGCAGCCGCCGACAATATGAAGCAGTTGGAGATAGAACTAACCAGGTGAATTGGTTGTAAAACATGGGGGGGACCACAATGAGGCCAAACATCTGGGACGGGGTACGGCAACCTACCGCACACGGGCCAAATCCGCCCCGTGACCCGAAAAACCGTGTTTTTTTGTTCAATTCGTTTTCGCGGGGTCGGGGCAGGCGAGCCCACCTGAGAACTGCAGCCTGACCCTGGGATACGAGCTGATCTGGGAACGGCAGCCAGTCCCTGGGCACGCAGAATGCCAACTTGATCATTAAGTCTGAAGAAGGGTCTCGACCCAAAACGTCGCCTATCTCCTTCGCTCCTTAGATGCTGCTGCACCCGCTGAGTTTCTCCAGCTTTTTGTGTAACCCGCCAACTTGATCATTATGGACAAATTAAGCCAGCCATGTGCATGTTGTATAACTCTGACTATGCAGATCTGAATGGGCTTAGATTGACCATTTAAGCAAAATTGACCGCACTTTCCCCATTTAGATTCTTGAGATTAATATCCCTTTGCTCTGTTAACAGCGTTAAAGTACTTATGAGGTAGTGTCAGGAAAGGGAACATGTTATTTTTTGTAAGTTTGCTTTAATTTGTTAGTTGATTTTTTGTTGACTGCCATAATTTCTGAAATGGTTTTAAAGTAACTTAACTGTTATTAAGCAGTAATAAGTGATTTTTGTCCAAACAATTGGAACGCATAAAATGTTTGCATTATTAGCAGGGGTGCCAACTTTCACGCATTGAGCGTGAGACTCCCGCATCTCACAAAATTCTCATGCTCTCACGCTAATCACAAAATTATATAATGAGAATAGGACCTGTTTTGCTTAACAAATAGTGTAGGAAAGAATTGCAGATGCTGGTTTAAACTGAAGATAGACACTAAAAACTAGAAAAACTCAGCAGGACAGGCAGCATCTCTGGAGAGAAAGAGTGAGTGATGTTTCGAGACCTTCAGCCTGAAGAGGTTGAAAACCAGCCATAAAACACAATAACTGGACATGTGTGTTATCCAACTAAGGGCAGAAATCAGAATCATGTGTTCATCTTTATTCACATGACACCATAATAAATATATTACAGAAAAAATAATTTAATGGGGTGGCACGGTGGCGCAGCGGTAGAGTTGCTGCCTTACTACCAGATGGGCTTTCTTTGGATATTCCGGTTTCTCCCATATCCGAAAGAAGTGCAGGTATGTAGGTTAATTGGCTTCTGCAAATTGTCCATGGTGTGATGGTTGGAATTGGTGTATGATAGATTGCTGGTCGGTGTGGACTTGGTGGGCGGAAGGGCCTGTTTCTATTTATATTTTTACATATATATCTTAATTTAATTGAACAATATATGATTGAATATGTGGCATTATTTTTGTCTTGTTTCTATATTCAAAGGGTAAGGTTGAAACGGTCTGAAGACGGATTTCGCTCGAAACGTTGCCTATTTGCTTCGCTCCATAGATGCTGCCGCACCCGCTGAGTTTCTCCAGCAATTTTGTCTACCTTTGATTCTCCAGCATCTGCAGTTCCTTCTTGAACAAGGTTGATTGATTTATTTGTGCAGAACAGTGATGGAAGTCCGACGTTTGCTTCGTTTCTCTGAGTTTTTCTCTATATATATGCATTACAGCATGAATATAATCTGATTTCCATACATGAATATAGTTATTCATGTGCTGCACCTGTTGATCAGAGCCTGGCTCTATTGTGGAATGTAATTAGGAATGTAATTTAGCCTAACCTTATTCATACCTAATCCAATTTAAAGCATAAATGTTGCATTCAAGTGTAAATTGAAAGACTCGCTACAGTATGCACCAGATTGCACAATTTCAAGCTGAAAAATGCAAAAGCTCCCTACCGTGCTTCCCCTCCCATTGGTCATTACGCTCCCTCGCAATTTCTCACTCTCAACTCTCACCAAATGTTGGCAGCCCTGGTTTATATATAACAATGTTAACCAACTCCAGTGCTAATCTGGGGCTCGCCTAAACCTAAATGCTGGACCTGTATTGAATATAAACAGAATAATTTGGCTAGAATAATGGAAATGTGGAATAAAAGTGCATTTGACAGTGTTTATATATAACAAGGTTATGTTGCCCAACTCCAGTGCTTACCTGGGGCTCACCTAAACTAGGTATGTTACAAAACTTACCTTTAGCGGTGCTGCAGTTCTGCCGCTGGTTGTGTGCGCAACTTTAAAGCCTTTAAGGGGGGGGGGGGCGGGGTTAAAATGCAGTTTTTCCCTTGCCATCCGGAGCTTTCTTTTGTCGGAGTGCGTGCTATTTCTGGAGATTCGTTTAAATAAATAGCCCGACTATTTTAGCGCTGGTGTAAAATAAAAATTAGCTCCTAATGCCGTGAACGCCAACAACGGGGACCAATTTTACATAGGGGACAAGTAAGTGAAAGCTGTTTATTTTTATATATAAACCTACTTTTTTAGATGACTTTAATCAATATTTCATGTTGCGAAACGGTGCTTTAGTCCCCATACAAACTGGCAGAAATGTTCCTGCCGATATTGGGTTTAAATTCACTGCAACCGCGATGTTCTAAATCATCGCGTTCCAGAAAATCCCACTCACAACCTGTTTAAAATGCCCATTAGTTTATGGGCAGTAAACACAAAGTTCCTTCAATTTGGCCTATAAATTAATGACAATTAGATTTAAAAATCATGTTAAATTGTGAATTATTGTGTGAATGTTAAATGGACACTTAGGCTTTAAATTTGTTTAAATGTTTTTCTTAAGAAATGGATAGATGTTTAGAGCTAGTAATTGAATTTTGTAATTAGCTACAACTGGGTAACTAACTAATTATATGCTTTAATTTCAGGTCATCCAAGTACGATTGTTTCATATTTGTTTCAGAATACTTCAATCTATAATAACTCAAAATTTATTTTAGTTCTCTTAATTTTTAAGAAAGTTATGAGCTTTTGACTGTCCTTGACCACAGCTTTTGTGTTAAGTCAATAGAAAAGCAATAGAAAACAAGTTGCTAATTTCCGAGTATGAAAATGACCATAACTTTTTTAATACTGAAGATATGAAAGTGAATTAGGTGTCAAATTAAACTTATTTTTATGCTTTATCTGTTGGAATAAATTGCAAACTTGATTTTTAAAATCTCAAAATGTTGTAACATTACTACCTAAACCTATATGCTGGACATGTATTGAATATTTTCAGAATAATGATGGAAATATGGAATAGAAGTGCATTTAACTGTTTGACAGAGTATATATAGGTATGTTACAATACCTACCTTTAGCAGCGCTGCAGTTCTGCCGCTCCCCGTGTTCGCGACTTTGGCGCCTTTCAGAGGGGGGCGGGCTTAAAGTGCCGATTTTTTCTAGGCAGTCCAAATCAATCCATGTCGGGCGATTTTGTCGCTAAAGAGAAATCGCTCCAACATTTCATTCATAAGGGTATTTTTAAACTACGCTAGATTATTTATTAACTAGAATAGTTTAAAAATCATCTTCTAAAGCTCTGAATGGTGACAGCGGAACGGACCTAAGGTAGGCGATAAAAGAAGCTACACAGTTTATTTTTACATAAAAACTTGGTTTTTAGGGAAGCTTTAATCACATTTTCATGTTGCGAAAAGGGGACAAAAAAAATGTATGAACCGGCTGTATTTTCCATACCGACTTCACTGCAAACCACAACGTTCTAATCCATCGCATTCCACTAAAACCCACTCGCTAGTTGATTTAAATGGCCATTAATTTACAGGCATTAAACACTAAATTCCTTCCATTTGGCCTATAAATTCATGAAAATGAGATTTAAAAATTATGTTATATTGTGGATTATTGTGTGAATGTTATTTGGACACTTAGGCAATTTAAGAAAAGTTTATCTTTTCTTAAGAAATGGATAGATGTTTAGATCTAGTAATTGAATTTTGTAATTAGCTACAATTAGATAACTAACTAATTATATGCTTTAATTTCAGGTCATCCAAGTAAGATTGTTTCATATTTGTTTCAGAATGCTTCAATCTATAATAACTGAACATTTCATTGAGTTCTCTTAATTTTTAAGAAAGTTATGGGCTTTTAACTGTTCCAGATCACAGCTTTTGAGTTAAGTCAATTGAAAGGCAATGGGAAACAAGATGCTAATTTCCGAGTATGAAAATGGTCATAACTTTCTTAATACTGAAGATATGAAAGTGAATTAGGTGTCAAATTAAACTTCTTTTTATGCTTTATCTGATGGGATAAATTGCAGACTTGATTTTTAAAATTTCAACATTTTGTAACATTGCTAGTATATATAACAATGTTAACCAACTCCAGTGGGGCCCACCTAGGACTCACCAAATCTAATGATGTACAGGTAATGAGTATAATCTGAATAAATTGGCTAGAATGATGGAAATGTGGAATAGAAGTGCATTTGACTGTGTTTATAATGTTGCCCAACTCCAGTGCTTACCTGGGGCTTAAGATCATAGAGCTATTTGGCTGGGGCCGAGGCGACGGTAACCAAGGACACGGCGCCGGCGGTTGCCGGGGTAACGGGGCCTACAACGCCCGGGCAGCCCGAGCCTGAGCGTCGCCATCGCCGGCAGCGGAGCACCATCACCATGCAGGCCGACTTCCTGCAGCAGCAGCTGGACTTTGTGTCGAGCCAGGGGCTGGTGCTGAGCACCGAGCACAAGGCCGCGCTGCAGGTGTCTCTGGAGCTGCTCCGCCGCAACTACAAGTTCACCCACGTCTACTTCTGGGGTCGGATCCTGGGCCTGAGCGCAGACTACTTCATCGTGCAGGGCGTGGGGCCGAACGAGCTGACGGAGAGGAAGAGTCTGTACAGGTGAGGGGAGAGAGGGATAGGGGTGGAGAGAGGGGGAGGAAGGGAGAGGAGGAGTGGGGAGAGAGGGAGAGTCTGTACAGGTGAGGGAGAGAGGGGGAGGGAGTGAGAGATGGGAAGAGAGGGAGTGGAGGGGAGAGGGAGAGGAGGAGTGGGGAGAGAGGGAGAGTCTGTACAGGTGAGGGAGAGGGGGAGGGAGTGAGAGATGGGAAGAGAGGGAGTGGAGGGGAGAGGGAGAGGAGGAGTGGGGAGAGAGGGAGAGTCTGTACAGGTGAGGGGAGAGGGGGGGAGGGAGTGAGAGATGGGAAGAGAGGGAGTGGAGGGGAGAGGGAGAGGAGGAGTGGGGAGAGAGGGAGAGTCTGTACAGGTGAGGGGAGAGGGGGGGAGGGAGTGAGAGATGGGAAGAGAGGGAGTGGAGGGGAGAGGGAGAGGAGGAGTGGGGAGAGAGGGAGAGTCTGTACAGGTGAGGGAGAGAGGGGGAGGGAGTGAGAGATGGGAAGAGAGGGAGTGGAGGGGAGAGGGATGGAGAGGGAGAGGAGGAGTGGGGAGAGAGGGAGAGTCTGTACAGGTGAGGGGAGAGAGGGGGAGGGAGTGAGAGATGGGAAGAGAGGGAGTGGAGGGGAGAGGGAGAGGAGGAGTGGGGAGAGAGGGAGAGTCTGTACAGGTGAGGGAGAGAGGGGGAGGGAGTGAGAGATGGGAAGAGAGGGAGTGGAGGGGAGAGGGAGAGGAGGAGTGGGGAGAGAGGGAGAGTCTGTACAGGTGAGGGAGAGAGGGGGAGAGAAAGGGATAGGGGTGGAGACAGGGGGAGGAAGGGGGAGGAGGAGGAGGGAGAGAGGAAGAGTCTGTACAGGTGAGGGAGAGGGGGAGGGAGTGAGAGATGGGGAGAGGGAGTGAAGGGGAGAGGGATGGAGAGAGGGGGGAGATGGGGAGACGGAGGGGGAGGGGGAGAGGGAAGGGGCAGACATGGGGGAGAGAGGATAAGAGGAAGGGATGGAGGGAGATGAAGTCTACAGGCGAGGGGGAGAGGAAGGGGGAGAGAGGGGTGGAAAGGGGAGAGAGGATGAGGGGAGGGGAGGGAGGGGGAGGGAAAGAGAGAGGGGTGGAGGAGGGGAAAGGAGGGGGTTTGGAGCTTCAGGCTGGATGAGCTGAGGGAGAGGAAGAGTCTACAGATGAGAGGAGAGTGGGGGGAGTGGGGGAGAGGGGTGGGAGGGGAGAGGGAGGAGGAGGGGGGAGGGAGAGGGAGGAGGAGGGGAGAGGGAGGGGAAGAGGGAGGGGGAGAGTTAAGGGAAGGAGGGGGTGCAGAGCTTCAGTCTGGATGAGCCGAGGGGGAGTGTGCACAGGTGAGGGGAGGGGGAGAGAGGGGCGGAGGGTGGGAGGGAGGGGGAAGAAGAGGTTGCGGGGGAGATAGGGAGGGAGAGGCGAATAGAGGGAGGGGAGGGGGAGAGGAAAAGTCTGCACAGGTGGGAGAGAGGGAGTGGGGAAAAAGGGAGAGGGGATGATCGGCCATGAGAAGGAGGAGTGGTGATGTTGGCGGTAAGCAAAGGTCTGAAGGTCGGCTAGATGGCCGGTCCGACGGGGCTACGGGCGAGGTGCTGCTGCTGCACTCCATGGGCTGCACTATGTTGGGACCGGTGAGGCGGGGCCAGACGCGGCGCTCTGACATGACAGTCCCCTCAACCCGAGTAGTAGTAGTCAAAAACAGGACAGGGGGTGCGAGAACTTGACTGAAGCCTGAATGAAGGAATAGATGAAGAATCACATATAATAATCCATGGATATACCTCCAATGATGTGTAAACTGCTTAATACTCCATTCATCTTTTTGATTTTCTATTTTTGCTTTATTTTTCTCTATTATTTCCTACCTGTATTAAAAATTAAAAAATGCATAGAAGTACAAATAAGAAATAATCGTTAATATTAATAATATATTATATTATTAATAATATTAACAATGTATGTGACATGTATATTCTTCCTTTAATATGTACTTACCTCTAATAAAAATATTTAACAAAAAAACAGAAAAACAAAAAACAAACAAAAAAAAACGGGACGCGGCGGTTCCATATGGGACAAACCTATTTAGACCAATTTACAGGATGTCCCGTGTAATAGGGTTGGCAACCCAAGGTGAGGGGGTGGGAAAGATGGGGTGGGGAGGTTGGAAGAGGATGGAGGGAGAGGAGGGAGGTGGGGGGAAGGGAGAGAGGAAGGTGAGAGAGTTAAATTGGGAGAGGCAGAAAGCCGGGGGTGGAGAGAGAGGGGAGAAGAGGTTTGGCGGAGGTAAATGTGGGGGGGGTGAGATGGGAGTTGAGGGGTAAAGGT
Organism: Raja brachyura; assembly: GCA_963514005.1. Next base: position 19,139,807 of record OY740785.1, read on the forward strand.
GGGGGAGAAGGGGAGGGGGAGCAGCGGTTACAGGATTACAGGGTGTAGACAAGTCAAGTCAGGTCAAATCAATTTTACTTGTCACATACACATAGAAGATGTGCAGTAAAATGGTCCTAGACGGGTGAGGGACAGGAGGGGGGGGGGAATGAGGGGCGCTGTGGTGCAATTGAAGAAGACGGGGTGGGTGGTGGTGAGGAAGGGGGAGAAGGTGGAGGAGAGGGCAGTGGTGATGGGGGTGGGGGAGGAGTGGGTTGCGGTGAGAGAGGGGAAGGGGAGTTGTGAGGAAGGTTGGGAGTGGGTGTTCAAGGGAGGTGAAGGGCATGGGTATTGAGGGAATGGGGTCAGGGTGTTGAGAGAGGGAGGGTGCTTAAAGGAGGGGGTGCAGAGCTTCAGGCTGGATGAGCTGATGGAGAGGAAGAGCCTGTACAGGTGAAGGGAGGGAGGGGGGAGAGAGGGAGGAGAGGGAGGGGCAGTGGAGAAGAGGGGGTAGAGGAGAGGGTGAGAGAGAGAGAGAGAGAGAGGGGTTGGGAGAGGGTGAGAGAGGGAGAGGGGAGGGAAGGGTGGGAGAGGGGAGGAAAGGAAGGGAGGCTGGTGGGGGTGGTGGACATTATGGAGGGTGGGATGGTGGTTGATAGTGAAGGTGAGGAGGGGGAAAGGGCAGCACTGTGCTTCAAAGCAGACACCTAAGGGTAGAGGATGGAAGGCTGCAGATAACAACATGGACCATTGAATGAGACCATAAAACATCGGAGCAGAATTTGGCCCATCAAGTCTACTCTGACTTGGCCTCCAAAGCCACCTGCAGCAATGAATTTCACCACAGATGGACACAAAATGTTGGAGTGACTCAGCAGGTCAGGCGGCATCAGGAATAGGTGACGTTTCAGGTCGAGACCCTACTTCAGTCTGATTAAGAGTCTCGACCCGAAATGTCACTTATTCCTTTTCTCCAGAGATACTGTCTAACCCACTGAGTTACTCCAACATTTTGTGTCCATCTTCAGTGTATATCAGCATCTGCAGTTCCTTCCTACACAATGAATTCCACAGATTCACCACCCTCAGGCTAAAGAAATTCATCCTCATTTCAATTTTGAAGGTACATCCTTCTATTCTGAAGCTGTGCCTTCTGGTTCTAGACTCTCTACTTACTGGAAGCGTCCTTTCCACATCCACTCTATCTAGGGAAAGGGTGAGAGAGACCTAACATAGCATCACCGATCATTTAACTAGAGAAGTGGCGGCTGGAGACAGTAATAGTGATGATTGAATTAGGTAACCAGCCTGGAGATGGCAGCAGTGATCCGTTAACCAGGTAACTAGTGAGGTGGGGGCTGGAGATAACAATATCACCATTAAACCAGTTAACTGTGTGATTGCGGATTGGGAAAGGAGACTAGAGATAGCAGTTCTCATTGTTTATCCAGGAAACCGAGTGAAATGGGGCTCGAGGCAGCAACACGGACCATTAAACCAGTTAGACGCAAAAAGCTGGTGTAACCATTCAGGCAGCATCTCAGGAGAAAAGGAATGGGAACGTTTCGGGATGAGACCCGTCTTCAGACTGAGAGTCAGGGGTTACCTTTTCCCCTGACTCTCGATCTGAAGAAAGGTCCCGACCCGAAATGTCACTATTCCTCTTTCTCCAGAGATGCTGTCTGTCCCGCTGAGTTACTCTGGCTTTTTGTGTCTATCTTCAGTTTGAACCAGCATCTGCAGTTCTTTCCTACACACTCCAGCCTTCCAGTCGGATGATGGGTTGCGACCCAAAACGTCACCTATCTATGTTCTCCAGAGATGCTGCCTGACTTGGTGAATTACTTCAGTGACCTCAGTGGAGGACTTTGTGTCCTCAGTCCTCCAAGTTGGGAACTAGGCCCAGGGCTAATAATCCTGTCAGTCACACAGCATGGAAACAGGCCCTTTGGCCCAACTCATCCATGCTGACCAAGATGCCCCATTAAGTGTTCCATTGCCTTCGTTTTTGGTCCCTTTCCATCTTAACAGCATCCTTCCTATAGCAGGGTGATGGAAACAGAGCACAATACTCCAAGTGCGGCATCAGCAACATGTAAAAATCGTCCAGTATATAGACACAAAATAAGTAGCGGAAAGAATAGCAGAGGAGTAGACAGTCATGGTTATTTTCTCTGCCATTCTCTCTGCAACATGATGATGACCTTCAGGAGTAAGGCTTGCGGTGAAAGTTGTAAGAAAGGCACAAACAGCAAGACAATAAAACAAATTCGATTTTGTGTAGAATATATAGACAGAGTGAAAAACAGGAAAGCCACCATGAGTCACAACAGTGCATGGAGAATTTTAGCTGTATAAAAATAAAATAACATAAATTTGTGGTGGTCGTGCTGAAAGAAAATCATGGAACCATTAGAAATTCTGTTGGAAACAGCACGGAAGATCTTTACTGCTCCCCTGAATACCCCTGTGGTCCCGATAGTGCATATGTAATAGATGGGAGATATGTTTTTTTATGGTAGACTAGACCAAGTGGGACCCGTTGGGCCCCATCCCCCAATGCGGGGAGGGGGGGTGTACCTGGCATCGGCACTCACCCCAGAGACAGGTGCCCCCTGGAGCCAATCACCCCCCACAACGAAAATTATGGAATTTATGGAGGCAATCAATCGTCCCCACGTTGGGGGGGGGAGGCGAGGAGTTGGGAGGGGCGGTGGGGTGGGGGGGTCAAGAGTCAAAGGTGTTTTAGCATCATATGTCCCAGATAGCACAATTAAATTGTTGCTTGCTTGGCTGTATGGAAGAAGCTGTTTTTGAACCTGGTTGTTACAGTTTTCAGGCTCTTGTAGCTTCTACACGATGGCAATGGTGCAATGAGTGTGTGGCCAGGGTGGCATGGGTCTTTTATGACGTTGGCTGCCTTTTTGAGGTAGCGGGGGGGAAGGGGCGGGGGGTGTGAATAACTGAGGGGGGCGATCGGGGGGGGGGTGGGGGAGTGGGGCTATGGGTGTGGCACTCGGCAGCTTGAGAGCCCATTGTGATTGGTGCACTGAGAGCGGCATTGTGACATCATCATTGGAACCTGCTGGAAAAAGGTTTTTTTTAAATCATGAATAACTGGTGAAATATAGGATTAAATCTTGTGAACCTGATTAAGATGTGGAGGGGAAAATGTGTCAGAATATATAACAATTTAAGTGCTAGCGCATAGCTTTTTGAGGAAGATACACAAAAAACAAACACACATACAACACACAAGATGAGACTTTTATAGGTATAGAGATAGTTTAAACAAACTTCCCCTTATTCCACCTAACTGTGGGGATACGGCGGATTGTCGACATTAGTATTAAACCGGGTAGCCAGGGGGGCACAACCACATTAACCTCAGACCAAAAGGACACCAAGTGGTGGAGTAACTCAGTAGGTCAGGCAGTGTCTCTGGAGAACTTGGATAGATGACGTTTCAGGTTTGGACCCTTCTTCAGACTCAACCTAAGACCACATTACTTACAGAGAAAGTAGTTGAGACAGGTGCTATAACAACATTTGAAAGACATTTGGACAGTTACATGGATTGGAAAGGTTTAAAGGGATATGAGCCAAATGCAGGCAAATGGGAATGGCTTAGATGAAGCATCTTGGTCAGTATGGACGAGTTAGAACAAAGAGCCTGCTTTCGTGCTGCTCGACTCTATGACTTTGAGGTGAGGTGTTGACATTGGATATAGCAACATTGACCATTAAATCATGGAAACGGTAGAGTTTTAAACCAATTAACCCAGACTGGGAGGTTGCACACAGACTCTTGCTCAGGTAATCATAGCTGTCCTGGTCAAAACCCAGTATGAAAGGTAGCATCATCAGACGATGCACCGGAGACTGAATTACAAAACCAAAAACATAAAATACAGGAGCAAGAACAGGCCAATAATCTCTCCGAACTTGCTCCCTCATTTAGTAAGATCCTGATTAAAGTACCATTTTCTAATTCTCCACCTTCGAAAGATTTTTTCAAAAATGTCCACATTCGCGGCTGTTTAGATTAAAGAATTCCAAATATGCCCCTTTTAGAGAAACCAGTCCTCCACCTTCCCTTGTAAATGGGAAGCCATTATTCTGAAACTCTACCCACTTGGTTCTAAGATACCCATGATGAGAAACCACCTAGGCATCTACACTGTCTTTTCCCCCATTCGAATGTTGCAATTCAACAAGATCACTTCCATTCTGCACAAGCAGTGTTTTATTTTTGTGACAGTACGTATATTGATAAGGTGTACTGGCACTTCTAAAAAGTTAAAATCTTGATTGATATACAGCAGCTAGTAGCATCGTGTGACCCGTGAAATGCATACCAGCATCTAAAAGCACAAAAAAAGCTCTGCCCATAAGTATGGGTCCAATCTGCTCCATCTTTCCTCTTGTAGTAATTCCTTCATTCCCAAGAAGAATTGCTTCCAAATCAATAATTTTACGCAATTTCGCTGGCTGTCTTCCAACAGCTGCTAAACACAGAAATTCTAACTCAGACGACTGCATCACATCTCATTTAACGGTGCTCCACTACACCCTATCGGCCAAGTAAAGTTATGTTGCCGTCTCAACGGGCGTGACCACATCCTGCGTAAGGACTATAGATTGACATGGTGTGAGAGTGTATGGACTCACTCCTCAATTGATTATATTGTTTTTATCTTGTTTTATTTATTTTTTTGCTGCGGTTATGGCTGCTGCTCTCAGGAAGCCAGAGATCTTGGTGTTTGATGCAGACCTTGCAGAGCAATGGCGTGTATTCGAGGAGGATTTCTCAATCTACATTGATGCAGCATATACAGCTGCTACCCCTGCTCTCCGTGCATCAATCCCACTTAACTTGGCAGGCACTGAAGCTGCTCGACGTGCCAGAAGATTTCACTATGCACCAGCTGGAGTCGACGCTAATGGTGTACAGATTCCAGCAGAGTCTGACCATGATCCTGAATGTCTCCTGCGTAAATTCCGACAACTATGTGAGTTACAAATTAATGTGAGCATTGAATGACATAAATCTTTCTCAATGTGTCAAAAACAAGGAGAACCTGTCGAGCTATATGTCAGTGCACTGAAGCATGTCGCTAGTCTATACGATTTCAGAGAAATTGAAAATAGTTTGATACGAGATCGCTCAATACATGGCATATTGAATGATAAACTACACGAAGAATTCTTGTGAGAAGTTGGCCTGACCTTAGAAGCTGTTGAAAACGGCTGTCGTATAGCTGAATTAACCAACGCCCACATTAAAACACTAACATCTTCTGCTGCTCGTGACGTCAATGCAGCCAGCGTGTCCAATCAATCTACTGCTCGCCCATTCCAGGAGCCAGTTAACAGCCCAAGATTGCTTTAATTGTGGCGGTTCACACACTGCAGTTCGCGACCGGTGTCCTGCGTAAGGAAAACTCTGTGCATCTTGCAATAAAAGAAATCATTTTGCAAAATGCTGCAGGTCACAAAACAACAGATTTCAAATGAGACAGTCTCAACTCGTTAAACCAGGATGAATATCCAAGCTCCGAGTTCACACAAACAGACAGTGACAGCACAGAGATTAATGTGCATGCTTTGTCTGGCTTAATGTCCAAACTGGATCCCAAGGTCGGATTGCTCATTGACGGCAAAACTCTTTATCTTAAAGTTGATAGTGGAGCTCGCTGCAACGCAATTTCGCTGGCTGTCTTCCAACAGCTGCTAAACACAGAAATTCTAACTCAGACGACTGCATCACATCTCATTTAACGGTGCTCCACTACACCCTATCGGCCAAGTAAAGTTATGTTGCCGTCTCAACGGGCGTGACCACATCCTGGATTTCTACGTGGTACGCGAGAAGGTACCATCCATACTGGGTGCCGATGCATGCCATGACATGGGTTTAATTTCCTTCAGCCCTTCAGTCTGTCCACTGACTGTAGACTGTGATTTTACACATCACATTTTAACACAATACAAGGATTTGTTTAACGATGAGTTGGGCAGGTTGCCTGTGAGATACATGGTTACTATTAACCCTGAGGTAATCCCAGTTGTTCGTCCGGCTCACATGATTCCCCATGCTATGCGAGATTGTGTACAAAGTGAACTTAACGGAATGGTGGCTATTGGTGTTATTACTCCCGTAACTGAACCCTTAGACTGGGTCTCCACAATGGTTGTCGCTACTAAGAAGAATAAAGATGAGATACGGATTTGTATTATTCCCAAGGACTTAAATGCAGCAATTAAGAGACCACATTATCCAATGCGCTCTTTGGACGAGATTGCGGCGCAGATGGCTGAAGCAACTGTGTTCACAGTGCTAGATGCCAAGAGTTCATTCTGGCAGATTCCACTGGAACATCCTCCAAGCTGACAACTTTCAGTACTCCATTCCGACTTCATAAATTTTTGAGGATGCCTTTTGGTATAGGTTCTGCCAGTGAAGTATTTCAACAATCCATGGAGCAATTGTTTGCAGGATACCCATGCTCCATCGTAGTGGACGATATCCTCATTGCTGGAAAAACGATCGAGGAACACGATGCCAATCTGACAAAAGTAATGAAGCGTGCCAAGGCCATCCATCTCAAGCTAAATCCCAACAAATACAGATTCAGAATGAGGTAAAATACCTAGGCCATATTTTACCAAGGACGGCCTGAAAACTGATCCAGCAAAAACCAGTGCTATTAACGAGCTTCCTTGCACCCACGGATGTGCCCCGCTTGCAGAGGTTCCTTGGCATGGCGAACTATTTGAGCAAATTCATTCCAGATTTCAGCGAAATATCAGCCCCATTGCACCACCTCACACACATAGACTCTGCTTGGACCTGGCATGAGCAACAACAGACAGCATTTGACACTCTTAAACGGAAGATGTCGGCCACCCCTACACTAGCGTACTTTGATCCTAGACTGCCTATTACACTTACATGTGACGCCTCACAACACGGCCTGGGCGTTGCATGCCTTCAGAATGATGGCCATGGCAATAAACCTGTCGCCTATGCCTCGCGCACCACGTCTGACACAGAACACCGATACGCCCAAATCGAAAAAGAGCTGTTAGCAGTTGTGTTCGCCTGCAAAATGTTCAACGATTTCATCTTTGGTCGCACTATTACAATTGAAACCGACCACCAACCTCTTATCAGCATTTTCTATAAACCTATTCATAACTCTCCAGCGCGCCTACAACGGATGCTACCACAACTTCAAAAATATGACATCGGCCTGACCTACAAACGTGGAAAGGATATGCACCTGGCAGACACTCTTTCACGTGCTCCTCGGAAGACCTGCGAGGATCTGCCCTCGCAGAGTGATGACTTTATTGTGATGACTGTATCCTTCATCCCTTCATCTTGGATGGAGGACCTGGTTGCCCACACTGCCACCGACAAGACTCTAGGGTCGCTAACTTCTGTCATTAAGCGCGGCTGGCCAGACAAACACTACAACGTTCCATTGCCAGTCCGACCTTTCTTCGCTGTTTGAGACGAGCTAGTGCTACAAGACGGCGTTGTTTTAAAAGGACACAAAGCCGTAGTTCCCGTTTCGCTGCATCACCGGTATTTTGACACTGTCCATGCAGGTCACCCAGGAGCTGAAGCCACTGTTTCACGGGCGAATAGCATGTTTTACTGGCCTGGCATGGCCGAATACATCAACGAAAATGTGGCAGCTTGTGCGATGTGCAATTGCCTGGCGCCACATCAACAAAAGCAACCACTTCTGCCACATCCTGTACCTGCGCTCCCATGGTCTACAGTGGCAGCTGATTTATTTGAATGGCACGGCAAGCAGTACCTGGTGCTCGTGGATTCATATTCAGGATGGTTCGACATTGATTTTCTCAGCAGCCCCACCGGCAGCGGTGTGATTTCTAAATTATCTCGTCATTTTTTCGTCCACGGATCTCCAGGCAAGCTGCTGACTGACAATGGCAGTCAGTTCACCAGCCAACAATTCAGAGACGCTGGAAACGTCGCAGACGCAGAACGTAGCAGAGCAAACATTAGTCCCACTTATCTTTCTGCCTAAGGAGGTTCAAGCCAGGTTGCAACAGAAGCGTGATGTTCAAAAGAAATGGTTCAACAAGACGAGTAGGCCACTGCCACCATTGACCAAAGGACAGGTGGTCCGCTTACAAACTGACAAAGGCCATGACCATATTCGGGTGGTTTCTGGTCCCGCTTCGGAACCACGCTCGTACATTGTTAGAGCCGATGGTGGCACCTACTGATGCAACAGACAACATCTGCCTGTGAACGAGCCAATCCCTCCTCCTTATTATCCGGATCGTATAAGTTCATTTCAATCTGCATCTAGTGACCCCCGAATGCTCTTGCCAGCACAACAATCCATGCCTGCAACAGTTCCTCTGTCTGTTCCATCTTCGCCTGCGCCACAGTCTCCTGCTTCGACTCCAGAGGCGTTGGTCCACTCCCCCACGGCAGTGAAATCACCAGCAGTTTCACCGGAGTAAAAGAATGGAGATGGCCTCTATCGTACACAAGCTGGTCGTGTTAGCAGATCGGTCGTGAAGTATCCAGACTATGTTTGACTTTACACCAGTCTGTCATCGGTTGTGATATTTGCTTTGCTTAGTTATGGGTATACATCGTTATTGATTCTTTAAGAGGGGGGATGTAGATTAGTGGTTCATGCTATGAGTCATGCATTTGTAGTTACGACCAATAGCTTGTTAACGTCGCAGTCTGCTGTATTCCGTTAGTCTTAAAGTGAACTCTTAAGTGAGAAGTTGTATTGCTTGTACCCAATAATCTCTATATAACCTGACATGGTGAGGGGTCACTGTTATTATAAGGACTACTGAAAGGGTCTACAGGAGTCGCTGCCTCAAAGAGGCAGCCAGCATCATCAGAGACCCACACCACCCTGGCCACTCTCTCATTTCACTCCTGCCATCAGGAGGAAGGTAGAGGAGCCTGAAAATTGTAACGTTCAGGAGCAGCTTCTTCCCTACAACCATCAGGCTATTAAACAGTACAACCTCCAAATAAGCTCTGAGCTACACGTACATAGGGCCATTGCTTTTGTCTTTGTGTATTTATATATATACTTGGCTAAGTGGGACCCGTTGGGAGGTTGTGGCAGTAGGGGTGGTTGTGGGGCTAGGGTAGGGGGTGTATGTGGGGGGGAGGGTGGGGTGTAGGGGAGGGGATGTGTGGGGGAGGGGGGGTGTGGGTGTGGGGAAGGGGTTGTGGGGGAGGGGGTTTATGAGGAGGGTGGTGTGTGGGGTGTGGAGGGTGTGCGGCAGGGGGGTGTGGGGGAGGAGGGTGCATGGGGGAGGGTGTGTGGGGGAGGGGGGTGTGTGGGGGAGGGGGGATGTGGGGGAGGGGTGTGTGCGGGAGGGGGAGTTTGGGGGAGAGGGCATGTGGGGGAGGGGGTGTGGGGGATGTGGACCGGTATGTGGATTCACCGGTTGCTGCCCCTGGTTCCGACCGCACTCCCGGCTCCAGGACTTGGCTCCGGACTAGCTCAGCTGCTCCCGTCCCCAGCGCCTGTCGTGCTCACAGCCCCCACCCGCGAACACAGCCCACCCCCACCCGTGAACACACCACCCCCCCCGCCCACGGACCACAGCCCACACTCCGTTGTTTCAGCTTTAGTCTCGGCGGCTTTTGGACGGCCGGCTTCTGGACGTGCTCACGCTCAGCCCCGCCTCCAGGGCTTTATTCTCCAGTGTGTGCCGGAAGGGGCGTTACTTTCATGGTGAAATGACAGGCGAGAAGACCAATCTACTGATCTCACAAATTTTTAAACCTTCATAACTTTTGTAATCTTCCACCGATCGGAACCAAACTTGGTGTTTTTGGAGCAGAGGAGAACGGGTGAGTAAGGTGGCGAAAAAATACTAGCGATATAGGGTACCGTTTTTGTGCAAATTTAAAAACAACGCAGACCGGAAGTGGTCAAGATGAGAGTTTTAGTAATAGTATAGAAACTGAACTTTTTTTGTTTATATATGGTGTTTACAGAGTACCATGTTTACGTATCTGTTGTACCGCTGCAAATAAAAATGTCATTGTTCCGTTTTGGGACATATGACAATAAAGCACTCTTGATCTGCCTCGTCTACGTCCACTTGGTTTGCTACAATTCTACTGAATTCCACAGGCCTGAATCAGTTGCAGAATTTGTAAATACTGCTGTTTAATTCTATCTAAAAGAGGAATGGTCATACGAGCGAGAAGCTGTATCAAAAAATCTTACAAAGTTGAGATTTAACAAATACATAGCTTAGGACTCAAAAGTAAGAGGTGGCTGTGGATTGGAACAAACAACAGAAATACCCAGAGACTTCATTCCAAATGAGATCTGCCATCAGCGGTCAAGACTCACAAGTGTTTCATTGTCATATGTACCTACGATAGGACAATTAAATTATTTCTTAGATTGTCATAGTGATACAGTGTGGACACAGGCCCTTCCGCCCAAATTGCCCACACCGGCCAACATGTCCACACCGGCCAACATGTCCAAGTTACACTAATCCCACCTGCTCGTTTTTGGTCCATATCCCTCCAAACCTGTCCTATCCATGTACCTGTCTAACTGTTTCTTAAATGCTGGGATAGTCCCTGTCTCAACTACATCCTCTGGCAGCTTGTTTCATATACCCACCACCATTTCTGTGAAAAAGTTACCCCTCAGATTCCTATTAAATCTTTTCCCCTTCACCTTAAACCTATGTCCGCTGATCCTCGATTCACCCACTCTGGGCAAGAGACTGTGTAACTACCCATCTATTCCTCTCCTCCATTAATTGCAGTTGCATAACAGACCTGTAAACACAATATAATATAAAACAAATTCAATAAATTAACAACCCCGATATTAGTGCAAAAAGCCCAATGCAACCATGACAGTTTGTAGTTCATAGTTTTAGTTTTGTTGTCACATCTACTGAAGTACAGTGAAAAGCTTTGTATTGCATGCTATCCGAATAGATCAGATTTAACATATAAATAAAATCAAGTCAAACTCAAGTACAAAAAATAGAGCAAAGGGGAAGTTCTGTAGTGTTCAAGAGCCTAATGGTTGTTGTTAAAAGGCTGCTCTTGAATCTGGAGGTCACAGTTTTCAGACGACTGTACCACCTTCTCAATGGCAGGAGTAAAATGGGAGCATAGCCAGGATAGTGTGGGTCTCTGATGATGCTGGCTGTTTTTTTGAGGCAGCACCTCCTGTAGATCCCTTCGATCGTGAGGATGGACCGGGCAGTGTCACATTTCCCTCCTCCCTGTAACATGACTGTTAATTCTATGTTTACTCTCCCCTTCTATAACCTGCCACCTATTTTACACAGCGCCTACTCGTACTTGGATTCTGCCTTAATACCTTTGACCATTTCCCAATTACCTCACGATCTTCAACTTCTAACCTTGCTGGACTTGAAAACATCACCTTGGTTTTGACTGCAATGCATCTAGTTAAGAAGAAAGCAAAATTATTTTTTTTGCTGCCCTGTCTCAAAATAATTCATAGTGTCACCCGGGGTGATGTTAGATCTTATTCATAATGTCATTTGTAATTGTAGAATTATAGTCTAAAATAATATTCCATATGGTTGTTTGGTGTGTTTCCAATTTTTTAGGATTATTGAGTACAATTATTTTTGGTTATTGTTTTAAGCATTTTACTATAGCTTATCTCGATTCTAATCTTATCCACATTATACAGATGACACAGTTGACTGAGCTGAGCTGTTTGCTATTTTTTGGGTTCAGTGCATGTGTCATGTAAACTAGAAATGGGGAGGAATAGATTAGACAGTCAGAACCTTATTTTCCCAGGGTGGAAAGAGGGCATAGGTTTAAGGTGAGAGCAGTGAAGTTTTAGAGGAGAAATGTGAGGAAAGGTTTCTTTACATAGAGAGCGTTGGGTGCCTGGAACTTGCAGCCAAGGGTTTAGTTTAGTTTATTATTGTCTCGTGTACCGAGGTACAGTGAAAACACTTGTTTTTGCACGCTATCCAGACAAAGAAACACAATTACAATCAAGCTCCCCACAGTGCATAGATAAAGGGTACAACAGTTAGTGCAAGAACAAGTTTGACTAAAGATAGTTCAAAGGTCTCTAATGAGGTGGATGGGAGGTCAGGATCCCACTCCTACTGATGAGAGGACTGTCCAATTGCCTGAAAACAACTAGGTCAAAACTTCTTGAATCTGGAGGTGAAGGCAGTTACCATCATGGCATTTAAGGTTTGATAGATAGATACATGCATATGGAGGGAACGGAGTGATAGGGATTATGTGCAAACAGAGGAGATTAGTTTAAATTAGTATCATGTACCAACATTAGTTTAACTTGGACATTCTGGTCCTGTGCTGTACTGTTCGATGTTCAATGTGTTCATGCACCAATTTTATCTGGTGACTTTAATATTGAGGCTGATTTTTATTTTGCACAAGAATTAACGCTAAATATTTAGTTAATCCCAGCCATACTGAATTATTAATCCTTCCACGGCAAAATACATAGAGCAAGAGAATTACACAGCACCAAAGCAATGACTTTGGTTCAACTTACTTATGCTGTTCAAGGCGGCAATGATCACGTGCATGCAGAGAAGATTAGTTTAACTTGACACCATGTTCAGCATGAACATTGTGGGCTGAACGGCCTGTTCCTGTACTGTTTTATATTCTATGTAAATTTCCAATCAGTGGTATTTGGACTTTCCAGGGCAAAAATTCAAGCAGGTGAGGTTCGGGGTAGGAGATAAATTATATTTAATTTATAAATTATAATGTTAAGTATAAATTATATTTACAGGACATGATGGATTGCCACATAGGGACAAGCAATGGTAACGCAGAATTTTGGGTATCCTGATATTTGTAATGGGTCTCGTTTCACCTAAGTAAAAACAGGTGAAAATATCTTTAATGAAATCCTCTTGGTGAGAACAGCTAATTACAATGGTGGTCAGAGCGACATTGATCTTAATAATTTTAGGCCGGCGAAGTGGCGCAACTAGTAGCGTCACTGCGTCACAAAGCCAGAGAACTGGGTTAGATGTTGAACTCGGGTGCTGTCTGCGTGTGGAGTTTGCACGTTCTCCCTGTGACCGAGTGGGTTTCCTCCAGGTGCTCCATTTTCCTCCCACATCCCAAAGGGATGTAGGTTAATTGGCCCCTCGTAAATTGTGGGTTTGTAGGTTAATTGGCCCTCCTCAAATTGCTCCCTAGTGTGCAGGGAGTGGATGAGAAAGTGGTATAACGTAGAACTCGTGTGAGCGGGTGATCGCTGGTTGGCGTGGATTCAGTGGGCCATGCTGTATCCCTAAGTTAAACTATTAACCCTGCCTCCATTTTTTTAAAAATGAAGGCGACATCTGTTGACTTTTTTTTTGTTTTTTTACAGTTTTAACTGCATGGAATGGAAGCTGCTGCCCCCAGCAACGGATGAAATGATAGCCAGATCCATGCTGCTGAGAGGTCGCTTTATGGGCGACCCATCTCATGAATACGAGAAGACCGTGGCTAAGAAGGAGAATGAAGAGCAGGTCATTCAGGACACAGAAGTGAGATTTCGGATCATAAGCAATTATATTTTTGATGGATGGGGTATTTCTCGGCAGAAAAATAAAGAGTGTTGAGGATACTGGTGTCAGAGGGACCCTCAGGTTAATTTGGGATAAGTGCTAGGGCTAGGCATTCAGGAGCAGAAAAAGACTGCACAAATACTGTGCAGTACTACTGGAAAAATCATATACTAGCTTTAAGGTGAAAGGGACACCGTTTAAAAGAGATGTGCGGGGAAAGTTTTAATACACAGAGGGTGGTGGGTGCCTGGAACGCGCTCCAAGGGGTGGTGGTGAAGATAGATATAGTGGTATTTCAAATAATTTTGGATAGACACATCCATGTGCAGGAAATGGAGAGATATGGATTACGTGCAGGCAAATAAAAGATGTTCATGGTATGTAGAAATAAGGAACTGCAGATGCTGGTTTACACAAAAAGACACAAAGTGCAGGAGTAATTCAGCGGGTCAGGCAGCGTCTCCAGAGAGAATGGATAGGTGACTTTAAACTTTAGAGATACAGCGCTGAAGCAGGCCCTTCGGCACTCCGGGTCCACACCAACCAGCGAACACCCGCACTCTAGCACTATCCTACACACTGGGGACAATTTACAAAGCAAATTAACCTACAAACCTGTATGTACGTCATTGGAGTGTGAGAGGAAACTGTAGCCCCCGTAGGAAACACACGCGGTCACAGGGAGAACGTGCAGACAGCACCTAGTCAGGATCAAACCGGGGTCTCTGGCGCTGCAGGTAGCGGCTCTACTGCGCCACTGTGCCGCCCCGTGACATTTCGGGTCGGGACCCTCCTTCAGCATGGGGCTTAGTATTATGTTTGGCACAGACACTGTGAGCCAAGGGGCCTATTCTATGCCCCATTTTTTTGTGAGAGGGATCGTTAGTACGAGAAATAGCACATTTTTAGATTGGATGAGCATAAAAGAAACCACACGAAGATCCAGGAAAGGTTTAAGTGCATTAAATAAGGTTGAAGAGTTGTTGGAGAATATGATGTTGAGACAATAACCAGAGGCCTGGCTCTTTTCAAAACAAATAACAGCATTGGGTATTAAATATTGCAGGATACCAGATGTACAGGAAATATAAGAAAGTAGGTAGGCTGTCTGTAATAATTAAGGAGAATACTTCAATGCAGAGAGAGAATATCCCGAAACAATCAAGACAGATCTATTTGGTTGGAGTGCATAAACAACAGGAATGTGATTAAATCACTGGAAGCAGTGGGTTTTTTGTGACCGTAACATGGCTCCTCTAAAACGTTGGTCATTATTTTGTTTTCTGGCAACGTGACACATTTTAGTTTAGTTTAGTTTAGAGATACAGTGCGGAAACAGGCCCTTCGGCCCAGAGTCCACACCGACCAACGATCCCCGCACACTAACCCTATCCTACACACACAAGGACAATTTACATTTACACCAAGCCAATTAACCTACAAACCTGTATGTCTTTGGAGTGTGGGAGGAAACCGGAGCTCCCGGGGAAAACCCACGCTGGTCACAGGGAGAACGTACAAATTCCGTGCATCCAATACCCGTAGTCAAGATCAATCCCAGGTCTCTGACGCTGTAAGGCCGCAACTCTATCGCTGCACCACTATGCTGCCCTAAGCTTATTTAGCACTGACTGGGAATATTCTCCAGGCTTTTCAGTAGTGAAATGGAAGACAAGCTTGCAGGAAAAGTAACAGTGGTGTAAAACCATAAGAGTAGATTATTTTTTAGACATACAGCATGGCAACAGGCCCTTCGGCCCACCGAGTCCACACCAACCATCGATCACCCGTTCACACTAGTTCTATGTTATCTCACTTTCTCACCAGTGCCTTGTACAGATGCATCACGATGTCCCAACTTTTGCACTGAATACCCTTCCCAATGAAGGCAAGTGTGCCAAGCGCAGTCTACAAGTTCAGTCAATCTCATCCCTATCTTCTCACAATCAGGAGAACGATGGATTACAAACTGTCCTAGGATACTAGAGCAGTGGATACAATTACGCCTTTAAAATGACATTTGGGCAGATATATGGATAGGATATGGGCCAAATGTGGGCAAATGGGACTAGCCCAGAATGGCAACCAGAAGGACAGGTTGGGCCAATGGGCCTGTTTCTATACTGTATAGCTCTATGATTCTATGGCACGAGACTTGGAGGGATGATATTGACAAATAATGAAGAAGAATGTGGTCAGTGTTGAACATCAGCACAAATCAGCAAAGACAGATGGGAAGGACGAGCTAAAATACAGCTAATGATTCGAAGCTGTTGAAAATATACCTATGTGTAGGAAGGAACTGCACATGCTGGTTTAACACCGAAGATAGACATGAAATGCTGGAGTAACTCAGCGGGACAGGCATCTCATTCTGTATGAGAAAAACATAGAAAATAGGTGCAGTAGGCCATTCGGACCTTCCAGCCAGCCCCACCATTCAATATGATCATGATGGATCATCCAAAATCAGTACCCCGTTCCTGATTTCTCCCCATATCCCTTGATTCCGTTTGCCCTAAGATCTCTATCTAACTCTCTCTTGAAAACATCCAGTGAATTGGCCTCCACTACCTTCTGTGGCAGAAAATTCTGCAGATTCACAACTGTGGGTAGAAAAGGTTTTTCTCATCTCAGTCCTAAATGGCCAACCCCTTATTCTTAAACTGTGACCCCTGGTTCTGCACTCCCTCAACACTGGGAACATTTTTCCTGCATCTTGCCTGTCCAATCCATTAAGAATTTTATACGTTTGTGTAAGATCCCCTCTATCCCCTCTCATCCTTCTAAATTCCAGTGAATATGTGCAGAAGGATTTCGGAAGGGATTCCAGAAGTAATGGATGATGTTTCAGGTCGAGACCCGTTTTCAGAATGAGGTGGAACTGGAGATATGGATGGGTTACAAAGAGAATGTAAGGTGTGAGAAGCCTCCATCTTTATGTTTCAGATCAAGGTGAAGGAGGAAGAACGTTTAACAGCTACGATTGCACTCATAAACAGGGAAACAGCAGTCATTCCCAGGGCCGCTTTCATCGTGACACCTCAAAATGACGTCCATAGGAATAGGAGTTTCGAAGGTAATGATTCCTTTACGTTCAGGCTTCCCTTCAGGGGAATAGGTAACAATTTCACAACTTGGTGCTCAGTCCCAAATCTTCGCAACATTGTGAGACATCCGTTGATTCAAAGCACCACATCACCATTCACCGAAGATTACCACCATAGGACCAAAGGCAGAAATGCTGACCTTCTCAGCAGGTCAGACTCAGTGTTCCCAATTGGATATTTTAGATCATTGAAGAGTGGCGTGGCGCAGCGCCAGGGACCCGGTTCGATCCTGACCACTGGTGCTTGTCTGTATGGAGTTTGTACATTCTCCCCGTAACTTGCGTGGATTTTTTCCGGGATCTCCAGTTTCCTCCCACACTCCATAAACATAAAGATTTGTAGGCTAATTGGTTTGGTATAATTGTAAATTGTCCCTAGTATGTGTAGGGTAGTGCAGGGATCGTTAGTCAGCACGGACTTGGTGTGCCGGAGGGCCTGTTTCTGTGCTAAAATAAACTAAAGAATGGAACAGCAAAGCGACAGGCCCTTCGACCCACAATGTCCATGTCGAACATACCAATTTACACTAATCTCCTCTGCCTGCATGTAATCCGTATTCCTCCATTCCCTGCTTATCCATGTGCCTATCAAAAAGCCTCTTAAACTCCATGATCATAAATGCCTCCACCACCATCACCGCTGGCAGTGCGTTCCAGACAACTACCAATCCCTGTGTTCAAAAAAATTGCCTGCACATCTCCTTTAAAATTTGCCTCATCTCACCTAATAAGTCTGACATTTCATCGCTGGGGAAAACTCTTATCAATGCCTTCTATAATTTTATATATCTTGTGGTTTTAATTATAATTTTATCATGAATTAATTTTATATACTTCTAGCAGGTCTCCCCTCAAATTCCGGCATTCCAGTGAAAACAATCTGAGTCAGTCCAACCTCTCCTTACAGTTAATGCCATCTAATGCTATCTAATCCCAGCAGCATTCCAGTAAACCTCGACTGCACCCTCTCCAAAGCTTCCACCACCTTCCTATCTTGGTGGCTTCCGTCTGTAATGCCTCCGGTAACTAGATACGCTTTCTCTAGTAATTAGAGTTATACAGGATGTTCCAATTGTTGTTTAATTGGATCTCCTGCTGTCGTATTAGCACGGCCTGGGGTTTTGCCGTCCATTCACCTGCTTATAAGCCTACGAGCGAACAAAATAAAACTTTGATTAGAGACACAAGATACTGTAGATGCTGGATCCTGAGCAAAACACAAAGTGCTGGTGGTACTCAATTTGTCAGGCAGCATACACAGAGGGAATGTAAGTCAACGTTTCAGGTCGGAACCTTCTTTTGGACTCATTTTCAAACTTCAGTAAAACTTTGATTTGACACATTTGGAGTACTGTGCACCTTTCTGATGTCCTATTACAGAAGGAATGTGGAGGATTTAGAGAGGATGCAGAACAGGTTCATCAGAATGCTGACACAAAATGCTGGAGGAACTCATCAGCGAGGCAGCATCTATGGGGAGAAGGAATGGGTGACGTTTTGGGTCGAGACCCTTCTTCAGACTGATGGCTCCGACATTTTAGATAGTCACATGGATATGCAGGGAATGAAGGGAAATGGATCATGTGCAGGCAGAGGCCATGAGTTTAACTTGGCATCATGTTTGGCACAGACATTGTGGACTCAACGACCTGGTCCTGTGCTGTACTGTTAGGTGTTCTATGCGTTCATTGCAGAGTTATCACTGGTTTGATGAGGTGACTTCAATATAGGGGTTGCCGTTTCTTTGGTGCAAGTATTGACACCAAATATTCAGATAATTGCAGTCATTATGAATTATTTATACATCCTGGGCACCATAGATAGAGACAGAGAGCTATGCAGCATAGAAATAACCCTTCATCCCAACTTGGCCACGTTGACCAAGATATCCTCCTGAGCAAGACCTATTTACCCGTATTTGGCCCATATCTCTCAAACCTTTCCTATCCATCTACATGTCTAAATATTTTGTTAAACATTGTCATTGCATTAATCTCTACGTCTGACAACTTTATTCCATATGCCTACCATGCTCTGTGTGGGAAATATTTGTCCCTTGGGTCTCTTTTAAACCTTATCCCGCCCACCTTAAAATTATGTCCTCTAGTTTTAGTGTCCGATGCTCCTTAGAAAACACTCCAAGTTTGTTAATCTCTGGCAAATCTCTTTTGCACCCTTTCAAAAGGTCAACAACCTCTTTTGTTCCCTCTCCATATTATGAGGCAACCAGAATTGCGTGCAAATAAGGCACAAACAAAGTTGTATAATGACACATTATGACTTCCTGACACTTATAATCAATGCCCCTGGCACTGCATAATTGCAAGTTCTGTAACGTGGTATCTATTTATTCAGTGCGCAACCAATGTTGATTTTAGCAATCTTTTTTTGATGGTTCTCTCTGATCTGCATTTGATCCCAGGTTTATCGGTGACCGAAGCCGGCAAGCTGAAGTCATACCTTCATTTTACCAACCCGCTTGTGTTGAAGACAAAGTCGATTCTGATGCAAGCCAACTTAGAAGAGTCCATTGATTTCCTCGATTGTCTCGAAGACGATGAGTTGAAAGGTAAGCCACAGGAACCAAGAGTCGTCAAGTCAAGAGCGTTTTATTGTCATATGTTCCAGTTGCAACATGCCATTCCAGAACTATGGTATTAACAGGATGAAATGATGGACATAGGTTATTGTAGACCAGCCTGGTTCTACTGAAGAAAGCACACTGTCGGGTTACTTTACAGCTTGGTTTGGGAACAGCTCTGCCCAAGGCCGCAAGAAATTGCAGAGAGTTGTGGATGTAGCCCAGTCCTTCACACAGACCAGACTCACCACCTACACTTCACGTTGCCTTAAGAAACCAACCAACATAACCAAAGATTTGTCCCACCCCGGTCATCCCTTCTTCACCCGGCTCCCATCAGGCTGAAGATACAGAAGCTTGAAAGCGCGCACCAGCAGACTCAGGAACAGCTTCTTTCCCTCTGTTATCAGGCCTCTGAATGGTCCTTCCATAAGCTAGGGTACTGTCCGATTCACCTCTACCTCATTGCGGACTTTGTCCATAGAACTGATGCGCTACAATACTGAGAACTATATTCTACACTCTGTTTCTTTCCCTTTGCTCTGCGTATTGTCTTGAGTTTGACTGGATTATATTTATATACTAGACTAAGTGGGACCCATTGGGTCCCATGTTCACACAGGAGGGCTGGTCCCCCAACGCAATATTCCACCTCTCCACCAATTCCAATATTGGTGCTCAGTGGGGGGGGGGGGGGGGGGCTGCTCTCTGGAGCGCTAGTATGCGTGTTGTGGTCTTAAGGAACTGGTTTCCAGAGGGCTAGTATGGACATTGTTGGCTGAGTGGATTCTCGGGCTGGCAGCTCAGTCACTGAAGCCTGGCATGCTGGCAGCTCACTCACTCATGGCTATTCCTTGAAATTCCATTTCAAGCAGGGTGCAAGGCCACCAAATTCAAGTGTAGTTTCCTACCACTTCAAGCAGAGTGCATGACCACCAAATTGAAGTGCAGTTTCCAACCACTTCAAGCAGGGTGCATGGCCACCATATTGAAGTGCAGTTTCATACCATTTCAAGCAGGGTGCAAGGCCACCAAATTCAAGTGCAGTTTCGTACCATTTCAAGCAGGGTGCAAGGCCACCAAATTCAAGTACAGTTTCATGCCACTTCAAGCAGGGTGCAAGGCACCAAATTCAAGTGCAGCTTCATGCCATTTCAAGCATGGTGCAAGGCCCCCAAATTCAAATGCAGTTTCAGGCCATTTCAAACAGGGTGCAAGGTCACCAAATTCAAGTGTAGGTTCATACCATTTCAAGCAGGGTGCAAGGCCACTAAATTCAAGTGCAGTTTCAGACCATTTCATGCAGGGTGCAAGGCCACCAAATTCAAATGCAGTTTCATACCATTTCAAGCAGGGTGCAACCACCACAAAACCACATAACACAACACAAACCACAGAATACCACATAAAAACCACACTCACAGTTCAGTAGACATTCAGTGTGTTCAGTTGGTTCACAGCTCAGACAGAGAGTCATGACCTCTCTCTCCCCCATCTTGCAGAGACTAAACCATGCCCACACTTCATGGCGTGATTGACAGGATAGTGAATCTCAACATTTTTTAAACACTTATACCTCTTTTATTTTTCATCGATGGGAAAAATCCTCTGCACCTGATGAGCGGAGGGGGACTGAGTAAGATGGCCAAAAATCACAGCTGTAAGTGATAGCGTTATTCCTAAAATCTATATACAGTGCAAACAGGAAGTGGTCAAGTTTAGAGTGGTCAAGATTAATTATTAGATTTTTCAAACCAACCACCACCACCACCACATTTTCTTAGTTTTTCAAACCAACCACCTCCACCACCACATTTGCTTAGCTTTTTCAAACCAACCACCACACATTTTCTTAGGTTTTTCAAACCAACCACCACCACATTTGCTTTGCCTTTTCAAACCAACTAACCACCACCCATTTGCTTAGCTTTTTCAAACCAACAAACCACCACCACATTTGCTTTGGTTTTTCAAACCAACCAACCACCACCGCATTTGCTTTGCTTTTTCAAACCAACCAACCACCACTGCATTTGCTTTGCTTTTTCAAACCAACCAACCACCACCGCATTTGCTTTGCTTTTTCAAACCAACCACCACCACATTTGCTTTGCTTTTTCAAACCAACCGCCACCACATTTGCTTTGCTTTTTCAAACCAACCACCACCGCATTTGCTTTGCTTTTTCAAACCAACCACCACCACATTTGCT
Organism: Raja brachyura; assembly: GCA_963514005.1. Next base: position 19,161,290 of record OY740785.1, read on the forward strand.
TTGCTTTTTCAAACCAACCGCCACCACATTTGCTTTTTCAAACCAACCGCCACCACATTTGCTTTTTCAAACCACATTAAGGACACTCACAGGTCAGTAAAACCACTCACAGTTTAATAGACATGTGTTCAGTGTTATTCACAGATCAGACTGAGAGTCGTGACCTCTCGCTCACCCATCTTGCCGAGACTGAGGCAGTCCACACTTCCAGGTTTTATAGTCCCTCGCCCCTCCCACCGGAAGGAGCGTAGCCTTCATGGCGTGATTGACAGGAGAGAGAATCTCAACATTTTTAAAACATTAATAAGTCTTTTATTTTTCATCAATGGGAAAAATCCTCTTGTCCCGTGCAGCGGAGTGGGACTGAGTAAGATGTCCAAAAATCACTGCCGTAAGTGGTAGCGTTTTTTCTAAAATCAATATGCAGTGCAAACAGGAAGTGGTCAAGATTTTAGTTTTAATTATATATGTAGAGAACTGTACAGACACAATCTGGCGTTCAAAGTCATAAATGACTGCTTTAATCATCAGTCATGGTGGTGCAGTACAATACGTTGTTAGTTCATCTCTACCACTGGTGTAACTACGTAATATGGGAAGTTAGTGTTAATATAAAGTGTACAGTAAGGTGGTACAGTAAGTACTCTGATTGGTGCACATGCACTAACCAATCTACATCCTTCTCCATAGAGAAAAGAGTTGTTCAGCAGTTGTTAAAACACATGCGGTTAAACATACCGTACCTGTCGGACGGTCTGCTAACCCGTCCCGAGCGCGTACGGACAAACCCTTCCCCCTCCGTGCCGGAAAAATTAGTAGGGCTGGTGGTGGAAAACCGAAGAAGGAGAATGCAGCCGGGGAGCCTGGAGAGGAGCGGTGGGGCGAGCATGCAGGACCAGGGGAACTGGGGGACGAGGGAACCGAACGACGCGGGGATGAGGGAACCGAACGACGCGGGGAATACATGCTGGGGTCAGGGGATCTGGGATGAACAACAGTAGCAGGTGTCTTGAAAACCAACGGTGGTGCGTAAGGACCTGGAGGAGCTGGTCCTGGTTCATTCACAGCCAGAAGATGTTGACGGCTGCGCCGATAAAGAACACCATCGATGTTGACAAGGTAGGAACGGGGTTCCTTGGCTGGCCCCTCAACGAAACCCAGTCGGGTATGTCCAACTGCAGTCTGCAGGCGAACCGCTTGACCTTGCAGTAACGGTTTAAGTGGTCTGCTCGACTTGTCATAGGAGCATTTCTGGACATCATGTTTCTCCTGAATGCGCTTCTGGACCGCAGCTGGTTTGAGCACCTGTGGCTTCAGCTGTTGCTGGGCGACCGGGAGCCGTGGCCGTGTTGTGCGAGACGTCAGCCGCTGGAGGGGAGAGGCTAGAACACAGTCCCTGGAAATGTTTCACAGGTTTAACAAATCCAGGTAGACGTCGGAATTGGCAAGATGCAAACGTTCCATTAACTGTTTTGCGCTCCTGACAGCACGCTCAGCGAGGCCGTTGGATTGAGGGTATTCGGGGCTGCTGGTAACATGCTGAAAGTTCCAGCATTTGGCAACGTTTTTAAATGCCTGGCTGGTGAACTGTTGTCAATTTCCAGTCAAACTGGTACGCCGTGTACAGATAAATGTCTCTGAAGCTTTTGTATAACCGTCTCAGACGTAATGGTAGGCAGCAGATCAAGTTCAAACCAATTGGAATAGGAATCGACCAGAACTAGATAGTGCATACCATGCCATTCAAAAAAACAACAGCAACGGATGTCCAAGATAGTTCTGGAGCGGGTTGTTGCAGGAGAGGCTGTTTCTGTTGGTGGGGTGCCAAGCTGTTGCAAGTGGAGCAGGATGCCGTTTTTTCACGTATGTATTTGGTCATTCCTGGCCAGTAAAACATGCTTTATGCACGGGCAAGTGGGGCCTCAGTGCCTGGGTGGCCGCTGTGGACATCTTTGTAGTATTCATCTTGCAGCGATGAGGGAATCACGATTTTGTGACCCTTGACAATGATCCCGTGCTGTATCACCAGTTCATCACGAACTAAGAAGAATGGCTGTATATCTAGTGGTGTGAGGGATTGTTTTGTGGGCCAACCACTCTTGGTAATATAGGAGAGCAGCTGTAGCATTGTGTCAGCAGCTGAAGTAGTCGTTCCATGGGAACGAAGTCGACTTTAAGCACAGCAAGCTCGTCGCACTCAAAAGGATGTTGTTCACAGGATCCCCGAGGCGCTCGAGAGTTTCGGCGATGAGCATATCTTTGCCAGTTTTGTAAACAATCTGGAAATCAAAATACGGGGGCACCGTCCAGTTGGTATGGCTGCCCAGCCTGCAGCTGTCTGTTTTTTAACTTCTTTCTTTTATTTTTAGTGAGTTTTAGTGTTTGTTTTTGGAGCCCTAGCCTTTTTTATGTGGGGGGGTGAAGGGGGAAACTACTTTTCCTGGTCCCTACCTGGTCGGAGAGGCAGCTTTTCTCCGGGCTGCACCGTCGCCCCCTCCTCGCAGCCTACTAGCGGGCCTGGAGCGGCGTTTCCTGAGGGGGCCGCCCAGAACCTCGGCTTCGGCAGCGGCTCAGCATTGGAGCACCATCGGGGAGCAGAGCGGGCGATACCTTGCCTGGGTCACCGCGCTGGAGCCGCAGAATGCTGAGACCGCAGGTAAACATCGCGGAGCTGCGGGACTGTGGAGCGGCCGGCTGCGGGCGGCAGCGCTGAACTTTTACATCGGGAGTCTGGGATCTCTCGGCGAGATCGCCAGTTGTGGAGCTCCATCCAGCGCGGCCTTGTTAGCTTCCGGTAGGGAAGCGGCCGTTCCAGGTGTCCCAAGCCGCTGTGAGGACTCTCCCGATGCCGGAACACCAACACCTGGCGAGAAGGCCTAAAACATCGGGCCGCCGTAGCGCCGACTGCGGAGGCCTCAATAGGCCTGACTATGGGTGGACTTGGGGATGGGACTGGACTTTGTGCCTTCCCCCACAGTGGGAACCATTGTGGGGGGGATGTTTTTACGTTCATTGTTAATTTTTTAGTGTTGTGTCTTATCTTTATTTGTGTGCTGCATGGCAAGTCAAATTTCACTACACCAATTGGTGTATGTGACAATAAATGTCCTTTGTCCTTTGTCCTTTGTTTGGAGCTGCATCATCATGCACTGCAAACGTGCGGGCGCTGCGTGAATAGGCTTGTTCAGGACGGTGTTCAGTTTCAATTGTAATAGTTTTCCCAAAGATAAAGTCTCTAAACTTGGAACATGCAAAAATGACGGCTAGCAGCTCCTTTTCAATTTGGGCGTAGCGCTGCTCGGTTTCTGTCATGGTGGGAGAGGCGTACAATACAGGTAGCACGGTGCCATCACCTGATGTTTGCAGGCAGGCTGTGCCTAAACAGTATTAGGAGGCATCACAAGTGATAGTGACTGGCAGCTTGAGGTCGAAATACGTCAAGGTGGAGGCGGTGGCTAGCTGAAGTTTTAAAGAGTCGAGCACTTGTTGGTGGTACCAGGTCCAGGCAGTGTCCTTGTGAGTGAGCAGTCTCAGTGGCGAGATAAGTTCGCTGAGGTTGGGTATGAACTTGCCCAGATAGTTAACCGTACCCAGGAAACGCTGGAGGCTGTGGCGTCTGTGGGAACAGGTACTTCATTGATGGCTGCAGTCTTTTTAGGGTCCGGCTTTAACCCTTTGCGTGTGAACACATGTCCGATGTAGATAACCCCTGAGACACAAAACTTGCACTTCACGGGGTTGAACTTTAGGTTGATCTCACGTGCCCTGTCCAGAATCATTTTTAAATTAGAATCGTGCTCCACTAACTCATGGCCATACACCAGAATGTCATCAACGATGATAGCACATGGGCAGCCTGTGAACAGCTGTTCCATAGTTCTCTGAAAGACCTCGCTGGCCGAGTTAATTCCAAATGGCATTCTGAGGAACTTGAATCTGCCAAATGGTGTGGCAAATGTAATGAGGTTTGAAGATGCTTCATCTAGAGGTATCTGCCAAAACGAGCTTTTGGCATCTAGTACTGAGAACACTGTTGCACGACCGATTTGAGCTGCAACGTCTTCGATGGATCTCATCGGGTAGTGCGGGTGTTTAATAGCTGTGTTCAGGTCTCTTGGGTTTATGCACACACGGAGCTCGTATTTGTCTTTCTTTTTTGTAACGACAATGGTGGAGACCCAGTCTGTGGGTTCATTTATTTCAGCCAGTACCCCCATGGACACCATGTGTCTCAGCTCGGCTTGAATTCTGTCATGCATAGCATGAGGTGCGCGGTGAGATGCACGGACTGCTGGGACTACCGTGGGGTTAATAGTGAACTTGTAATTCATTGGCAACTTGACCAGTTTGTCGTCGAACAAATCTTAATATAGGGACAGGATTTGTGTCGGTTAGTAAGATAGGCATAGCTTGTGAACAGCGCGTCCGACGGACACCAAACCCAGGTCATGGCACGCATGGATTCCCAACAAAGTCTCAGAGTTCGATTTCACAATATAGAACATTAGGTTTTTAGTGACATTGTCCACTACACACTTGAAATCAGCTTTTCTGAGAGGGTGCAGAACCTCCCCCCACCCCCCCCGTAGGCATGCAAGGTAGATGCATCCTTAGTCAAGGTCTCATTATTTCTTATCTTGTTATAGACCTTCAGGGACATTACGTTCACGCGCACTCCCGTGTCCACTTTGGCAATAACAGACTTGTTATTGATGTGCAAGGTAACAGCAGGGTCCAAGAGCTTACCAGATGTGCGGAGGAGAGTGTGAACAGCAGAGCTATCTTATGAGGTAATTGGTTCGTTCTCGTGGGAAGCTTCGAACTATTCATGGGAGTCAGGGAATGTTGGGTCTTGCTGCAGCAGGTGTAGATTAGACTTTAAATTCGCACTAGGGTTCCCACGAGAATTACAGCATGCGGCATAATGATTAATTTTTCCTACTGTAATTGCATGATTTGCTGTTTGCTGGGCAAAACTGGCGACCTCTATTATGGAAATAGTTGCAGTTAGCGCACCTCTGCGGTGGCACATTCACAAATCTTTTAGTGGCAGCTGAAGTGGTGCGGTTACTGAAACCGGTCAGATTAACATTATGTTTCTGAGTGCCAAGCTGATCACTCAGTGGGGCTACAATCTCCGACATACGGCAGGGATGCACAGCCTGTTCAAGAGTCAGTGCAGCATTTCGGAGTAGCTCTGTTTTGAGCTTCCGATCACACATGCCGCTAACGATTTTGGCTCATATTAACTCATTAGTTATCTCACCAAAGCGACATCTCGGGGCCATGTACTTCAAATCACAAATTAAACGTTCCACAGGTTCGTCAGGATGCTGTTGGCGTATGAAGAACTTTGTCTCTCCAGAATGAGGTTCGATGGCAGGTCACATAGCTCAGGGAATTTACGTAGCAGCACGTTAGGGTTGCACACCGTCTCAGCTGGGACCACACCTGGCCGTTCCCATTGAGTACAGCTGGCATAAAGTCGAAGGTTTGTGCGCAAATCATAGCCTCGGGTCCAGCCAGGTTGAGCAGGAATGATGCCTTGACTTCATCAGGATCGTTGCGATGGGCGATATTGATGTAGTGCTCATAGTCAATTTCAAAGAGCCTCCATCGCTCGCCTATGTCTGCATCAAAGATGAGCTGGGTTGGCTTGCGGCACGAGTGAGCCATCGGAGTAAAAGATCAAGACTAATAAAATGAAAATAAAACCCGATAGACGGAAGCATATTTTTTGGGATTGTCCCAAATTGTACCAATACTGGAGAGACATCCAGGTAGAGATTAAATTAATTCTGGGAGTGGATCTACCTTTGGAACCGGCTTGTTTTATATTAGGAGATACTCCAGCTGCAACAGATATTCAAAATCAGAATTATTTGCTTAGGGTGATGCTGTTGATTGCTAAAAAGATGATAACAGTGCTATGGAGAAAGGAAATGCCACCAAATGTTCAACAGTGGAGGGAAAGATTGAAAAATGTATACTTGATGGAAAGTATAACTGCTAAACTCCAGTTGAGGACCGAGGCCTTTAATATTATATAGAAACCGGTACTATTACAAATGCAAATTTACAAAGATTGATTAAGGATATGAATGGATGAGCTTGCTATGGTGCCTGTGAATAAGATGCTTCTATGATAGAATGTGAAGAGGATCCGATGTGATGCAAGTAGAGGTTAGGTGATGTGTATTTTGTCATTTTGCAATTGTCTTTTGTGCGTCTCTTTGTTTTGTCTGTATTTGTATTTCGTTACGTCAATAAATGTTGAGTTCCAAAAAAAAGACAGAAGCAATGAGCAGTTTCCAGCTAATCTGACACCATATAGAGAATTGTACAGACACAGTCTGGTGTTCAAAGTCAGCTTTATTCATCAGTCATGGCGGTGCAGTGCAATACGTTGTTAGTTCATCTCTACCACCGGTGTAACTACGTAATATGGGAAATGAGTGTTAATATAAAGTGTACAGTAAGGTGGAGCTAATGTTAGTACATTACACTGATTGGTGCACATGCACTAACCAATCTACAATATATATATATTTATCTGATCTGATTGGACAGATTGCAAAACAAAGCTTTTCACTACCTCGGTACATGTAACAATAATAAACCTAAAACGAAAGCCTTCCTCGTAGATAAAGGGATTATAAAATTAATGCAGAAAGTTGTGCAGAGATAAAAGGCCAGCCATTAAATGGCAAAGCAGGCACAAGAGGCAGATGGCCTAATCCTGCTACGACATCACATGTTCTTAGACGTGATGACGATTGAAAGAAACTGCATGGAAACAGGCCCTTTGGCCCACTGAGTCCACACTGACCATCGATCACTTGTTCGCACTAGTTCTATATTATCATATTTTCTCATCCTCTCCCTGCACAACAGGGCAATTTACAGGGGCAATTAACCTACAATAGACAATAGGTGCAGGAGTAGGCCATTTGGCCCTTCGAGCAGCATCGCCATTCAATGTGATCATGGCTGATCACTCCCAATCAGTACCCCGTTCCTGCCTTCCCCCCTTATCCACGGACTCCGCTATTTTTAAGACACCTATCTAGCTCTCTCTTGAAAGCTTCCAGAGAACCTGCCTCCATTGCTCTCTGAGGCTAAGAATTCCACAGACTCACCACTCTCTGTGAGAAAATGTGTTTCCTCGTATCTGTTCTAAATGGCATACTCCTTATTCTTAAACTGTGGCCCCTGTTCCGGACGCCCCCAACATCGGGAACATGTTTCCTGCCTCTACCATGTCCAAGCCCTTAACAATCATATATGTTTCAAACCCCTACATCTTTGGGATGTGGGAGGAACCTCAGCAAGATGGTGATGGAGTGTGGTGATTCTTTATGCACTCTTCCCAGAATAGAATTCACTACAATCTGATACAATCACTCTAGTCTTTTAAATCTTTTTTCGACCTGTAAGTATAACACCATTTCTCCTTTGCTCTACCTATTGTACTTGAGTATGACTTGGGTGTTTGTTTAGTTTAGTTTAACTCAGTGATACAGCATGGAAACAGGTGTATTGGTCCAAGTCCATGCCAACCATTGATCACCCGTACACACTGGTTCTATGTTGTCCCACTTACTCATCCACTCCCTGCACACCATGGGTAATTTACAGAGGCCAATAAACCTACAAACCCGCGCTTCTTTGGGATGTGGGAGGAAACCGGAGCACCCGGAGGAAACCCAGGTGGTCTAGGGAGAATCTACAATCTCTACACACAGACAGCATCTGAGGTCAACAAATTGTATTAGAAGCACAGCTTAACTTTAGTATTGATCAAGGGAATGGATAGGTTAGCCAAAGCTTGTGCATGTTAGGGCATCACAGCACGAATGTTTGGCTAGGGTGCGGTAAAAACAGCCTGTTTCCATTTCTCTTGGACAGTCTACACTCTATCACCCTGTTTCCAAACGATCTCTGGTACTCGCTGTCCAAGGTCATCCTAGATGAAAACTTGGATTGTTTTCTCTGGAACGCCGGAGGTCAAGGGGGGTCCTGATGGAAGTATGTGAAATTATGAGAGGCACAGATAGGGTACACAGTCAGAACTGTATTCCCAGGATGGAAAGTCAAAGACTAAAGGGCGTAGCTTTAAGATGAGAGGGGCAAAGTTTAAATAGGATGTGTAGGGCAGACTTTTTTATGCAAAGGGTGGTGGGTGCCTGGAACGCCGTGCCAGGGGTGGTGGTGGAGGCAGATACAATAGAAGAATTTAATAGGCTTTTAAGATAGGCATAGTGGATATGGCTTGCGTGCAGGTGGAAGAGGTTAATTTATCTTAAGGTAATGTTAAGCACAGACATGGAGCCATAGAGTCATTCAGCATGGATACAGGCCCTTCGGCCCAGCTTGTCCATACCGACCAAGATGTCCCATCTAAGCATGTCCATTTACTCACATTTAGCCCATATCCCTCAAAACTTATCCCTGTCCAAGATTTTTTAAATGGTGCTATAGTAACTGCCTCAATTACCTCCTCTGACAGCTTGTTCCATAAACCTACCACCCTCTAAATGTAAACGTTGCTCTTTAGGTTCTGAATCTTGCACCTATCATATTGAACCTAAGTCCTCTGATTTGTTGATTCCCTTATACTGGATACAAGGTTCTGTGCATTCACCCTATCTATTCCCCTCATGATTTTATACACCTGTATAAATCACCGTTCAGCCTCCTGTGCTTTAAGAAATAAAGTCCGAGCCTGTCTAAAATATCCCTGCAGCTCAGCCCCTCAGATGCTGGTAGGTTAATTGACCATAACTGAACACGGTACTCAAAACGTGGCCTTACTAATGTCTTGTGCAAATTGGGCCTTTGTGGCCGAAGGGTCTGTACCTGTGTTGTACTGTTCAATGCACCTAGCTGCGGTATTGGAGATGACCAAGCCTTGCCCCTCTCCTTTCCCTGCCCCAAGCAAACACAACATTCAGGAGATGATGCCAAAAAACTGCCGTGTAAAGTTTATGATATGGAATGTTTTATATTCTGGTCCAAAAAATATATAATTCTAGGAATGTCCTTTGGTTTCATGCTCAACAAACAAAACGTGCCCTCTGCTAAAACTTTCAACTGGTTCTGAACGTGAAGTCAGTTTGGTTGAAGTCAGTATTGGTTGAAGTCAGTATTGAAAAATTGTCAGCAAATTGAGTGCAGCAAATAGTATGAGGAGAGGTCATTCATTGTATCAGAAGGGTGCTTGTGCTTCCTGTTTGCCCGGGTTGTTTCTGCCTCTGCACACAATTTCAAGAGTCAAGAGTGTTTTATTGTCATATGTCCCAGATGGAACAATGAAATTCTTACTTGCAGCAGCACAACAAAATCTGTAAACACAGTACATTGTAAACAATATAACAAACAAAAAAAGTTCAGTGTGTGTACATATATACACACATACTCACATATACATATATATATAAATACAGTGCCCTCCATAATGTTTGGGACAAAGACCCTTCATTTATTTATTTGCCTTAGTGCTCCACAATTTGAGGTTTGTAATAGAAAATAAATCACATATGGTGCACATTGTCAGATTTTAGTAAAGGGTATTTGTTGTAGATCAATCACTATTGCTGATTGTGATCCATGTCTGGCCTTGTTATTGCCGACCCGATCCATGATCCATACCGGGTCTTCACCATGCCATCTGGTGGTACGCAGTAGCTAAGACTCAGTTTAATCTACGATACCGAGTATTACAGAAGACGATTTTATACTCTCTGTTTGTATTCTTAATAAAGTACTTCTTATGAAATTTAATGACTTAGTGTTACTCGTACTTAATACATTTTTATACATTTTGGTTTCACCATGTAGAAATTACAGCAGTGTTAATACATAGTCCCCCCTATTCAGGCACGTGCCGTCAGGGTAGGCAAGGTAGGCACTGCCTACCCTGACTAAAATTATGAAATGGGAATTATTAAATATAAATAGTAAAGGCATGGGAGAATTATGCCTATGTAAGAGACTGATCTCTTAGGTAGGCATAATTCCCTGTGCCTTTCACCCGCAGCGCTTGTAACACGGGAAGCTCTGTGCAGCCCCCGTGCCGTCAGCGCTGCCTGAAGCCGTCAATTTTAATCGGGGCTGAAGGCAGCAGAAATCCTGCCTTTGTAGCACTGCGCATGCGCAGCATCATACTGCGCATGCGCATCAGTCTACCGCGCATGCGCAGCGCAAGTTTATTGGTGGGGTTTTCAGCCATGGTTTGTCGTGTCCCAATGATATGGTAAGTACATTTTGTGATTTATTTTTTTTTAATACCGCATTTGCCGGGGTGTGGGAGTCGGAGTGGGGAGAGAGCTCCTTTCACAGCGTGTGGGGAGTCTGGCCCGGGGTAACGTTGCGGGGAGGACACAAATGTTATGAATGAGGGGTCGGGGGCATCCACTTGCGATGTTCCTTGCAAGGGGGCATGAAATGACACTGCTCTGAGGCCGGGGGGGGGTGGGGGGGAGAGAGAGAGAGAAGTAGCTCGAGCGGCCGCCGGGCCGGACAGCGGAACCAGCCGCCACCTTAGCTCCTTCTGCCGGTCCCCGCTCACCTCTGGCAGCTCTCCATCTAAAAATCTCTCTCCTGCCGCTCGCTGGCCTCACTCATGTCCTTAAATTCCAACAGAGCGATTGAGGATACTCGGCTGTGGGAATTTAAGGATTTGCAGGAAGCCGCTGACATGAGTGAAGTCGGCGAACGGCAGGTGACAGGTGTTCAGACAGAGAGCACTGCCAAAGGTGAGCGGGCTGGCAGAAGGCGCTGAAGTGGTGGCCAGTTCAGCGGTGGCCACTCTCCGAGCTGCTTCTATCCCCAGCTACAGTCCGTGGCTTCGCACCCGGAGAGCTGCGGCAGCGGTGAGGCAGTGAAGATTCAGCACTTTGTGATAAGTCACTGTTTTTATTTATTTATTTATTTAACGGGGAGAACAATCTGCGCATGCGCGGTTTACATTTTTTTTAAAGCGGACTGAGTGCCTACCCAGAGTAATTACTCACGGCACGTGCCTGCCCCTATTTCAGAGTACCATAATGTTTGGGATACAGCAATGTCATGTAAATGAAAGTAGTTATATTTAGTATTTTGTTGCATATTCTTTGCATGCACTGACTGCTTGAAGTCTGCGTTTCATGGACATCACCAGTTGCTGGGTGTCTTCTCTGGTGATGCTCTGCCAGGCCTGTTTTGCAGCCATCATTAGCTTATGCTTGTTTTGGGGGCTAGTCCCCTTCAGTTTTCTCTTCAGCATATAAAAGACATGCTCAATTGGATTCAGATCGGGTGATTGACTTGGCCACTCAAGAATTAACAATTTTTTAGTTTTGAAAAATTCCTATGTTGCTTTAGCAGTACATTTGGGATCATTGTCTTGCTGTAGAATTAACCGCTGGCCAATGAGTTTTGAGGCATTTGTTTGAACTTGAGCAGATAGGAAGTGTCTATACACTTCAGAATTCATTATGGTTCTACCAACAGCAGGGCCGGCAGCCTTGCGTTCATTGATCCTACTCAGTGCCATGCGCACGTCGTAGGTGTTGAGCGTGAGGGGCTGGTGGTCATCGGGGAGCCCAGTCTTGATGGCCAACTGTTGGTTGTCCCTTTCAAAGCAGCCATAAAAGTGATTGAGTTCCTTGAGGAAGGATGCGTCACTGGAAGTGGGGGTGGAGTTGGTGGTTCTGTAGTCAGTGATGGCCTGGATGCCATGCCACATGCGTCGGGGGTCGGAGTTGCTGTTGAAGTGCTCCTCGATCCGCAGCTTGTATCTATGTTTGGCGTTCTTGATGCCCCTCTTCAGATTGGCCCTCGATGAACAGTAGGCACGGGCATCACCTGACCTGAAAGCCGAGTCCCGTGATTTCAGCAGTAGCCTGACCTCGCTGTTCATCCATGGCTTCTGATTCGGATATGTGGTGATTTGTTTGAGAGCGGTGACACTGTTGATGGAGGAATTGATGAAGTCCAGAACAGAGGAAGTATAGGCGTCAATGTCAGTGTGGGAGTCAAGGGTGGCCTGAGCTGCAAACGCATCCCAGTCAGTGTTACCAAAACGCTGCTGGAGTGTGGAGTCCGCTTCATCTGACCAAATCTTGACTGTCCTCACTGTGGGTTTAACGCGTCTGATGAGTGGGGAGTACTTAGGGAGCAGGAACAATGATAAGTGATCAGACTGACCAAGGTGGGGGAGGGGGATGGCTTTGTACGCTTCAGCCATGTTGGTGTACACTTTGGCCAGTGTCTTGTCCTCTCTAGTGGCGAAGGAGACATGTTGGTGGAATTTGGGGAGTACAGTCTTCAGGTTGGAGTGGTTAAAGTCACCCGCAACAATGAAGGCTGTGTCTGGATTGAGGGTCAGTTGTTTGCTAATGGCAATATGCAGTTCTTTCATTGCAAGCTTGGCATTAGCATCAGGAGGGATATAGGCTGCAGTCTCAACAGTGGAGGTAAATTCTCTGGGCAGATAGAACGGTCTGCACTTAACCAAGAGGAACTCAAGGTTGGCTGAGCAGTGACTCTCAATGATGGTGGTGTCTGTGCACCATGCTTTGTTTACATACATGCACAGAGCCCCACCTCTGGTCTTACCGGAGTCAGATGTTCTGTCCGCTCGGAGTATGTGTCGTCCCGCTAGCTCAATGGTGCTGGTGGGAACATCAGAGTTCAGCCAGGTTTCGGTGAGGATCAGGATGCTGCAATCCTTGATCCAGTTGTAGGAGGCAATCAGAAGACCACTTATAGAGTTGTATAAAATCATGAGAGGAATAGATCGGGTAGATGCACAGTCTCTTGCCCAGAGTAGGTGAATCGAGGACAGAGGACACAGGCTCAAGATGAAGAGGAAACTATTTAGTGGGAATCTGAGGGGTAACTTTTTCACACAAAGGGTGGTGGGTGTATCGAACAAGCTGCTAGAGTAGGTAGTTGATGCAGGGACTATCCCAATGTTTTAGAAACAGACAGGTACATGGATAGGACAAGTTTGGAGGGATCTGGACCAAGCACAGGCAGTGGGACTAGTGTAGCTGGGACATGTTGGCTGGTGTGGGCATGTTGAGCCAAAGGACCTGTTTCCACACTGTATCATTCTATGACTATGACTCTCTCTCTCTCTCTATATATATATATATATATATATATATATATATATATATATACACACACACACACATCTTATACATACATTTGTATATATATGGATATGTATATATATACACACACACACGCATATATACGTGCACTTAAAAAACAAATGATAATAGTGCAATAATAACAATAACAGTCTATGTAGTTCACACCTTATTTGGAGGTTGTAGTGTTTAATAGCCTAATGGCAGTAGGGAAGAAGATGTTTCTGAACCTGCAGTTTGCAGGCTCCTGTACCTTCTGCCCGATGGCAGGGGTGTGGGTCTCTGATGATGCTGGCTGGCTTTCTGAGGCTGTGACTCTGATAAATCCCTTTGATGGTGGGGAGGTCAGAACCTGTGATGGACTGGACAGTGTTCTGCTAACATTTAGCTAACTTTATAGCCCAAGCCTTTACTTTTCCATGCACTTCTGTCACCCATCCTATTGCCATTGTATTTTGCTAGTGTCCTAATAGCTTAGCACAAAAAAAAAGTCTGTCTTGCCTTCTTGCCTCACCCCTTCATTCCACTTAAGTTTGTCCCCCTTTGCCATCGTTAGAATGACCACAGGAAATAATCATTTACTTTTCCCCTTGTGTCCACCAAATGATTTCATGTGCTTTGAAGCTTTTGTGGTTGAAGAAATGAATAATTCAAATGTTATGCCTCACCCATTCCTCCTGCAGTAAATAAAATCATTGTGTGAGAGGCCAGAATTTGGTAACATAGATCAACCTGAAATTTGGAGCAGGCTCCTCTATTCAATATCATCATGGCAAACAAATCTGTCCCGGGCTTCATCCCATCTTCTGCCCTCAATTCTCCAATCCATCAAAAATACTGGAGGAACTCCCCAGGTGCTGGCTGACCTGTTGAGTTCCTCCAGCACTATTTGTTTTGCTCAAGATTCCAACATCAACAGTTTCTTGTGTCTCCTCTCAAAAATCTATCCACGTGCACTTTAAATCGTTCCATTGAGCATGTCCGTGCGGTAATGAATTCCAAAGACGAAAGTCCAATGCAGCTCTGGTTTACATTTCCACCCATTATCTTATATGTACATCCCTCATAGATAATCCCACTGATGTGTTTTTATAACTGTTGGCAGATCAAGTTCCCTCTTAGGATAAATAAAGTTCTATCGTATTGTATCGTATCGAAACACCTCAACATCTACCCTTATGATCCCAATAAGATATCCTGTGGTGCAGCTGGTAGAACTATTGTCTCACAGCACCAGAGAGACAGGTTCAATCCCAACCTTGGGTGCTGTGCCTGTGTGGAGTTTGCACGTTCTCCCTGTGACCGCGTGGGTTACCTCCAGGTGCCCCACATCCCAAACACATGCATGCTTGTAGGTTAATTGGCACTCTGTAAAGTGCCTCTAGTGCACAGGGAGTTGATGCAAAAGTAGTATAATATATTACTAGTGTGAACGGGTGATCGTTGGTCGGTGTGGACTGAGTGGGCCGAAGGGCTTGTTTCCACGCTGTGCGTTTCAATCGTCATCATGTCTAAGAACATGTGACGTAGCAGCAGGTTTATGCCATCTGCCCCTTGTGCCTGCTTTGCTGTTTAATGGCTGATCTTATACTGCAGCACCACGTTCTTGCATTAATTTCATAATCCCTTGATTTAATTGAATGAATTTGAAGAGAAAGGTTTTAGGTTTGATCAATGATTGGCGTGGTCTCGGTGGACCAAAGGGCCTGTATTTTTCAACCAATTCAGTCGATCAAAGATCACCCCAGCTTCTGAAAGCCAAAAAACACACGTCAAACCCTTTTTTTAGACCCCTGTGATAGGACAACTGCCTCACCCGAGAATTAGCCAAGCAAATCTGTTCTGGAGGCACTTCAGTGCTTTCTTAAATAAAGGGACAGAACAATACACAGTACTCTAGGTGTGGCCTCGCCAACACCCTGTACCATTGCAGCAATGCCATTCTATTTTTCATTGCCCACTCCCTCACAGTAAAGGTCATTGTGCCACTTGCCTTCATAATTGCTTGCTGAGTGGCGGAATCTAACCCAGCAACACTGAAACTACTGTGGGCTAACTCGAGGCTTGCTATCAACATTCATGCTGGCATTGCTGTGGAAGAGTGCCCCAAAATAGTATTGCAAACTCTTAAAGAAACAAGGAATTGCAGATGTTGGTTTACAAAAAAAATGACACAAATGGCTAGAGATGTAATGCTGAGGCTCTATAGGGCACTGGTCAGGCCGCAATTGGAATAGTGTGAGCAAATTTGGGCCCCATATCTGAGGCCGGATGTGCTGACCCTGGAGGTCCAGAGGAGGTTTACAAGAATGATTCCAGGAATGAGTGTGTTAGCATATGATGAGCGTTTGACGGCACTGGATCTCTGCTCACTGGAGTTTAGAAGGTTGAAGGGGGACCTCGTTGAAACTTACAGAATAATGATAGGCATAGATAAAGTGGATGTGGAAAGGATGTTTCCGCTGGTGGGAGAGTCTAGGACCAGAGGTCATAGCCTCAGAATTAAAGCCTCTTTCAGAAAGGAGGTGAGGACGAACTTCTTTAGTCAGAGGGTAGTTAATCTGTGGAACTCATTGCCATAGAGGGCTGTGGAGGTCAAGTCAGTGAATATTTTTAAGGCAGAGAAAGACAAATTCTTGATTAGAACGGATGTCAGGGGTTATGAGAAGGCAAGAAAATGGGATTAGGAGGCAGAGATCAGCCATGGTTGAATGGCGGAGTAGACTCGATCAGCCGAATGACCTAATTCTACTCCTATTCCTATTGTGAACTTGTGAACCCAGTGGGTCAAGTGAAATCTCTGGAAAATATGGATAGGGTCCCCACCCAAAACGTCATCAATCCATGTTCTCCAGAGATGCGCAGGGAGGAACTGCAGCTGGTGGTTAGCTCCAAAGAAAGACACAAAATGCTGGAGTAATTCAGCAGGACAGGCAGCATCTCTGGAGAGAAGGAAAGGGTGATGTTACCTGGGTTTTCTGACCCACTGAGTTACTCCAGAACTTTGTGTCTTTTTTATGGCACACTCTTGATTGCCCAAAAATCACCTAGGAAAATTGATAATGCCCCACAGGACAGCCGAGGACACTTGAAGGAGAGCAGCCCCTTGATTTTTTTTTTTAAGTTGAAGTAGCTGGTATTCTGAAATAAATGAAACAGAAAACATCGGGAAAATCTCAGCAGCTGTAGGAAGAGAAATGGTGAATGTTTCGGGTCTGAGACCTTTCACCAGATCCAAGAAAGAGAGAAAATCTAGTCGTGGCAGCAGAGGCGGCTGGGGAGGGAGGCACAAGGAATTGCAGGTGCTGGAATCTTGTGTAGACACATTGTGCTGGAATAACTCCAGCATCTGTGGTCACTTATGTTACACTCTTATATTTAGCATGTATAGTAGGATTGTCTCTGAACAGTATGCAGATAAAAATTTCACCGTACTTAGGTACACATGGCAGTAAAGAGCCATTGAACCATTGAAACGTTGCCTATCCATTCCTTCCACAGGTACTGCCTGACCCGCTGAGTTCCTCCAGTTCCTCGTGTCTCCACTTTGTTTTCCGATCCCTTCCCACAGATGCTGCCTGATCAGCTCTGCTATTCCTGCAGTTCCTGCTTGTATTCTCAGCATCAGTCATTTTTATATTTGATTTTCATTTCTCTACCACCTTTGGTCCCTTTGACGGAAAAAAATGAATTTGCGATTCACAGAATGATACAGCGTGGAAACAGGCCCCTTCGGCCCAACTTGCCCCAGCTACACTAGTCCCACCTGCCCGCGTTTGGCCCATATCCCTCCCACCTGTCCTGTGTATTCCTCCCTGGCTTTACTCCAGATACTTTCCATATGCTGCAGTGAGAAGAATTGAACCCAGAGCTCTGAGTGCAGCTTTATAATGAAAGTTGTTTGTCAAATCAAGGAAGTTCCTGTTGGGTTAGATTAAAGCAAGCATAGTAGATATAGTTTACATTAACTCAAAGGAAATGAGACAGACTGGAAATAGATGTGATTAATGAGTTACAAGATGTAAAACTAATCCCCAGAGCTTTCCAGGGACCGTTCTGTGTGTTCCTTGTCAAAATCTAGCACCTATAATTAATCATGGTATTATTGTATCTCTTTCATCTGACCATTCTCCCCCCGTTAATGTCATACAGCATAGAAACCAGCCCTTGGGCTCACTGCATCTATGCCAGCCATCAAGCCCATCTATACTAATCTCATAATCTCATGTAGAAACAAGGAACTGCAGATGCTGGTTTACATAAAATGGCAGAAAGTGCTGGGGTAACTCAGCAGGTCAGGCTGCATCTCTGGAGAACATTAATACATGACATTTCAGGTCAGGATTGATGAAGGGTCCCGACCTGAAATGTCACCTATCTGTGTTCTCTAGCGATGCTGCCTGGCCCGCTGAGTTACTCCAGCACTTTCAGTGTTTTTTATTCTAATCTTATGCTTGCATTAATTCTATTTCCTGCTACAGCCCGCTCATTTTAATACCTGTACAGATACCGCCTAAATGTTTTTACTGTTCTTGCCTCCCCCATCTTTGCCAGAGGCTCATTCAAGATGTTAACTAGTTTGTGTGAAAAATGTACCTCAGATACCCTCTCATTTTCAAACTTTGGCCCTTAATTTTAGACACCCCTTTCAAGAGAAACAGACACCAGCCAGCATAGATTAGCCATGGTCATGTTGAATGGTTGGGCAGGCTTTAAAGGCTTGGTGGTTCTCTTTTCTTGTGATTGTATGTACCTTATCTGTGCCATTCATAATTTTATCCACCTTGAGCATGTCACCTCTCAGCTCCGTTTGTCACAGAAGTAATAGAACATAGAACAGTACAGCACAGGAGCAGGCCCTTCGGTCCACAATGTCCGTTCCAAACATGATGTCGAGATAAACGAATCTCTGCCTGCATTTGATACATATCCCTCCATTCCCCGCATATCCCTCCATCCCCACTTATCACTCCATTCACCACATATCACTCCATTCCCCGTATGTCCCACCATCCCCAGGATACCTCCATTCCCAAAACATTCCTCCATTCCTTGCGTGTCTCCATTCCCTACATAGCCGTCCATTCCCTGGATAGCCATGTGCCAATCTAAATGCCTCAAATGTCCCTGAAAAACAGTAGATGGAAAACGCTGGCAAGATTATGTTGGTGAGTCCCATCAAGTTATTGTTAACAGTAACATTACGCTGTCTAGACATGCATATAGGATGGAAAAAACAGAAAAGGGAAGAGGCTGGGAATGAAACAAAGCATGGTTTAGACTCCCATTCCTCTCTTCCATTCCTGGCTTTGACTTGCCCACTCTTCACCACCACCCCTCACTGTGTCTTCACCACATGCCAACCATTACACACACCACACTACCTTCTCCCCTGTAGATAACATCACACTTCCAACTGTCTCCTGCCTCACACCAGCTTGAAATGTTCCCCGGAGTCCATTGCTAATGAATCTTAATTGGCACATAAAATTACCCACATAAAGTTTGACACGTTTGAAGCATCTCCAAATTTCAAGGAAAAGAAGCGAAGTATGTTATTATACATGAAAACCCAGCTGCTTTCCCCACCTCCTCTGTCCCTCCAAAGATATTGTAAAGTATGGGCAATTCATGTAAAATTCCTACAGATGGACATACTGTACCTCAGCTTGGTCAATTCTGTAGGAAGGAACTGCAGATGCTGTTTTGAACTGAACTGTTTAAACTGTTTTAAACACCAATCTCTCTATAAGTCTGAAGAAGGGTCTCGACCCGAAACGTCACCCATTCCTTCTCTCCAGAGATGCTGCCTGTCTCACTGAGTTACTCCACCATTTTGTGTCTATCTACAGGTTTGTCATTGTCATGTTTGCGTGATAACCAATTATCAGATCATGTTATGCATGAACACAATTAAGTCATACCCAAGTACAACAGGTAGACTTTAGACCAGAGATAAAGCGGAAATAGGCCCTTCAGCCCACCGAGTACGCAATCACCCCATACACAAGCACCATCCTTCACACTCGGGATAATTTTCAATTTACCAAAGTTAAATAACCGACAAACCTGTAGGTCTCGGAGGGTGGAAGGAAACCTAAGCACCCGAAGAAAACCCACACAGGTCACAATGAGAACGTAGAAACTCTGTACAGACAGCACCCGGGTCTCAGGCACTGTAAGGCAGCAACTCTACTGCTGCGCCACTGTGCCGTCAACAGAACGAAGAGAAAAATAACAGGGAGCAGAATGTAGTTTTGCAGCCTTGTAATGTTGTAGTATGTGTCTCCCTCTTCCCCCCTCTACCGTCAGACTGAAGATGCAGAGGCTTGAAAGCACCTACCACCCTGACTCTGATTCCTCGCCTCTGGTAGCAAACAGTAGTAGGTGTCTCCTTTCTGGTCAGTTTTAGTTTTTAAAGATACAGTGCGAAAACAGACCAGCGATCCCCACATATTAACACTATCCTACACACATTAGGGACAATTTACACTACACTGCCAAACCAATTAACCTACAACCCTGTACGTCTTTGGGGTGTGGGAGGAAGCCAAAGATCTTGGAGAAAACCCACGCAGGTCACGGGGGAAACGTACAAACTCCGTACAGACAGCACCGGATGTCGGGATCGAATCCGGGTCTCCGGTGCTGCAAGCGCTGTAAGGCAGCAACTGTACCACTGCACCACCGTGCCGCCATCCAGGTTACTGCTGGGTTTCAGCCCATATGCTGCTCAGCTAGTTGGGGAAAGGTGGCACGATGGTTGTTATCTGGATCAGTTTCAGAACAGAAGCATTGACAGCTGGAAGCACTTTGAATAATAATGACTCCCTTTGAACTTTTCTTCCTCCTTTGACCATGAACCTCTGAACTTTTATTTTATTTAGAGAGTGTCAGACAAACTGGATTCTCGTGACCTCTCTGTATTTATTCTTCATTACCTCAGCCCTCTGTGTCAAGGTTTTGTTCACTTAATCTGGCTCTTCAACACATGGTAAGATCGATGTTGCATAATCTTCCACTTCACAATATTTTTATATTCATTCCTGGAAAGTATCTCATTAACAGGACCTGCATTTATTGCCCTTCCCTAATTGTCCTGAAAATTGGGCTTCTCATATTACTCCCCCTTGATTGATGCTGATTTGCTTCATCGACATACAACAGCACAGCAGAGGACTAGGCCCTTCGGCCCACAATGTCTATGCTGAACATGATGCCAAGATGAACTAACCCCCTCTGCCTGCATGATCTATACCCCTCCAATCCCAGCAAATCCATGTGCCTATCTAAAAGCCTCTTAAATGCCACTGATATATCTGCCTCCAGCACCACCCCTGGCATCACATACCAGGCACCCATCACCCTCTGTGCAAAACATTTTGTCCCGATCAGCTCCTTGAAATTTATCCCCTCTCACGTTAAAGCTAACACCCACTTATCCTTGGGAAAAAGGTTCCGACTGTCTACCATATGCTGTTCATAATTTTATATACTTCTATCAGGCTTCCCCTCAACCCCCAGAGAAAACAATCCAAGCTTGACTAACTTCTCCTTACAGCTAATACCCCAAATCCAAGCATCACTCTGGTAAAGGGTCCCGAGCCGAAATGTCAATCCAATATTTTTCTCCAGAGATGCTGCCTGACCCACTGAATTACTCCAGCACCTTGTGGCTATCATTATTCCGGAAATTTCCTCTGCACCCTCTCCAAAGCCTTGGTATCCTTCCTGTAATGGGGCGATCAGAACTGCACTTGGGAAGTTAAGAGTGCGTTTCTGTGGTGACAAGAAGAGGTTAATTGGAAGATTGCAGTCAGATGAGACACGGAAGGGTGGAGAGAGCGACAGAGGCAGGAGGCGATAGAACAAAAGTCAGCAGGACCTGATGCAAAGAGAAGATGCACGATCCCTGTGTGAACATGTAGGTGTCCTCCGGATGCTCCAGTTTCCTCCCATTTCACAAAGTTGTGCGGATTTGTAGGCCTCTGTATATTCATTCCTTTCCAGATAAGGAATGGAGAGCAGAATTCCTTCCCAGAAGTTTAATAGTGGACCAGTTGAGCAGCGCTCTACAGCAGCATTTCTCAACCTTTTTTACACTGGCGGAACCCTTGAAATAATTTTCATGTCTCAGGGAACCCAGACTTCAAAATTATATTTCTTTATTAAACTCTTTCTTTCTCTTTCATAACATTAAAGTTTATAAGGCAAACATAACATATTTTTCTGATAACTGGTTTGAGCAAAAAATAAATTATGTTTTTCTCAAGTATATTGACAATGCAAAACAAAACTGAAATCAAACTGCTTGTTCAAAACTGAAGCAAATAAAGGCAAACAGAAGAACTGACCTTGGAGGAGAGAGAGAGAGAGAGAGAGAGAGAGAGAGAGAGAGAGAGAAACACCACAAACTTTTGATAAACTAACAAAACATACATAAATAAACTTTTGCTAAACTAACAAAAATAAACATAAACATAAACATAAACATACTCAATTTTATTAAAATTCATATAACATCCCTAAATGATGAGTAAAAATTACTAATAACGTGGGTGAATGAGGGAGTGTACCTGCACGCCAGGAAGCACAGACAGGGCTGATGGAGACCGTGCATGCATCTATACTCGTGTGAGTAACTTAATGATACACAAATCCGTCACGTACAGCTCCTGTCCACTAACCACTGGCACACTGGCACCGTATAGATGCCGCTAAATATAACATAGCTAAATATGCTCAATAGACATCACTAAACATGCCGTATGTGTAAAATAAAATTACGAATGTGAAATTAAACACAAAAATGTCTTAAAAATGCATTTACATATGATTAGCCTATTTATCACTATTTATCTCGGAACCCCAAGCGAACCCTAGCTTTCCGGGGAACTCCGGTTGAGAAACACTGCTCTACAGTATACCCTCATTATTTTGAAGCTCTTCATAACTGATTTTGTTTATAGGGGACGGACCTGTCCACCCTGGCAGCTTCCAGAAGGACTGCCAATTACATCCCCCGTTTCTCCAGCTGCATCCAGGCCACCCCCTGTCACCAACACCGCCGAATCTTACCAGAACTCCGGCCTCCCATGACCATTGACTCCGCCGATCCTCACCTTCCACCCACCCGCCAGCAGTCCAGGGCCGTCTACTCACCTGGATTCCAGGCCCAGTTTCAGACCGAGAGTCTGAAGAAGAGTGCCGACCTGAAACATCACCTATCCAATTTCACCAGAGATGCTGTCTGACCCGCTGAGTTACTCCAGCACTTTGTGTGCTTTTGTGTATTAACCAGCATCTGCAACTCTTTGTTTCTATGACTTACTTATACAATTATATTCTATTACAAGGTAATCCCTTACTTGGTTATAGCCGACAATTGGCAATGACCTCCAGCAGGTTTTTAGCGTAGATACGACAAATAGCAGTCTGGCCTACAAAAAAAGGCACAAAGGCACAAGAGACTCAGCGGGTCAGACAGCGTCTCTGGAGAACATGGATAGGGTGACGTTTCAGGTCGGAACACCTTCTTCAGTCTTTCCGCTCTTTGGTGTAAATAGACACAAAATGCTGGAGTAACTCAGTGAGACAGGCAGCATCTCTGGAGAAAAAGAATGGGTGATGTTTCGGGTCAAGACCCTTCTTCAGACTTCGTCAATGTAAACCAACGTTTGCAGTTCCTTCCTACGCTCCTTAGTGTAGTTCAGTTTGGTTTGTTATTGTCACCTACAAAGATACAGTGAAAATGTACAAGAGTATAATAGATCCTCTACTGCAACAGCAGGCAGAGTCGCCATGTCCTGGCGCCATCTTGCAACTTCCAAGAATAAAGGCATGGACTATTTTCTAAATGGAGAGAGAATCCAGAAAACGGAGGTACAAAGGGACTTGGGAGTGCTGGTGCATAATTTGCATGTGGAATCGGTAGTAAGGAAGGCAAATTCAACACTGGCATTTATATCAAGAGGACTGGAAATACAAAAACAGAAACGTAATGCTGAGGCTCTATAAGGCGCTGGTCAGGCTGCATTTGGAGATTGCGAGCAAATTTGGGACCCATATCTGAGGAAGGCTGTGCTGGCTCTGGAGAGGGCCCAGAGGAGGCTTACAAGAATGATCCCAGGAATGAGTGGGTTAACATATGATGAGCATTTGACAGCACTGGGCCTGTACTCGCTGGAGTTTAGAAGGTTGAGGGGGGACCTCATTGAAATTACAGAATAATGAAAGGCACAGATAGAGTGGATGTGGAAAGGATGTTTCCACTGGTGGGAGAGTCTAGAACCAGAGGTCATAGCCTCAGAATTAAAGGGCGCTCTTTTAAAAAGGAAGTGAGGAGGAACTTCTTTAGTCAGAGGGTAGTTAATCTGTGGAACACATTGCCACAGAGAGCTATGGAGACGAAGTTAATGGATATTTTTTTGGCAGAGATAGACAAATTCTTGATTAGCATGGGTGTCAAGTGTTAGGGGAGAAGGCAGGAATATGAGATCAGCCATGATTGAATGGCGGAGTGCACTCGATGGGCTGAGTGGCCTAATTCTACTCCTCTAACTTGTGAGCTTGTGAAGATCCTCTCTGAAAAGTCCGATCTTTGCACATAGGCGTGAAATTCTTACATTTCTCACTTCAAGGCTCGGTGTCCTGGCGGCACTGGATCACTGAAGCAGGGTTTAGCCTGGCCCAATGCGATGCCGTCGGCTCCTTCCACCCCGCACTGTGCAGATGTCGCAGACTGGGCTTGATCCACTCACTCGCCCGGCTGTTATAGGGCCTCCAGCGGCCTCCTCCAGCAGCACCACAGCTTGCTGCCACCGCAAGCCAGCAGCCGCCCCTCTGCTTCCACGCGTCGAGGTCACCATGTTGCCCGCTTCCCGAGCTGACCGCAGAACTTTAGGGGTGCTTTTTCCGGGGGCGCAGGGGGACCATTCACAGCCGCTGCAAAGTCACCTCCTGCGTCATCAGAAAACATCCATAAGTTCCAAAACACAAATGGCCAGAATAGGATTGAAGTCCGAAGAAAAAGAAAGATCAATAAAGCAAACTGCTTTCAACCGAGGGACTGGGCTATAGGAAGAGGTCATGCAGGCTCGGCATTTATTCCTTGGAGCGCAGGAGACTAAGGGGTGATCTTGTAGAGGTGTACAAAATAATGAGGGATATAGATAGTGTGAATGCACAGAGCTTCTACCCAGAGTGGGGGAATCAAGAACGAGGGCATAGGTTAAGGTGAGGGGGGAAAGATTTAATAGAAACCTGAGAGGCAACCAGTGGAGGTGGTTGAGGTAGGTACAATAATAGCATTTAAAAGACATTTGGACGGGTACATAAATAAATGAACTTATGAACTTATGAACATAGACAGAAAAGATTTAGGAGGATATGGGTCAAATGTGACACAAATGTGACTAGCTTAGATTGGGCATCTTGGTCGGCATGGACGAGTTGGGCCAAAGAGCGTGTTTCCCTGCTGTATAATTCTATGACCTGAACTGTGTCAATGACACCGTTTTATAGTTCTGTTGAAATGTGGGGAAACGATGGGAGCACATTTTAAAATCACGAAGAGCTTCATTTTAAACCTGAAGTTCTTCACAGAATTGAGTATCCACCAAAGGAATAAACCTTTGGGAACTCTTAAGAAACAGTTTGCTGCCAGAATGGATTTCCAGAACATCTCCCCATTGATAAGCTATTATTTATTATAAGAATTCCCTTGTTTTAAAAAGTTCTGCTTTGCTGTCTAGCAGTTTGGATTGTAGAATAATGCAATAATCTTTCTGGGCAGAATTTGAAAGGCTGTGGAATTTGGTGACCGGTTCTTGGCAGCACACAGATTTTTTTTGTTAATTGTACAAGGGTTTGCTCTGAGCTGCTAAACTCACAAACACTCCAGTAAAGTGCCTTGATTAATTTGGGGCTGAATTGCCAAGGGAAATGCAAGCCCGAAATGGAATGACTTTGTGGAACTTTCATTGTTTTCAGCTCGAAAAGCAACTGTTGCCAAGCTGGGAAGGGTACAGAAATTTACGAGAATGTTGCCAGGAATAGAGGTTCCTCGGCAATAGGGAGAGGTGTAGAAAATCATGAGAGGAATAGATCGGGTAGTCTCTTGCCCAGGGTAGGTGAATCGAGGACCAGAGGACATAGGTTTAAGGTGAAGGGGTAAAGATTTAATAGGAATCTGAGGGTTAACTTTTTCACACAAAGGGTGGTGGGTGTATGGAACGAGCTGCCAGAGGAGGTAGTTTTGAGGCTGGGACTATTCCAACATTTAAGAAACAGTTGGACAGGTTCCATGTGGATAGGACAGGTTTGGAGGGATATGGACCAAACGCAGGCAGGTGGAACTAATGTAGCTGGGACATGTTGGCTGGTGTGAGCAAGTTGGGCCAAAGGGCCTGTTTCCACACTGTATCATTCTATGACTCTATAACTGTACCTTTCATTTTAAAAAGCAAAGCAAGTCCAGGGCAAGTCATTGTGGAAGATAGATTTAAGGTGAGGGGCAAAGTTTAAAGACGATGAACAGGGTAGGGTTTTTTATTGCACAGAGAATAGTGGGTGCGTGGAATAGGTGGTGGTGGAGGTAGATATGATAGTGGTGTTTCAGAGGCTTTTAGATATATACATGGATATGCAGGGATATGGATCAGGTGCAGGCAGATGAGATTAGTTAATCTTGCCAACATGTTTGGCACAGACAGTGTGGACCGAAGGGACTTTTCCGATGCTGACCAGGTTGATGACTGCATAATTTAAAGGAAAAGTCTGATTACTTACAGAAAACTTATGTGCCTATTACTGCACACTAGCAACTGTAGTACCAGTAACCAACAAAGCAAAAAAATCTTTAAACTTTTAAGTTTTCATCTATTCTTTATTAGCTCTCTCTCGACTGAACATGGCACAAAATGTCATGAGCCAACGAGCCTGAAACCAAAAATGCCTCACTGCATTTTCCCCAGAGCCCTGCAAGTATTTCTTTCCCATGTATATTTATTATATTCCTGATTAAAAATGATCATGGGGTCTGTTTGCAGGCTGTGCATATTAAATCACAGCAGGGCACAAAAGATCTTGATAAAATTGAGTTCAGCAGTTTCGGCTTACATGTAGCTGTGACACTTTACCATCCCGATGCTCAGCCCTCTGTCCAAACTCCTTTAGTGTATGTTCATCATTCTATATTATCACTCTGATCTTATTGATGGACAAGAGCATTAATGTACGGAGGGATACGGACGGGTCTGAGTCCCTCACTCCCCGAAGGTGGTGACACTAGTGGATCGAGTGGTCAAGAAGGTGTGGGGCCATTGAATATAATGACCCGGGTCCACGGCTGATGGAGCCTGGGTCGACGGACCCCGCGACTGGGGCCTGGGTCAGCGCCGCGGAGGCGTCAGGTGGGACCCGGCGACAATCGTGGAGGAGGTCGGGGAGGTCAGTGCGGCGTTCGATGAGGGCGCTGGTGGTCGAGGACAGGGCGTGTGGGAGTTGGAGGATGTGCCGTCGGGAACGAAGGAGGACCCAGCATGTGGGGACCACCATGAGGGAGGAGGAGGGGTTAGAACAATGGAGGACCCGGCGAAGCTGAACTGGTGTGAGGGGGGTGGGGCCGGGGAGACCAAGGGTGGACCTGGCACGGGATGCTTTGTAACTTTGTCAGTGCCCTTTATATGGTAACTATTTGTATACCTTGGGACTGTAAGAAAAGACTTGTCACATGTGACAATAAAGTATTTAATTCAATCAATTCAATTCAAAAGTGAGGAAGTCACGATGCCACCTTATAGGACTTGGGTGAGGTTGCATTTGGAGTTTTTGGGTGCAGTTCTGGTCATCCCATTACAGGAAGGATGTGGAAGCTTCAGAGAGGGCACCGTGGAGATTTACCAGACAGATGGATACAAGGAACTGCAGATGCTGGTTTACAGAAAAAAAGATACAAAGTGCTGGGGCAACTCAGCGGGTCAGGCAGCATCTCTGGAGAACATGGAATGCTAACATTTTTGGTCAAGATTGCTACCAAGCAGTGCTTCAGAGAATTGTGAACGCAGCCCAGACCATCACACAAACCAATCTCCCTTCCATTGACTCAATTTATACCTCACGCTGCCTCGGCAAGGCCAGCAGCATAATCAAGAACGAGTCGCACCCTGGCCACTCCCTCTTCTCCCCTCTCCCGGCAGGCAAAAGGTGTAGAACTGTGAAAACGCACACCTCCAGATTCAGGGACAGTTTCTTCCCAGCTGTTATCAGACAAATGAACCATCCTACCACAACTAGAGATCTATCCTGGACTACTATCTACCCCATGAGACTTGCGGACTATCTTTGATCGCACTTTACTGGCTTTATCTTGCACTAAATGTTATTCAAGTTATTACCTTTATCATGTATCTGTACACTGTGAACCGCTTGATTTTAATCATGTATTGTCCTTCTGCTGACTGGTTGGCACACAACAAAAGCTTTTCACTGTACCTCGGTACACGTGACGATAAACTCAACTAAACTCATTCAAACTCAACTCAACTAGATGAAAGCAGTACGAAGGTAGACACAAAATTCTGGAGTAACTCAGCGGAACAGGCAGCATCTCCGGAGATAAGGAATGGGTGACGTTTCAAGTCGAGATCCTTCTTGATGAGAGCGGTGTTGATGGTGTTGAATGGAACATAAAACAGTAGAGCACAGAAACAGGCCCCTTGTCCCACAATGTCTGCGCTGAGCATGATGCCAAGACCAACCCTGATCAGCCTGCATATAATCCTCCATTCCCCTCATATCCATATGTCTAGCTAAAAGCCTCTTAAACACCACTATTAGTCTGCCTCCACCACCACCCTTGGCAGCTCGTTCCCACTCTGCGTAAAATAATTAGCCCCGTACGCATCTCTTTTAAACTTTGCCCCTCTCACAAGGTTATGCCTCTTAGTGTTTGATATTTCCATCCTGGGATGCAGATTCTGAGTGGCCATGGATTTGAACTATTCTAGACGCAGAACAGTTAAAAGAAGCTTGTATGCACCAGCGCGCAGCACCTGGTGCTGAGGATTGCCGATGGTGTGGGACCATTAGTCAACGATCAGCCCGTAAATAAACACTTCACTCGGAGACGGTGAAAGGAGCAGGTGGTGAAGGGAGAAGGGGAAGTGGAGAGTGTTCAACAGTGGCGAGGCTGTTTCAAAGGCACTTTGATCTGCTGTGAACAGGTGGCTAAGGTAGAGAGCGTCCCCTCACCTTCCCTTGATTAAACACAAAACTCACCAAGTGAAAGCGGGCAGCTTCTTTTGAGCTTTTAACTACATCAATAGTTATTAATTGCTTAGATTTTCACTACCTTTTAAGAAAAAAGCTTTAAAAAGTAATCTGACTGTGCTAGTAATTCAGCTGCAAGCACTCAAGCAATGGAAGGCCCATTTTTGTTCCTGTCAGGCTGTAGTTTGGGATCCAAGAGTTCATAAGGTAATGTGATAGGAACAGAATTACGCCATTCGGCCCATCGATTCTACTATAACATTTAATTGTGGCTGATCTATCTCTCGCTATTCTCCTTCCTTCTCCCCATAACCCCTGCACCCGTACTAATCAAGAATCTATCTATCTCTGCCTTAAAAATATCCATTGACGACCTCCACAGCCTTCTGTGGCAATGAATTCCACAGATTCACCACACTGTCTAAACGTTGGGGTCACAAGAGACTGCAGATGCTGGAATGGAGCACAATACAAAGTGCTGGAGGAAATATCTGAGTACTGAGGGTCCTGACCCAAAACGTCACCTATCCAATTTTGCTGGAGATGCTGCCCGATCCACTGAGTTACTCCAGCACTTTTGTGCCCTTTTGTATATTAAACCAGCCTCTGCAGTTCTTTATTTCTACATACCAGAGTGCAGCATGGATTAGAGGGTATCACCTATAACGTTGGACAGACTTGGGATTGTTTTGTTTTGAATGCCAGAGGTTGAGGGGAGGCCTGATATCTATCTTCTATCTTCTATCTATACTATTACTAAAACTCTCATCTTGACCACTTCCGGTTTGCTTTTTTTAAATTTGCGCAAAAACAGCACCCTTTATCGCTAGGATTTTTTCACCACCTTACTCACCGATCTCCTCTCCTCCAAGCGCACCACGTTTTATTCTGATCGTTGGAAGGGGGGTAGAGAGGGAGAGGCCCTACCCCATCTCCCTCCTCCTCATTTCCCTCATCCTCCTCCCATCACTCCCATTCCCTGCCCCAGGACGTACCCAGGTGGTAGAGCAGCGCCAGGGCCTGGAACTTGGCCTGGTTCTCGATTTCGACCCGTCCCTGGCTGTAGACCCGGCTCGTCCTTGGTTCCAGTGACAGCCTCCAACCGTCAGTTCGGCTGCCTGGACTCCAGTGCAGGTTCCGACCTCACTGTCCCTGACCCTTGGTTCCACCGGCGGCATCTTTCTCGGCCCCGGTCATAGCCTCATTCCAAGCCCCGGGCTCGGCTCTCACTCCAGCTCAAGGATCGGCTCCAGCCCAGGCCCAGTCGCTGGGCTCGGCCCACGGCAGCAGCCTCCGCACCAGGCACCAGGAGACCGGCAGCCGCCGCACCTCCTCGTTCACAGCGAGCGCTGGAGTGCCCCTCCCTCCCGTAGTGTCCGGTCCTGCCTTGTGAGTGCATTGTGACGTCACTAGGGCGTCGGGCGCCAGACCGCGAGCTTTGGAGTGCCCCTTCCTCCCGGAGTGTCCGGTCCTGCCTTGTGAGTGCATTGTGACGTCAATCGGATTTTTGTTTCTCAAAATGAGTGAGTTTGGGCTGTTTTAAAAATTCAAGGAACAAAAAGTTCCGAAATATAGGTGGAAATACGACGGGAAGATGTTTATCGCCTCCAGGGGCAAAATGTGAGTAGGATGTGTGAAAATGGAAAGTCTGTGGCCTAACGTTTGGAAGAAAATAGGAATTAACCCGATTGTGCCCAGATGACACACACACACAAACAAGAGAAGAGTTTTAGTAATATAGATGTGCAGTTTTATTTCACAGGTGCAGAGTGCTTGGGACGTGCTGCCAGGGGTGGTGGTGGTGGCAGATATGATAATGATGTTTAGGCTTTTAGATAGACACAAACCAACCTCCCTTCCACTGACTCCATTTATACCTTACGCTGCCTCGGCAAGGCCAGCACCATAGTCAAGGACAACTCGCACCCTGGCCACCCTCTTCTCCCCTCTCCCATCAGGCAAAAGTTACAGAAGTGTGAAAACGCACACCTCCAGATTCAGGGACAGTTTCTTCCCAGCTGTTGTCAGGCAACTGAATTATCCTACCACAACTAGAGAACAGTGCTGAACTACTATCTACCTCTTTGATGACTTTCGGACTATTCTTGATCTGACATTGTTGAATCAAATACACAGGACAAGGTGTTAAGAAGTCCCTTTTGCCAGTAGGTGGGGAGCATTTGACGACACTCGTTGATTGTTGAGAGTGGTAGACGCTCAACATCGGGGGGGGGGGGGTTATACGTATACGTATATCTTGGCCTGGGTAACCTTCAGGACAGTTGGGCACAGGACACATCATCAGTAGTGTACCCTTGCACTTGCATTGAACGTTATTCCCTTATCATGTATCTGTACACTTTAAATGGATCGATTGTCTTTCTGCTGTCTGGTTAGCACGCAACTCAAATCGTTTTGCTGTACCTCGTGACAATAAACTAAATTAAACTGAACTGAACTAAACTGAACTGAACTGAGGATACACAGGGAATGATTGAGAAGATATGAATTATGTACAGGCAGATAAGAGATGGTCTTGGCATCAGGTCCGGCAAAGATATGGTAAGCTGAAGGGTCATGCAGCATGTCCTGATGTTTCTCTTAACATGCTTGAGGGTGCAGGTCCTTTATGTTGAAACAATTCCCCTCCACTCCAGATTCATCACCGTTTTCACTTAACCACCCCAGGAGAACAATTTTGCATTTAAATTTGCAGCAAAGCATAGAATCAGGATTTAAGACTGTTAGGATGCATTGCAAGTAAAGGCATTATAACTGGAGATTTCAAGCTTAACACAGCAGACAGAAGACCTTCACTTGCTTTCCTTGTTCTCACAAGATTAGCTTTAGAACATAGAACATGGAGCAGAACATCACAGGAATGGGCCATTCGCCACACAATATTTGTGCCAAACATGATGCCAAGTTAAACTAACATCTGCATAGGAAATAACTGCAGGTTATTTGAAGTCGAATGTAGGCACAAAATGCTGGAGTAACTCAGCGGGACAGGCAGCATCTCTGGAGAAAAGGAATGGGTGACTTTTCGGGACGACACCCTTCTTCAGACCCATCTTAAGTCTGTCTGCCCCATCGAGTTACTCCAGTATTTTGTGTCTAGCCTCATCTGCATGTACGTGATCCAAATCCCTCCACGCCCTGCACTTTTCCAATGTTGGTGATCTTTTTCCAATGTTCTATAGATTCAGGATCAGTTCCTGTGAATTGGAGGGTAGCTAATGTTAGGAAAGGCAGGAGAGAGAAAACAGGGATTTATAGACCAGTTAGTCTGACATCGTTGGTGGGGAAGATGCTGGAGTCAATTATAAAAGATGAAATAGCTGCACATTTGGAAAGCAGTAACAGGATCGGCCCGAGTCATCATGGAGTTACGAAAGGGAAATCATGTTTGACTAATCTTCTGGAATTTTTTGAGGATGTAACGAGGAAAATGGACAAGGGAGAGCCAGTGGATGTAGTGTACCTGGCCTTTCAGAAAGCATTTGATAAGGTCCCACATAGGAGAATGGTGGGCAAAATTAGAGCACGTGGTATTGGGGGTAGGGTACTAACATTGATAAAAAATTGGTTGGCAGACAGGAAACAAAGAGTTGGGATTAACGGGTCCCTTTCAGGCTGGCAGGCAGTAACTAGTGGGGTACCACAAGACTCAGTGCTGGGTGTTATACATTAATGATTTGGATGAAGGGATTAAAAGTAACATTAGTAAATTTGCAGATGACAGAAAGCTGGCTGGCAGTGTGAACTGTGAGGAGGATGTTATGAGGATGCAGGGTGACTTGGACAAGTTGGGAGAGTGGGCAGATGTATGGCAGATGCAGTTTAAAGTGGATAAATGTGGGGTTATCCACTTTGGTGGCAAAAACAGGAATGTAGATTATTATCTGAATGGTGTCAAAGTGGGAAAAGGGGAAGTACAACAAGATCTGGGGGTCCTTGTTCATCAGTCACTGAAAGTAAGCATGCAGGTACAACAGGCAGTGAAAAAAGCTAATGGCATGTTGGCCTTCATAACAAGAGGAGTTGAGTACAGGAGCAAAGAGGTCCTTCTGCTGTTCTACAGGGCCCTAGTGAGACCAAACTTGAAGTATTGTTTTTGGTCTCCAAATTTGAGGAAGGACATTCTTGCTATTGAGGGAGTGCAGCGTAAGTTCACAAAGGTTAATTCCCGGGATGGTGGGACTGTCATATGTTAGAAACATAGAAACATAGAAAATAGGTGCAGGAGTAGGCCATTCGGCCCTTCGAGCCTGCACCGCTATTCAATGTGATCATGGCTGATCATCCAACTCAGTATCCCGTACCTGCCTTCTCTCCATACCCCCTGATCCCTATGTTGATAGAATGGCTTGTATACTCTGGAATTTAGAAGGGTGAGAGGGGATCTTATTGAAACATATAAGATTATTAAGGGTTTGCACATGCTAGAGGCAGGAAACATATCCCTAATGTTGGGGGAATCCAGAACCAGGGGCCACAGTTTAAGAATAAGGGGTATATCATTTAGAACGGAGATGAGGAAAACTTTTTCATTCAGAGAGTTGTAAATCTGTGGAATTCTCTGCCTCAGAAGGCAGTGGAGGCCAATTCTCTGGATACTTTTAAGAGAGAGTTAGATAGGGCTCTTGAAGTTAGAGGAGTCAAGGGACATGCGAGAAGGCGGGAACGGGAATACTGATTGGGAATGATCAGCCATGATCACATTGAATGGCAGTCTGGCTCGAAGAGACGAATGGCCTACTCCTGCACCTATTGTCTATTGACTTCCTTGTGCCTATCCAAAAGCCCTTAAACACCACTATCGTATCTGCCTCTATCACCACACCTGGCAGCAAGTTTCAGGCACCGACTATTCCCATCGAACGTAGAAACTCTGTACAGACAGCACCCGTAGTCAGGATCAAACCTGGGTCTCTGGTGCTGTGAGGCAGCAACTCTACCGCTGCGCCACCGTGCCGGCCTGTATTGTGTTTTTTCTTTTGACAGGACTTTCTACATTCACCTCCCCAACACCAAATCTCATTGTATGTTCCTGCCCCCACCTTGCAGAGTCTATATTAAGAGATTACCCATGGAAATTGATCCGATGACCTTTTTAACATGTAGTAAACACCAGCTGCGGATCTCAGTTTGTTAACCCACTGGTAATTCCTTTCAGCAAAGGTCTGGCCAATAAAGTTGTGCTTTTAGTTCAGCTCTAAATGTCAGGTTGTTCCAAAATGGGAGTGCTTTGCAGAACATTTTCCATATAAAAGGCTTACTATCAACGCGCCCATCTGCTAATGGCAATAATCCATTATGTTTTGAGAGTGGAATAAGGGATGTTGAGCTGATTAAATAAATCCACCACTGGAGCATCATTCTTCAATCAATGCTCTGTTTTACTGCAGCAGCACAATAAATAGCCTGTGTGTGCATGGCATTCTCAGGTGTAGCATCCCTCCCCTCAGTAAAGTAAAACTCTTTCATACGTGGAGGTGCTCATTTTATGAGGGCAGTGTACATTTTAATTTCAGCCATACAATTTGAAAAGCGTATGTTTTGGAAGGAATTATTTCCGAACATCTCCTGAACAAGAGTGCACTTTTCATTGCAATTAAGAGTCTTATATTACCCAGGGATTTTATTAGATAAAGTGGCAGGTACAACTCTGAAGGTTTTATGTCTTAAATTCTCCCTTGAAGCAAAACACAAATGGGACGTTCATTTAATTAAGGTCCCCAAGGGATTCAAGGCCAGGTGAGCAAAATCACCAGCAGTGGCTGAAATTAAAATGTAAACCTGGCTTTTTAGTCAGAGGAACGGATTACAGCTGCACCCCCCCAGAGCTAAAGAAGGCTAATTATCCATATCAGGGGCCCTGTTAGAACATAGCACAGCACAACACAGGCCCTTCGGCCCACTATGTCTGTGGTGAACATGGTCTCCTAATCTGAGGAAAGACATTCTTGCCATAGAGGGAGTACAGCAGCCTGGAATGTTCACCAGACTGATTCCTGGGATGTCAGGACTTCCATATGAAGAAAGACTGGATAGACTCGGCTTGTACTCGCTAGAATTTAGAAGATTGAGGGGGGATCTTATAAAAACGTACACAATTTTTAAGGGGTTGGACAGGCTAGATGCAGGAAGGTTGTTCCCGATGTTGGGTAAGTCCAGAACAAGGGGTCACAGTTTAAGGATAAGGGGGAAGTCTTTTAGGACCGAGATGAGAATTTTTTTTTTCACACAGAGAGAGGTGAATCTGTGGAATTCTCTGCCACCGAAAGTAGTTGAGGCCAGTTCATTGGCTATATTTAAGAGGGAGTTAGATGTGGCCCTTGTGGCTAAAGGGATCAGGGCGTATGGAGAGAAGGCAGGTACAGGATACTGGGTCGGATGATCAGCCATGATCATATTGAATGGCGGTGCAGGCTCGAAGGGCCGAATGACCTACTCCTGCACCTATTTTCTTTAAACTAATCTCTGCCTGGATGTGATCCATATCCATGTGCCTATCTCAAAGCCTCTTAAATGCCTTCAAGTCTGAAGAAGGGTCTCAACCCGAAGCGTCACCCATTCCTTCGCTCCAGAAATGCTGCCTGCCCTGCTGCGTTACTCCAGCATTTTGTGTCTATCCTCTTAAATGCCTATCGTATCTGCCTCCACCACCCCCTGGCAGCGCATTCCAGTCACCCACCACACCACTCTCTGTGGAAGACGTGCTCCGCACATCTCCTTTACACTTTGCCTCCCTCACTTTAAAGGTTACTCCCTCTTGTCTGATATTTGCACCTTGGGGGAAAAAGGTTCTGACTGTCTACCATATCTATTGGAGTGCCTCCCCTGTCAGTCACACACATCAAGATCTCTGGTCTATCCAAATATATACCCATGTCTTTCACCCTGCCCAATAAAGAAGCAGGCTGGCGTGGTGGCACAGCGATAGAGTTGCTGCCACACAGCGACAGAGACCCGGGTGTGATCCTGACTACGGGTGCTGCTGTACAGAATTTGTACGTTCTCCCCGTGACCGCGTGTGTTTTCTCCGGGTGCTATGGTTTCCTCCCACACTCCAAAGACGTGCAGGTTTGTAGGTTAATTGGCTTTGGTAAAATTGAAATTGTCCCTAGTGTTTAGGCTATTACT
The DNA here is from genome assembly GCA_963514005.1 of Raja brachyura. The sequence continues at coordinate 19,196,851 of OY740785.1, forward strand.
AGATTACAGGGTGATTGCTGGTCAACGCAGACTCAATGGGCTGAAGGGCCTGTTTCCGCGCTCTATCTCCAAACCAATCTAAACTAAACTCGCATCGCACACAAAAACAGGTGGCCACGTTAATTGTCTTACTGAAGATTGAGGTCTTATTGTGTGGACAAGTGGTCAAAGTGGTGAATAAATGGTTCATCGCACCACAGTGTGCTTTTGAAAGAGCTGTTCGATTTATGTTTTTCCCTATTTTTTTATTTGGTGGACTACTTTTCAAGTTCCCCATTGAAATGTATGGTTGAATCTGCCGGTGATCAGTGACGCAGCGTGTGTTTTGTGTTTGCAGTGTTCTGGAGTCTGCAGTACGAGAGAGGCAACAAACTGGTCATTCTACGAAACGTCCTCTGGCCTGGCTACGCCTTCTTCCACGTGCCTGAAACCACTCAGTTCGGCCACATCTACATGGGGCTGGGCACGAAGAACATAGACTTCCCCTTCATGATATGACACCCCCAACCCCAACAAAAACACAGCCAGACTTGGCTTGGGCCACTCTTCTTTGCTTTAATCAAATTACAGACGATATCCCCGTCCCCGGTAAAATGTACACTTTAATAACAACAGAACCTCTGGGTCCGAATAAATGTTGTTTCAATATGCTTGCTCGTGTCTGTTTCTCAATAAAAGTTCACAGCAAGCAGAGAGGCAAGAGAGTGCAGATGCTGCGACGCCGTACAGCAAGAGGCTTGGGCTAGCCAGCCTCCACATCAGTGCTTCATGAAACAGTGCTTCTTCCCATAGACAACGTTGTTCTTCATTATTGGATCTCCCACGGGCATGCGCACCTTACACCACTTGAGGCCTTTCTTCCAAATGGGCTTAACCGACTCAATCGACCACCGAGTTAAATATCTGCAAAAAACATATATATATTTTTTTAATTGCCAAGGTGTTGCTCATAATGATGCACGGGATATATACTAACGTGTGTAGCCTTTTGTGTTTAGAGATACAGCCCAGAAACAGGCCCTTCGGACCACCGAGTCCGCACCGACCAGCGATCTCCACACATTAACACTACCCTACGCACACTAGGGACGATTTACACTTATACCAAGCCAAATAACCTACAAACCTACACGTCTTTGGAGTGTGGGAGGAAACCGAAGACCTCAGGGAAAACCCACGTGGTTACAGGGAGAACGTACAAACTCCGTACAGACAGCACCCGTAATCAGGATCAAACCCGGGTCTCTGGCCACCACTGAGGCTTACTAAAGATATAGTAAAAATAAACTGCAGTTACTGCTATATACTAAAGATGGCATACCATATACCAAAGATATCCAACATGCTGCAGTAACTCAGCCGGGTAAGCAGCATCTCTGGAGAAAATGGATAGGTATATTTTCGGGTCAGACTGATTGTAAAGGGCCTGTCCCACTTACGCGACTTTTACGGCGACTGTCGGCACCCGTCATAGGTCGTTGCACGTCGTCAAAAATTTTCAACATGTTGAAAATCCAGTGGCGACCAGAAAAACGCTACGACTCTTTGGGCGACTGAGGAGACTACTCACGACCATACAGGCGACATGTCACGGGGTGAAGCCTGTATGGTCGTGAGTAGTCACTCAAATAGCTGTACCTTGTTCTGGTAGCCGCTGGATATTCACCATGTTGAAAATTTCTGGCGACCTGCAATGTCCTACGACCAGTGCCGGCAGTAGCCGAAAACGTTGCTTAAGTGGGACAGGCCCATAAGGGAGAGGAACTGGAAGCCCACCACGTCCACACCGACCATCAATCACCCGTTCGCACTAGTTCTAGGTTATTCCACTTTTGCATCCACTTCCTACACACTAGGGGCAATTTTACACAGGCCAAATAACCTGCAAACCCGCACGTCTTTGGGATGTGTGTTGAATCTGGAGCACCTGGAGAATGTACACAGATGGCACCCGAAGTCAGGATCGAACCCGGGCCTCTAGTGCTGCTGGGGTTGGTGGTGAAGTCAGATACAATTGTGGCGTTTAAAAGACTTTTGGATAACACATGGATAAGCAGGGGATGGAGGGGTATGGATCGCGTGCAGGCAGATTAGAGTTGGTCTTGGAATCAGTTTGGCACATTGTGGGCCAAAGGGCCTGTTCCTCGCTTTAAATCTAATCTGTGCAAAATCATTAGAGGAATATAATCTTTTTCCCAGAGTAAGCGAGTCAAGAACCAGAGGAGACAGGTTTAAGATGAGGCAGGAAAGATTTAATGGGAACCCGAAGAGTAACTTTTTTACCAAAGTGTTGTGGGTGTATGGAACGAGCTGCCGGAGAAGGTGGTAGAGAGAGGGACTATTGCAACGTTTAAGAAGCATTTAGACAGGTACATGGATAGGGTAGGTTTAGAGGGATATGGGCGAAAAGCAGGCAGGTGGGACTAGTGTAAATGGGACATGTTGGTCGGCGTGGGCAAGTTGGGCCAAAGGGTCGTTTCCACGCTGTGTGGCTCTGGCGCTCATACGATACTTCAGAGCACAGTGGGCCGAACGATAGTTCTGTTCCCGTGTCTTATGTCTTAGGAAAGCGATCAGCAACAAGACACCTGACGCGAATCTTCAACCAATGATAGACACAAAAAGATTTGGGCCATTTGGAAGAGTGGGCTGAAAGATGGCAGATGGAGTTTAATGCTGATAAGTGTGAGGTGCTACATCTTGGCAGGTCAATTCAAAATAGGACGTACATGGTAAATGGTAGGGAATTGAGGAATGCTGTGGAACAGAGGGATCTAGGAATAACTGTGCATAGTTCCCTGAAGGTGGAATCGCATGTAGATAGGGTGGTAAAGAAAGCTTTTGGTGTGCTGGCCTTTATAAATCAGAGCATTGAATATAGGCGTAGGGAAGTAATGTTAAAATTGTACAAGGCATTGGTAAGACCAATTCTGGAGTATGGTGTACAATTTTGGTCGCCTAATTATAGGAAGGATGTCAACAAAATAGAGAGAGTACAGAGGAGATTTACTAGAATGTTGCCTGGGTTCCAGCAACCAAGTTACAGAGAAAGGTTAAACAAGTTAGGTCTTTATTCTTTGGAGCGCAGAAGGTTAAGGGGGGGACTTGATTGAGGTCTTTAAAATGATGAAAGGGATAGACAGAGTTGATGTGGATAAGCTTTTTGCAATGAGGGTAGGAAAGATTCAAACAAGAGGGCATGACATGAGAATTAAGGGACAGAAGTTTAGGGGTAACATGAGGGGGAACTTCTTTACTCAGGGAGTGGTGGCTGTGTGGAATGATCTTCCTGCAGAAGTGGTGGAGGCAGAATCGATTGTAACATTTAAAAGTAAAGTGGATAGGTATATGGACGGGAAGGGAATGGAGGGGTATGGTCTGAGTGCAGGTAGATGGGACTAGGGGAAAATAAATGGTCGGCACAGACTGGAAGGGCCGAGAAGGCCTGTTTCTGTGCAGTGATGGTTATATGGTTAAAAAGCTGGAGTAACTCAGGCAGCATTTCTGGAGAGAAGGAAACGGGGCTGGCTTTACTACCTTGCTTGTTACTCTGGAGAAGAACAACCAGCAACTGAACTCTGATGCTCCTGCCCAGATGACGACTTCAGGCAACGGGAGAGCAGCCGCTGGAGTTTTATTGAGTAACAAGTGATGCACGCCTGGATGTCCGATAAATCAGCCAGTCGGCTTGGTACACTGTCGGTAAATGACAGACATTAATGACTGTTTTTCAAAATACCTTCCGTCTCACCATTAAACCGGTCATTAATAACCTCAGTGAAAATAGCTTCCTCTGCTTTTAAAAAGTGAATAAGCTTTAGCAGGTCATTACAGGAGCTTATAAAAAATATATGTGAAATAAGAATAACATGGGAGCAGCTGGTTATTTAGCTAGTCTTCAATAAAGTACGTTTAATTCACTATAAAGGGCAACTTAACTTGTTCCCCGCAACTAAAGTAGAGGAATAACGGTTTGTTTATGTCGACTTTAAGCACAAACAAATTTCCTTGGTCACCTCATGATGCATTGTAAAGTTAAGATCTGCTTTTCCTGCACTTAGTTGCTGCCTCTTCAGCCTGTCAGACTCAATTTTGTTCTCAGTCAGAGATTTATACAGCCTCGAAACAGGCCCTTCAGCCCAACCTGCCCACGCCAACCAACGTGCCCCATCTACACTAGTCCCACCTGCCAACATTTGGCCCACACCCTTCTAAACCTATCCTATCCATGTACCTGTCTAAATGTTTCTTAAACATTGTGATATTACCTGCCTCAATACCCTTTATGTAAAAAAGTTGCCCCTCAGGTTCCTATAAAATCTTTCCCCTTCACCTTAAACATATCTCCTCTGGTTCCCGTTCCCCCTACCTTGGGTCTATGCATTGATCCTGCCTATTGCAGTGTTTTTGCCCTCTTGCCATGGAAGCCATGCATTATGGAGTTTACATGTTCTCCCGGTGACCATGTGGGTTTCCTCCGGTTGCTCCGGTTTCCGCGCAAGTCCAAAAGACGTGCAGGTTTGAAGATTAATTGGCTCTCTGTAAATTATCCTTGAGTATGTAGGGAGTGGATGCACGCAACAAAAGCTTTTCACTGTACCTCGGTACACATGACAATAAACTAAACTAAAACTCAACTCAACTTGATGAAAGCAGTGCTGATGGTGTTGTATAGAACAGTACAGCACAGGAACTGGCTCTTTGGCCCACAATGGCCATGTTGAACATGATGCCAACACCAATTTGGTGGCAGGAACAAGAAAGCAGATTGTCATCTGAATGGTAGACACAAAATGCTGGAATAACTCAGCAGCACAGGCATCGTCTCTGGAGAGAAGGAGTGGGTGACGTTTCAGTCAAGACCCTTCTTCAGATCTATCTGATTCAGATTATCTGAACGGTGTCAGATTAGGAAAAAGGGAGGTGTAACGAGACCTGGATGTCCTTATACACCAGTCACTGAAAGTAGGCATGCAGGTACAGCAGGCAGTGAAGAAAGCGAATGGCATGTTGGCCTACATAGCGAGAGGATTTGAGTATAGGAACAAGGTTGTACAGGGCCCTAGTGAGACCACACCTGGAGTATTGTGTGCAATTTTTGCCTCCTCATTTGAGGAAGGACAATCTTGCTATTGAGGGAGCAGCATAAGTGAATTCCCGGAATGGCGGGACTGACATATGATAGAAACATAGGAAATAGGTGCAGGAGTAGGCCATTCGGCCCTTCGAGCCTGCACCGCCATTCAATATGATCATTGCTGATCATCCAACTCAGTATCCTGTACCTGCCTTCTCTCCAGACACAATATGATCAGCCATGATCATATTGAATGGCGGTGCAGGCTCGAAGGGCCGAATGGCCTACTCCTGCACCTATTTTCTATGATTTTTCTATGATAACTCCCTCTTAAATATAGCCAATGAACTGGCCTCAACTACCTTCTGTGGCAGAGAATTCCAGAGACTCACCACTCTCTGTGTGAAAAATGTTTTCCTCATCTCAGTCCTAAAGGAATTCCCCCTTATCCTTAGACTGTGACCCCTTGTTCTGGACCTCCCCAACATCGAGAACAATCTTCCTGCATCTAGCCTATCCAACCCCTTAAGAATTTTGTAAGTTTCTATAAGATCCCCCCTCAGTCTTCTAAATTCTAGCGAGTACAAGCCAAGTCTATCCAAGTATATGATGAAGAATGGATCAAATGGGCTTATATTAACTGGCATTTAGAAGGATGAGAGGGAATCTTATAGAAACATATAACATTCTTAAGGGATTGGACAGGCTAAATGCAGGAAAAATGTTCCCGATGTTGGGGGAGTCCAGAACCAGGGGTCACAGTTTCAGAATAAAGGGTAGGCCATTTAGGACTGAGGTGAGGAAATACTTCTTCACCCAGAGAGTTGTGAATCCGTGAAATCTTATAGAAACAAATAGAATTCTTAAGGGATTGGACACGCTAGATGCAAGAAAAATGTTCCCGGTGTTGGGGGAGTCCAGAACCAGGGGCCAAAGTGTAAGAATAAGGAGGGCCAGGCCATTTTAGACTGAGATGAGGAAACACTTTTTCACCCAGAGAGGTATGAATCTGTGGCATTCTCTGCCACAGAAGACAGTGGAGGCCAATTCACTGGATGTTTTCAAGAGAGAGTTAGATTTAGCTCTTAGGGCTAACGGAATGAAGGGATATGGGGGAAAATGCAGGAACGGGTTACTGATTTTGGATGATCAGCCGTGATCATATTGAATGGCTCGAAGGGCCGAATGGCCTATTCCTGCACATATTTTCTGTGTCTAATATTTAAATGCCTGCATATTATTCATATCCCTCCATTCCCTGCATATCCATGTGGCTACCCAAAAGCCTCTTAAATGCCACTTTGGTATCTGCCTCCACCACCACCACCCCTGATAGTGCATTCCAGGTACTTCACCACCCTCTCTGTAAAAGAAGTAGCCCCTACACATCTGTTTTAAACTTTGCCCCTCTCACCTTAAAGCTATGCCTCTAATAGCTCTGCCCCCCTGTACGAGTTCATTCAAGTGCTCTCCCGAGTTTAAAAAATCAAACTTGTGGTAAGCACATAGAATGAACGTAGCGGGTACGTCGGAGCTCGGGGACGTCTCTTAGCGGCTCGTAATGCTAACGGCAGGTACTCGGGAAACGCGGTAAGCTCGGGAAGACTCGTGAAGATTTTTCAACATGTTGAAAAATGTCCACGAGAGCCCCGAGTACCGACGAGCGGCTATTACCGTAAATCTCCACGTTTGAATCAGGGCAAATTCGGGAGAACTCTTGGAATGAACTCGTACAGTGGGACAGGGCTTTTAGTCTTTGATATTTCCACCCTGGGATCTAGATTTACCAATCTATGTCTTAGAACATGGAACAGGAAAACCCAAAATTACTTGGCCCACCATTTGATAAGACTATAACACAGAAAAAGCAGAATTAGGCCATTCAGCCCATCAAGTCTACTTCACCATTCAACACTGGCTGATCTATGTTTCGCTCTCAACCCCATTCTCCTGCCTTCTCCCTGTAATCTTTCACAGCCTGAAGTTAAACTAATCTCCTCTACATGCATGACATGCACGTGATCCATATCCCTCCATCACCCACACTTCCACGTGCCTCTGTAAAAGTCTCTTAAACATCACTGTCGTATCTGCCTCCACCACCGCTCTTGGCAGCTTACTCCAGGCACCCACCGCCCACTGTGTAAAACACTTGCTCCGCACATCTCTTTTTCAACTTTGCCCCTCTCACCTTAAAGCTATGCTGTCACATCTATGACATTTCCACCTTGGAAAGGTTGTGACTGTCTACCCTGTCTCTGCCTCTCATAATTGTGTACACATCTGTAAGGGCCTGTCCCACTTACGAAACTTTTTCGGCGACTGCCGGCACCCGTCATAGGTCGCGGAAAAATTTCAACATGTTGAAAATTCAGCGGCGACCAGAAAGACGCCACGACTCTTTAGAGACCGCTCACGACTATAGGAGACCTCGCACGACACGACAGGCTGTACGGTCGTGAGAGGTCTCCTATGGTCGTGAGAGGTCACCCGCGACATGTCGCCACGGGTCGCATGTAGGGTCGTGAGAGGTCTCCAAAGATTCGTAGCATCTTTCTAGTTGCCGCTGAATTTTCAACATGTTGAAATTTTTCCGCGACCGATGACGGGTGCCGGCAGTCGCCGAAAAAGTCGCGTGAGTGGGACAGGCCCTTATCAGGTCTCCCCTCAACCTCCGGCGTCCCAGAGCAAATACCTCAAGTTTGTCCAAACTCGCCCTGTAGCTAATACCCTCTAATCCCCTTCTCTGCACCCTCTCCAAAGCCTCCACAACATTCCTGTAAACTCCAGATGTAGCCTGAACAAACTCGTATGTCCTTAAAGTATTCATGGGCCAAGTATTCTGCATGAGACTCACCAGAGAATTCTGCCATTTGCAATACCCTCAGCATTCACCGTTCCAGGGAAAATAATTCAAGTTTGTCCAACCTGCTCACCTAGGTAGTATTTTGCAGCAAATGTAGAAACAAAGAACTGCAGATGCTGGTCCTTGAACCGAAACATCACCTATCCACGTTCTCCAGAGATGCTGCCTGACCTGCTGAGTTGCTCCAGCACTCTGTGGCCCTTTGAACATCCTGCTAAACATTTTCAATGCTTTTTACTTCAGCTTTCCAGCATCTGCAGCCTTTTATTTTGATTTCCAGTGACCTCATCCGCTGGGTGACAAATGTTGGTCGCACCCAATCCCGCAAATAATCCCAACAGGAATAGACTCTGTGCGTATAACTCAGTCTAATTCAATGGCGTAAAACCTTTTAAATAGGAGTGTGAGCAAGTTGACATTCATATGAAATGTGCTTCACTCTAACAACCCATATCCAGAGGTGAAGACACAAGTGAAAGGTTATTAACAGCCCACTTTACGTTGAGACTAACAAACAAATGATATTCTTATTAAAATGCAGGGACTGTGTGAGTGACACCATAATTTGCTTGAAATATTTTTAAAACCTTTTCCAGTAATGCGCCAACATTTGAATGTCTTTAAAATAACCAGCATCGTATGAAATTTAATGTACTGTTGCCCAAACAAAATGCTCGCTTGCAAAGTCTACATAACTTCTCTCTTTTTTTTAAACCTCATTTCGTTCATCTTGATCTGCTCTCCTATTTTATTTTTAGCTGCGTGAATTTAATGTCTGTTCTTTACCAAATAATCATTCAGCTATTCATCTGAGATAAGATTAACTTCCTTTCATAGAAAATCAGTTCCATATGTTTGCAATTATGTAACTGGGACAATATATTTCTCTGATGGTTGTGTAAGTTAACATGAAGAATTTGCTTCTTTTTATGTTCCTCGTCAAACTTGTGTCAAATATTACGGAGAGAAATTAGATTACACGCCTAATCTTTATGGAACAAGAGGGCATGGAAATTGGCAAGCTGGGCTTCAGATTTACAGATAATATTTGAGGCAGTGAATGGGCTTTGAAAGAGAATACCTGAAATAAAGAGTATTTTAGTTCTCAATCACCACCAGTGCCTCTACTTAATGCCTGCTTTGTATTTTCGGCAAGTCGTTTGATTGCTCAAAGAAAGAGCATCATCTTTACGAGCTGCCAATTCATGCGAGGGAAGATAAAAGACTAAACTTGCAGTGTTTCCGCTGGTTTACACAGATACTCGTGGGTGTATAGTGGACTGAGAACGCACCCTTGCTGGGCTTCGGTGTTGAGCGCTATTGTGGAGAAGATGAGGAGATGAGGAGGAATTTCTTTAGACCAAGGGTGGTGAATCTGTGGATTTCTTTGCCACAGAAGGCTGTGGAGGCCAAGCCAGTGGTCTTTAAGGCAGAGATAGATAGATTCTTGATTAGTACGGGTGTGAGGGGATATGGGGAGAAGGCAGGAGAATGGGGATTGGAGGGAGAGGTAGACCAGCCATGATTGAATGATGGAGTAGACTCGATGGTCGGAAGGGCCTAATTCTGCTCCTATCACTTATGACATGACCTACACTTCACTGACTGTGGTCTGTGGGCCTGAAAGCCGTGGATCCAGTGGCAGAGGTGGGTTGCTGACTCCTAGGTCCAGGAGTTTGGAGAAATATTTGGATGGGATTATGCCATTGAAGGCAGAGGTATAGTTGATAGAGGAGTCTGACGTTGGTGCCTTGTCTTGGTGTTCCAGAGATGAGTTTGGGGCCGGGGGGATGTCGACTGCTGTGGACATGTTGCGACGGTGGGCAAAATGCAGTGGATCACGACTGGTTGGGAACCTGGAGTTAATGGATGACCATTACCTAGCAATGTTACAACATTTTGAGATTTAAAAAAATCAAGTCTGCAATTTATCCCATCAGATAAAGCATAAAAATAAGTTTAATTTGACACCTAATTCACTTTCATATCTTCAGTATTAAAAAGGTTAGGGCCATTTTCATACTCGGAAATTAGCAACTTGCTTCCTATTGCTTTTCTATTGACTTGTCACAAAAGTTGTGATCGAGGACAGTCAAAAGCCCATAACTTCCTTAAAAATTAAGAGAACTGAAAGAATTTTTCGGTTATTATAGGTTGAAGTATTCTGAAACAAATATGAAACAATCTTACTTGGATGACCTGAAATGAAAGTATATAATTAGTTAGTTACCCAATTGTAGCCAATTACAAAATTCAATTACTAGATCTAAACATTTATCAATTTCTTAAGAAAAAAATTTAAAAATATTTAAAGCCTAAGTGTCCAATTAACAGTCACACAATAATTCACAATATAACATGATTTTTAAATCTAATTGTCATTAATTTATAGACCAAATTGAAGGAATTCAGTGTTTAATGCCTGTAAATTAATGGGCATTTTAAACAGCTTGCGAGTGGGATTTTCTGGAACGCGATGGATTGGAACGTTGCGGTAGCGGTGAATTTAAACCCAATATCGGCAGGAAAAATTCTGACAGTTCATATGGGGGCTAAATCACCGTTTCGCAACATAAAATATTGATTAAAGTCCCCTAAAAAAGCAAGTTTATATGTAAAAGTAAACAGCTTTCACTTACCTGTCCCCTACGTAAAATCCGTCCCCGTTGTCGGCGTTCACGGCATTAGGAGCTAATTTTTATTTTACTGCAGTGATGAAGTAATCGGGATATTTATTTTAAAAAACGGACTTACCGGCAGTCGGAACGCATCTCCGGAAATAGCTCGCACTCCGAGAAAATAAAGCTCCGGATTGCAAGGGGAAAACCGCATTTCAACCCCGCCCCCCACTCCCCCCCCTTAAAGGGGCCAGTCGCGCATACGGCCAGCGGCAGAACTGCAGCACCGCTAAAGGTAAGTTCTGTAACATACCTACATTACCAGTCTCTTGATGCACTTCATGATGGTGGATGTCAGAGCCACTAGACAGTAATCATTAAGGCACTTTTATACCTTACTACCTTACTTATCTTTGGCAGAGGTGGGGGACTGGAAAGCACTGCCGGGAGCGGTGGTGGAGGCAGATACGATAGCGGCATTTAAATTCATTCATTCATCGTCGTTGAAAACATTAGTGACACAGTGGTGCTGGTTTCCAACAGGAACGGTGACGGATGCACCACACATCTCCGTCCCCCAGTTCCTGCGGACGTCCGCCGCTGGAAGTCTAGGATTTTGGTGTGTGTGCTTTACCATCGTTCCTTACAATGCCGTGTACGGCAGTGATCGCAACTTCTACTGAAGTGTGGATGGCCGTTGGCTCGCTAGGAGCTCTTCCACCCATTTGACAGGTCGTGTTTTTGGTCCTGATGGGGGTCCACAGCCCCCTCCTCACCTGGCAAACCAGGTGGGGGAGATAGTTTAGTCGCCGACTATCTGATCATGGAGCAGGTAGCACGGGATTACATGGTACCCGTGGTGGTGGGAACTCCTCCCGACCTGACCTGACCGTTTAAAGGGCTTGTAGATAGGCACATGGACATGTAGGGAATAGTGGGATATGGATCTCGTGCAGGGAGAGAAGATTCGTTTAACTTGGCATCATGTTCGGCACGGATATTGTGGGGTAAAGAGCTGTACTATTCTATAGTAGTTTGATGTTCTATGCTCCACACGAGTCCCATTTTCTTGTCCCCACACTCTCGACAGCCTCCCCGTTGTGTTGCCTTTCACCCACCGGTACACTTGGAGGCTGTTGGCGGTGGCCAGTTAAAGGGACTGTTTTAGGGACCTGGGAGGAAACTGGAAGTTTCAACTGGAAGAGCCTCAGAGCTGGTTAAGCCTACACTCCAAGTATTCGAGAGAGAGTTAGATTTAGTCCTTAGGGCTAACGGAATCAAGGGACATAGGTAGAAAGCAGGAACGGGCCACTGATTTTGGATGATCAGCCATGATCATATTGAACGGCGGTGCTGGATCGAAGGGCCGAATGGCCTACGCCTGCACCTATTGTCTATGTTTCTATGAAACTGCTGCACCCATGCGGTCTCGGGGAGAATGGAGCGGTCACACCATGGGCAGTGGAACCACTGGAGAAACTGTACGTCTCACGGACAACGGCATGGACAAACTTCCATCTTTTCATGCAATCCCAGAGAGAAGCAACAAAGTCCTGGTGGTCTGGTCTCTTTAACAAGAGCTGGAAGAGCCTCAAAAGGCACAAAGTGCTGGAATAACTTGGCGGATCAGGCAGCATCTCTGGAGAACATGGATAGGTGACGTTTTGAATTGAGATCCTTCTTGAGACGGGGGCGGCAGGTTGAGACCCTTCTTCAGACTCATCCATGTTCTCCAGGGATGCTGCCTGACCCGCGGAGTTACTCCAGCACTTTGTGTCCATTTGTGCATTAACAAGCATCTGCAGTTCTGTGCTTCTGCCGGGAGAGCCTTAGAGCTGGTGAAGCCAATATTGAACTGAGACTCCCCCCGTCTCGATGGTTTCACAGAACAATAAACAAGCCCACAATTTTCCTGTTCTCACAATATTTTGAAAGCTCAAAACCCATTTAAACAAAATGAGTTAATAGTATGTTTAGTCGCAGTGTTAAATGTACTGGAAAACACTTTTAACAAATCATTTGCATCAGCAATCTGCCATCTTTCCAATTTGTTGAGCCGAGCTGTGCCAAGTCAGAGACACGAGGAACTGTAGACGCTGGAACTCAGCGGGTCAGGCAGCGCCTGGGGAGAGAAATGGACAGGTGAAAGGTCCGGGACCCTTCTTCAGACTAGTCCACCTGAAGAAGTTCTAAATCAGTCTGTGGAAAGGTCCCGACCCAAAATATAATCTGTCCATTTCCTTCCATCTGTCCATTTCCAAATGAGATTAGCTCAGATGGGTCAAAGTGGACAATTTGGGCTGAAGAGCCTGTTTTTGTGCTATATGACTCGGTAACTGGTAGATTTACACAGTTTGATGACAATGTAGTGAAAATCAGACATCTTCATCAAGAGTCAGTACGTCATCAGTAGGAATATTGGCCATGGGATCCTGAAAAGTCCTGCTTTACTGTCTCAACTGACCAATTCTTAGTTTAGTTTTAGTTTTGAGGTACAGCGCGGAAACAGGCCCTTCGGCCCGCGCAGACCAGCGATCCCCGCACACTAACAATATCCTACACACACACCCACTAGGGACAATTTACACATATACCAGGCCAATTAACCTACATACCTGTGCGTCATTGGAGTGTGGAAGGAAGCCGAAGATCTCGGGATAAAAAACCACATGGACATGGGGAGAACGTACAAACTCCATACAGATAACGCCCATAGTTGGGATCAAACCCGGGTCTCTGGCGCTGCAAGCACTGTAAGGTAAGGTACACTGTAATCCTTTCATAGCTAAAGGATTTGAGTATAGGAGCAGGGAGGTTCTACTGCAGTTGTACAGGGTTTTGGTGAGACCACACCTGGAGTATTGCATATAGTTTTGGTCTCCAAATCTGAGGAAAGACATCCTTGCCATAGAGGGGGTACAGAGAAGATTCACCAGACTGATTCCTGGGATGTCAGGACTTTCATATGAGGAAAGATTGGATAGACTCGGCTTGTACTCGCTGGAATTTAGAAGATTGAGGGGGGATCTTATAGAAACTTACAAAATTCTTAAGGGGTTGGACAAGCTAGATGCTGGAAGATTGTTCCCGATGTTGGGGGAGTCCAGAACAAGGGGTCACAGTCTAAGGATAAGGGGGAATTCCTGTAGGACCGAGATGAGGAAAACATTCTTTACACAGAGTGGTGAGTCTCTGGAATTCTCTGCCACAGAAGGAAGTTGAGGCCAGTTCATTGGCTAGATTTAAGAGGGCGTTAGATGTGGCACTTGTGGCTAAAGGGATCAGGGGGTATGGAGAGAAGGCAGGTACGGGATACTGAGTTGGATGATCAGCCATGATCACATTGAATGGCGGTGCAGGCTCAAAGGGCCGAATGGCCTACTCCTGCACCCATTTTTCTATTTTTCTATGTTTCTATGTAACAACCCTACCACTGTGCCACCCAATTCATGAGCAATTCAGGCACTCTTTAGGATTTGCACCAAGATGTTAGTCTAGATAGAAAATGGGCAGGTTCTGGACTTGTGTGGTGCAGTTGGTAGAGCTGCTGCCTCACAACGCCACAGATCCGGGTTCGATCCTGACCTTGGGTGGTATCTGTGTTTGCACTTTCTCCCAGTGACCATGTGGGTTTCCTCCGGGTCCTTAGGTTTCCTCCCACATCCCAAAGATGTGCAGGTTTGTAGGTTAATTTTATCCAAAGTGTGTAGAGAGCGTATTAAAAAGTGGGATAACATAGAACCAGTGTGAACGGGTGATCGATGGTCAGTGTGGAATCATTGGGCCAATGGACCTGTTTCCATATTGGATTTCCAAACAAAACTAATCCATGTTTTCCAGATATGCTGCCTGACCCACTGAGTTACTTACTCCAGCACCTCTATGTGTTTTTTTACCAGAATGATGCCTGAAAGAGGGTATTAAGTACAAGGGTTGGACAGACTTGGATGGTTTTCCCTGGAATGTAAGAGATTGAAGGGAGACATGATAGAAGTATCTAAAATTCTGAGAGGCACTAGCCAGGGGAGACCGTCAGAACCTTGAAGCCAAATTTGAGTCCATTTATACAGTATCCGTAAAAAGGCACTTCACTGGAGGAATATCCAATAAGATATGACACTGACTACATAGCACATGTTAGGACTGTTGAAGAAAAGGTTGGTGCAAGAGTGAATGTTCTAGTCAGTCATCAAGTGCAAACTTGACCTGAGCGCGGTCAATTCATCCCGAACTAGTCCAAGTTTTACAATTCTGTTTGTTCCCAGCCCATCCATCTCTGCAAATGTGATCATATCGAGCGTGCTGTAGCTAATGGCACCGCTCATTCTTTCATTTCTTTTGTCACAATGATGTGAGGTGGTTTGGATTGCCAAGTCCTATTGTCCTGCCCATCTGGGTTGGTACATGACTGTACCTTCGCATTCAAAGAGCTGGGGATGAACGGATCATTCACACTAGTTAACATAGGAACATAGAAAATAGATGCCGGAGTAGGCCATTCCCCCCTTCGAGCCAGCACCGCCATTCAATATGATCATGGCTGATCATCCAAAATCAGTACTCCGTTCCTGCTTTCTCTCCATATCCCTTGATTCCGTTAGCCCTAAGAGCTAAATCTAACTCTCTCTTGAAAACATCTCGCGAATTGGCCTCCACTGCCTTCTGTGGCAGAGAATTCCACAGATTCAAACCTCTCTGGGTGAAAAAGTGTTTCCTCACCTCAGTCTTAAATGGCCTGGCCCGCCTTATTCTTACACTTTGGCCCCTGGTTCTGGACTCCCCCAACACCGGGAACATTTTTCTTGCATCTAGCCTGTCCAATCCCTTAAGAATTCTATTTGTTTCTATAAGATTTCCTCTCATCCTAAATTCCAGTGAATATAAGCCCAGTGGATCCATTCTCTTATCATATGTCAGTACCGCCATCCCGGGAATTAACCTGGTGAACCTACGCAGCACACCCTCAATAGCAAGAATGTCCTTCCTCAAACGAGGAGACCAAAACTCCACACAGTACTCCAGGTGTGGTCTCACCTGGAATAGGTGCTGTTCTGTGCTGTTCAAGGTTGAAGTGGCCTCTCCTTTGCTACCTTGTAAGTACAGTTCAAAGCTCAGCAGATTTGCCATTGCCGAGTCACTGGTCACAGGCATACTAATTCCTGTCACTGCTTCCAGCTTTCAATTGTGAATATTGCTCAGGTCACACAGTTGACCTCATCACCAGTAGCTTTCAATGTCAATGTCTTTCCAGACACAAAGAACACAAAGGGGGCCTCGAGTTTTCTGCCACACGCATAAGGGATCTAAATGACGTCAAAACCCAAGGTTGTTTTTCTTCCCCCCTGGTTACAGCTTCATCCACGCTGTGTTGATATATTTAAAGACCAATCCCCTTGTGTTATTATAGATGGGTCTGACAGGCTCGATGGCTGTTCCTCTCCACACCGTTGAGCGACTCTAAAACAAGCCACTTCTTCAAACCTGCCACTTGATGCGGAGGCGAGAGTGTTACTGAAGATACGTTCCAAATGGATCCTCGTGAGCCACTGAATGTAACTCATTGTTCGCACAAAGACTGAACTGAATAAATATTCATCCTCTTTCTTTTTAACTGTGTGCCCAAATGCCCCAGATACGAAGGTTCTCTGAAGGAGCAGAGGTTTTAGAGACACAGTATGGAAACAGGCCCTACGGCACGCCAACCATCAATCATTTGGACACAAAATGCTGGAGTAACTCAGCAGGACAGGCAGCATCTCTGGAGAGAAGGAATGGGTGACGTTTTGTGTCAAGACCCCTTCCTCAGACCTGAAATGTCGGCCATTCCTTCTCTCCAGAGACGCTGCCTGTCCCGCTGCCTGTCCCGCTGAGTTACTCTAGCTTTTTGTGTCTATCTTCGATTTAAACCAGCATCTGCGGTTCCTTCCTGTACACATCAATCATTTGGGCACGTACATCACCCAATCAATCAATCAATCAATCAGTTTTATTCGTCACATACACATATAAGTGCAGTGAAATGAATTTGCTAGCAGTGGTATAGTAAGAAAAGAACACACCATACCCAATCAGATTTAACACAAACATCCACCACAGCATTCTTCACTGTGGCAGGAGGCACAAAGTACAGTCAGTCCTCCTCCATTGAAATGGGCCATAATAGGAAAGGTTAAGAGGGATATGGGCCAAACATGGATAGGAAAGGTTTAGAGGGATATGGGCCAAATGAAGGCTAATGGGACATCCTTCGATAGGGCGTCTTGGTCGGCAAGGTCGAGTTGGGCCAAAGGGCCTGTTTCCCACCTATATTACTCCATGGCCTATTCACACTAGTTCTGTGTTATCCCACTTTCAACACATTGGGGGCAATTTACAGAAGGACAATTAATCTACAAACCCGCACATCTTTGAGAATCCAGAGGAGACACACCTGGTCACGTGGAGAAGGTGCGACAGATAGCAGCAGGGGTTAGGGTGGAACCTGGGTCTCTGGCACTGGCTATTGTACAAGGTTGAACTGATTGAATCAAACTGAGTATGGTATATCTCCATGGCTCTCAGTCTGAAGAAGGGTGGCGACCCGAAACGGCACCCATTCCTTCCCAGCCGCCTAGTTACTCCAGCATTTTGTGCCGATCTATGGTATATCTGATCTGTTTGGATAGTCAAAAGTGAGGAGAGTTTGATTGTCATATGTCCCAGATGGGACTATGAAATTCTTACTTGCTGCAGAACAACAGAATATGTGAATATGTAAACATAGTACATAATGGAGGAAGAGAAAAAAAAACTTTTAGCATGCAAAACAAAGCTTTTCACTGTACCTCGGTGCACGTGACAATAATAAACCTAAACCTGAAGCATTAATACTTCAGGTTGAAAATTAGATTTCTACGGTACTAAGATGACGTAATGACGGACAATCCCTGTCCTGAAACATTGACCATTTCTCTGAAGAAGGTTTGAAGAAGGGTTTCAATCCTAGACGTCACCTATCCATATTCTTCAGAGATGCTGCCTGACCCGCTGAGTTATAACCATATAACCATATAACAATTACAGTACGGAAACAGGCCTTCTCGGCCCTTCCAGTCCGTGCTGAACATTTATTTTCCCCTAGTCCCATCTACCTGCACTCAGGCCATACCCCTCCATTCCCTTCCCGTCCATATACCTATCCACTTTACTTTTATATGTTAAAATCGATCCTGCCTCCACTACTTCTGCAGGAAGATCATTCCACACAGCCACCACTCTCTGAGTAAAGAAGTTCCCCCTCATGTTACCCCTAAACTTCTATCCCTTAATTCTCATGTCATGCCCTCTTGTTTGAATCTTTCCTGCCCTCAATGGGAAAAGCTTATCCACGTCAACTCTGTCTGTTCCTTTCATCATTTTAAAGACCTCAATCAAGTCCCCCCTTAATTTCTGCGCTCCAAAGAATAAAGACCTAACTTGGTCAACCTTTCTCTGTAACTTAGTTGCTGGAACCCAGGCAACATTCTAGTAAATCTCCTCTGTACTCTCTCTATTTTGTTGACATCCTTCCTATAATTAAGCGACCAAAATTGTACACCATACTCCAGAATTGGTCTTACCAATGCCTTGGACAATTTTAACATTACTTCCCTACTCCTATATTCAATGCTCTAATTTATAAAGGCCAGCACACCAAAAGCTTTCTTTACCACCCTATCTACATGCGATTCCACCTTCAGGGAACTATGCACAGTTATTCCTAGATCCCTCTGTTCCACAGCATTCCTCAATTCCCTACCATTTACCATGTACGTCCTATTTTGATTTGTCCTGCCAAGATGTAGCACCTCACACTTATCAGCATTAAACTCCATCTGCCATCTTTCAGCCCACTCTTCCAAATGGCACAAATCTCTCTGTAGACTTTGAAAATCTACTTCATTATCCACAGCACCCCCTATCTTAGTATCATCTGCATACTTACTTATCCAATTTTCCACCCCATCATCTAGATCATTGATGTACATGACAAACAACAGTGGACCCAACACCGATCCCTGAGGCACCCCACTGGTCACCGGCTTCCAACCTGATAAACAGCCATCCACCATTACTCTCTGGCATCTCCCATTCAGCCACTGTTGAATCCATCTTGCTACTCCGCCATTAACACACAAAGATTGAACCTTCTTAACCAACCTTACATGGGAAACCTTGTCAAAGGCCTTACTGAAATCCATATAGACAACATCCACTGCTTTACCCTCATCAATTTCCCTAGTAACCTCTTCAAAAAATTCGAGAAGGTTTGTCAAACATGACCTTCCAGGCACAAATCCATGTTGACCGTTCTTGATCAGACCCTGTTTATCCAGATGCCTATATATATTATCTCTAAGTATCCTTTCCATTAATTTGCCCACCACTGACGTCAAACTAACAGGTCTAAAATTGCTAGGTTTATTCTTTGAACCCTTTTTAAACAATGGAACAACATGCGCAGTACGCCAATCCTCCGGCACTATTCTCGTTTCTAATGACATCTGAAATATTTCTGTCATAGCCCCCGCTATTTCTACACTAACTTCCCTCAATGTCTTAGGGAATATCCTGTCTGGACCTGGAGGCTTATCCATTTTATATTTTTCAAAAGTGTCAGTACTTCCTCCTCTTTGAATCTCATAGTTTCCATGGCTACTCTACTTTTTTCCCTTACCTCACAGTTACTGAGGCATTTTGTGTCTTGTAAACTAGCATCTATAGTTTCTTGTTTCTAGTGTTTCTCTTTCCGCAGATGCTGCCTGACCTGCTATGTTTTTCCAGCAATTTCTGGTTTCAGCAGATTTCCTCCATTTGCAGTATTTTCTTTTCAACTACTGCCGAACAACTCATCTGGTTTATTAGCATTCTTCCTTCAGGGAAAGAAATCTACTTCATCCCGTTTTTTTTTGTCCCTTTATTGATTACAATCCTGAGACAAGACTATACCAGAGCCTCAAAGGTTAAGTTGTGAGGATGGGTTGCATAAACCCGATTTGCAGACGCACAAATTCGAATACGCATGATCCAGCATAATAACAAACAAGAATAATTAAGGGCTTTGACTGGATAGTTACAGAGAAACTGGGAACAAGCGTCAGAAAAAAAATTGGCGTTATGCTTTCCAGAAGAAGGGTAACATTGACATTTTCCCGTAGAATTTGTGAAAACCTCAAACTCATTCGCCTGCCTTCTACATGTCCGTGGGTGCCAGGTCGATGGAAAATCTTAAAAATGAAATTTTGTCAATGCAAAATTAAGCTGGTACAGATCTCCCATGATCTGACACAAGACAAGAAACAAGTTCAAAGGACTGAATAAACACCAAGTTCTCTGTTAATTGGCTGCACTGGTCAACAGTAAAAAACACTGGAGGAACACTCAGCGGGTCAGGCAGCATCTGTGGAGAAAGTGGACATGGGTCGTTTCGGGTTGGGAGCCTTCTTCGGAGTGTTAGAGCAGTGGGAATAAAGTTGGAAAAGAGAGGTGTGGGCGGGACAAAGCCAAGGAAGTGATCCGTCTCAAGAAGGGTCTCGACCTGAAACGTCACCCATTCCTTCACTCCAGGGATGCTGCCTGTCCCGCTGAGTTACTCCAGCATTTTGTGTCCATCCCGAGAAGTTTAAAGATACAATGTGGCTGTGTCATTAGTAGCTGCACGGACCAGCCAGCTGGAGTATTTGTGGACATCGTTAATCTCTCCCATCACCGTTCTGAATCTTCTCCCTACTCCAGTTGGCCTACCACCATGACAGGCCCACGGATGATGCCAGCACCCTGGCCCTACACTCATCCCTGAACACCTGGGTAAGAGAGACACCTACGTCATCCAAGCTTATCACCAAACTCGTGGGACTTGGAGACAGTCTCATCTCTGCAACTGGATCCTCGACTTCCTGACCAACAGACCCCAATCAGTGAGGATAGTAGACAAATCATCCTCCACTATGATAATCCTCATCACTGCTGCTCAGCAAGGCTGCGTTCTCAGCCCCTTCTTTACTCCTTGTACACCCACAACTCGGCAGCCATGGACAAATCTAATCCAATTTTTAAATTCACAGACGACACCACCATTGTGGGTCGAATATTAAATAACGATGAGACGGAGTACAGGAAGGAGAACTACGTATTCTGGTGTCGAGACAACCAATCTCAATTCAATATTTATTCCATGTCATTCGAAGCTCAGTGAGGCTCAAACAAAACTCCTTTTCTACAGCCATACAAACAAAACAATTCCTACAAGACACACGAACAATTCAATTCACACAAAGATCCATCAGCAAATCTCCTCCTCACTGTGGTGGAAGGCAAAGTCTTTTCTCTCCCCTGTGCACCATTTTTCTCCCGATGTTGAAGCCCCAGGCGGGCGATGGTAAGTCCCACGGCCATTTAAGGCCGCGCCGGGCGATGTACGGCCCCGCTCCAGGTCGTTCCAGTTGGAGGCCGCTCCACGGTGCTAGGGTCGAGTGACTTTTCGGGTCGAGACCCTTCTTCAGATGACTAGACCCGAAACGTCACCCATTCCTTCTCTCCAGAGATGCTGCATTACTCCAGCTTAGTGTATCTATCTTCGGTTTGTTCTATACATTACGACTGCAACTGGCCAGGAATGAACCCATTCAACCAAATGACATGTTTCTAAGGCATGATGACCTCTTCCGATCAACTTCTCAATACAATCAAATTAGATTTTTTTTTTCACTTCTGGGCTTCACTATTCACTTTGGGTGAGGTTGACAGATAAATTATTGAGCGATAAAGTGCGATCCAGCTATCCATCATAAATGTATTAGCTTTCAAGAGAACAAACCCAGCACGGATGTCAGTGTGTGGTAGTCATGGCAGCTCTTATCTTGGAGCTGCAAGGTTGTGGGTTCAAACCTCACTCCACAAGGCTTGGCTGCAATCGATCCTCCTCAGAAAGGAAAGGCATGGTTTAGAATGACAAGAAGGTCCACGAGCTGTAGCAACAGAGTCCACAGGACTCCATAAGCTTAGTTGTGCTCTCTCGCTCCCTCCCCCACCCTAGTCATCCTACAAGTTTCAGTGGCCCTGCTCCGCTTCACCCATGATCACCTTCTCCACAGCCAACAACGGACCATTATGTGCTGCCTCAATCAGTCTGGGACCAGAGGCCTCAGAATTAAAGGACATTCCTGTAGGAAGGAGATGAGGAGGAATTTATTTCATCAGAGGGCGGTGAATCTGTGGAATTCATTGCCACAGAAGGCTGTGGAGGGAAAGTCACGGGATGTTTGCAGGAGAGAGGTAGATTTAGCACTTAGGGCTAACGGAATTAAGGGTTTAAGGAATTAAGAAAGCTGAAACGGGGGACTGATTTTGGATGATCAGCCATGATCATATTGAATGGCGGTGCTGGCTGGAAGGGCCAAATGGCCTACTCCTGCACCTATTTTCTCTGTTTCTAGGGGTCACTGGGTTTATTGTCTGTATGAACAAGTTAGATGACTATGGTGGTTAGTATTTTTACGGATGACAGCAACATTGGTGGTGTAGTGAACTGTTCACAAGATTATCTATGATTACAAGAGGATTTACATGAACCAGGGAAATGGGCCAAGGAATGTCAAATGGAATTTTACCCTGAAATATGCGAGGCATTGCATTTTGCTAAGTTGAACCAGGGCAGAACTTACTCAGTATATGGAAACAAAGAACAGCAGATACTGGTTAATACACCAAAGGACACAAACTGCTGGAGTAACTCAGTGGGTCAGGCTGCATCTCTGGAGAACATGGATAGGTGACGTTTCAGGTCGAGACCCTTCTTCAGACTGATTGTAGGGCAGGAGTACACATTAAATAGTGCCTTGGAGAGTGATGCAGAATATAGGGGACTGATAGGGGACAGGTACATTGTTCGTTGATATTGGGACTCAGGTAGACAGGGTGGTGAAGAAGACCTTTGTCACGCTCGACTTCTTTGGGAAGGGCATTGAGTACAGACATTAGGATATCTTGTTGCAACAGTATAAATTGTTGGTGAGACCACTCCTGGAGTATTGTGCACAGTTCCGGTCACCCATCCATTGGAAGGGCGTCATTAAGCTGGAAAAGGTTCAGGAAAGATTCCCAGGACCGTTGGGCTTGAGTTATAAGACGTGACAAGATACGCTCCCAATACAGTCGGAGACTGCTGATCTTAAAGATGTCTATAGGGTCATAACGGGAGCAGATAAGCTACGGGGAACTCGATCTTTGTATTTACAAGGAGAGAGGAGAAAGAGGCACGAATGAAAGTACAGGAAACAGATGAGATGCTCAAAGAATGATGGGAGAGAGGAAGCCATGTATCTGAAGGATGGATGATATCTCAAAGACAATCATGTTCTACATTCAACGTCAGGCAGCATCTCTGTGGAAAACTGATGGGCAACGTTTTGGGTCTGGACTCTTCTTCATTTTGAAGAAGGCTCCCAACCCTATACGTCATCTATTTATGTTCATCAGAGCCTGACCCGTCGAGTTACTTTGTGTCTTTTTTGTTTTTGGCAATCCTACCTGCAGCTCCTTGTATCTCCCAGAATAAGAGTTGACGTTATTGCAAACTCGGGGTAAAATGCTTGTGACTGGGCGGAGTAGAGGGCACTGTGCTTCAGAGATTTAGACTGCACAGATTTATATCAGCTGCTTGTATCCAACACGGATGCTTATCGCCAGAGCAAGAAATGAGAAGTATTCCGATCCTCAAGACTAGGAGCTCTTCAGCGATGGTGGGTAAGGGGGACCTCAGTAACACCCCAGAACCTTTTACTGAAAATACAGGCCAGTGCAATGTATTCTCAAGATAGACACAAAAAGCTGGAGTAGCTCAGTGGGACAGGCAGCCTCTCTGGAGAGAAGGAAAGGGTGACGTTTCGGGCCGAGACCCTTCTTCACACTTATTCCCAAAGTCTCCTTGACATCCAT
Source organism: Raja brachyura (assembly GCA_963514005.1). The sequence continues at coordinate 19,220,366 of OY740785.1, forward strand.
TCAAATCACTCAGAAAAATTATGAAAATGTAAGACATGATGTAAGATGTAAGACCTGACATGACTGGATCATTGTGAAACTCCAGGCATAGGAAATCATTACACAGGCTCCCAGGGTCTGTAATATGGTGATAACATTATAAATATTTAAGTGAGCAAAGAAAAGATGAAACAGTGGCGTTCAATGTGAAGACTGTAATTTGTGCCAATGGACTTAATCTGCATTAATATTGCAATTAATTGGTCATTACTGCAGCCTATCATTGAAAGCAGAGTATTGTCTCAACAAGCATCTGTGAAGCACTCACTGACGCAAAACATCTATCACAAGACATGACAAGAATGATCCATGCATGCCAGTCATTTCTCCTTGCTCAATGGCAACAAATCAGATGAATGAACAAAACAAAATTGATTTGCGGAGTTGAAAGATATTGCAAGTATGTAGAGCAGGGCAGAGGTATGAGCGTTTGGGGAAAGATTCTAAACTCAAGCATTTGTCTATCCACCACCACCTTGACAAAGTTGTAAGATTGAACTGCAACAGAATGCAAAGAGAAAAATTAACGCATTAAAGAATCTGGGGGGGGGGGGGGTACAGTGGCACAGCTGGTGGAGGTGCTTCCTCGGGAGCTGTCTCTGTGGAGTTTGCACGTTCTCCCTGTGGGTTTCCTCCGGGGGGCTCCGGTTTCCTCCCACATCCCAGGGGCGTGTGGGTTTGTACGTGAATTTGAACGCTGTACGTTGTCACTAGTGCACAGAGAGCAGGCGGGAAAGTGGAAAAACGTAGAAGGTAGCAAGCCAATTGTGCCAATGTAGGGCGGCGCAGCGGTAGAGTCGCTTCCTTACAACAAATGCAGCACCGCAGACCCGGGTTCCATCCCGGCTACGGGTGCCGTCTGTACGGAGTTTGTACGCTCTGCCCGTGACCGCCTGGGTTTTCTCCGCGATCTTCGGTTTCCTCCCACACTCCAAAGACGTACGGGTTTGTAGGTTAATTGGCTTGGTAAATGTAAAAATTGGCCCTAGTGTGTGTCGGAAAATGTTAATGTGCAGGGATCAGTGCGGACTCAGCAGGCCGAAGGGCCTGTTTCCATGCTATATCTCTAAATTAAACTAGTGTGAGCAGGAGACTGATAGTGTAGACTTGATGAGCCAAAGTAGATTGTCGACCTAAAGTAAATAAAATAAAACTGTTTTGCCGAACTCTTACACTAGTTCCGGAAAAGGTCTGCTGGATCACCTGGTTGCTAGTTCTTTGAACCCCTCTTCCCATTCCCAAACTCTCTGTCTTAAGCCTCCTCCATTGGCAGAGTGACACCACACACAAATTGGAGGGCCAACATAATAGTTCAGAAGACACAGGAGCAGAATTAGGCCATTTGGCCCATCGATCAATGGCTGATATATTTTCCCTTCGCAATCCCCATTGTCCTGCCTTCCTCCATAATCTTCAGTCTGGAGAAGGGTCCCACCCAAAACGCCACCCATCGTTTTTCTCCAGAGATGCTGCCTGGCCCACTGAGTTACTGTAGCAATTTGTGCCATGCAGACTCGATAGAATGGCAAAGCAGCTCTTTGTGGTTAGGAGAGATTGCATTGCTCCAATGGCCTTTTCAACATTCAAAGTAGATTTATCCCAAAGTCAGACAGTGGTGAACATGTGGAATTACTTTTCCACAGAAGGTTGTGGAGGCCGTCAGTGGATATTTTTAAGGCGGAGATAGGTAGGTAGATTCTTGATTAGTACAGGTGTCAGGGATTATAGAAACATAGAAAATAGGTGCAGGAGTAGGCCTTTCGGCCCTTCGAGCCTGCACCACTATTCAATATGATCATGGCTGATCATTCAGCTCAGTATCCTGTACCTGCCTTCTCTCCATACCCCCTGATCCCTTTAGCCACAAGGGCCACATCTAACTCCCTCTTAAATATAGCCAATGAACTGGCCTCAACTACCTTCTGTGGCAGAGAATTCCAGAGACTCACCACTCTCTGTGCAAATTTTTTTTTCCTCATCTTGGTCCTAAAGGAATTCCCCGTTATCCTTAAATTGTGACCCCTTGTTCTGGACCTCCCCAACATCGGGAACAATCTTCCTGCATCTAGCCTGTCCAACCCCTGAAGAATTTTGTAAGTTTCTATAAGATCCTCCCTCAATCTTCTAAATTCTAGCGAGTACAAGCCGAGTCTATCCAGTCTTTCCTCATATGGAAGTCCTGCCATCCCAGGAATCAGTCTGGTGACCCTTCTCTGTACTCCCTCTATGGCAAGAATGTCTTTCCTCAGATTTGGAGACCAAAACTGTACGCAATACTCCAGGTGTGGTCTCACCACCAAAACCCTGTACAACTGCAGTAGAACCTCCCTGCTCCTATACTCAAATCCTTTCGCTATGAATGCTACCATACCATTCACTTTCTTCACTGCCTGCTGCACCTGCATGCCTACTTTCAATGACTGGCGTACCATGACACCCGGTCTCGTTGCATCTCCCCTTTTCCTAATCGGCCACCATTCAGATAATAGTCTACCCTCCTGTTTTTGCCACCAAAGTGGATAACCTCACATTTATCCACATTATACTGCATCTGCCATGCATCTGCCCATTCACCCAGCCTATCCAAGTCACCTTGCAGTCTCCTAGCATCCTCCTCACACCTAACACTGCCCCCCAGCTTCGTGTCATCCGCAAACTTGGAGATGTTGCATTCGATTCCCTCGTCCAAATCATTAATATATATTGTAAATAGCTGGGGTACCAGCACTGAGCCTTGCGGTACCCCACTAGTCACTGCCTGCCATCCTGAAAAGGACCCGTTTACTCCTACCCTTTGCTTCCTGTTTGCCAGCCAGTTCTCTATCCACATCAATACTGAACCCCCAATACCGTAGGCTTTAAGTTTATATACTAATCTCTAATGTGGGACCTTGTCGAAAGCCTTCTGAAAGTCCAGATATAACACATCCACTGGTTCTCCCTTATCCACTTTACTAGTTACATCCTCGAAAAATTCTATAAGATTCTTCAGACATGAATTACCTTTCATAAATCCATGCTGACTTTGTCCAATGATTTCACCACTTTCCAAATGTGCTGCTATCCCATCTTTAATAACTGACTCTAGCAGTTTCCCCACTACCGATGTTAGACTAACTGGTCTGTAATTCCCCGTTTTCTCTCTCCCTCCTTTTTTTTAAAGTGGGACTACATTAGCTACCCTCCAATCTTCAGGAACTACTCCAGAATCTAAAGAGTTTTGAAAAATTATCACTAATGCATCCACTATTTCTGTGGCTATTTACTTGAGTACTCTGGGATGCAGCCTATCTGGCCCTGGGGATTTATCGGCCTTTAATCCATTCAATTTACCCAACACCACTTCCCGGCTAACCTGGATTTCACTCAGTTCCTCCATCTTATTTGACCCCCAGTCCCCTGCTATTTTCGGCAGATTATTTGTCTTCCTTAGTGAAGACATAAGTAGTTATTCAATTGGTCTGCCATGTCCTTGTTCCCCATGATCAATTCACATGTTTCTGACTGCAAGGGACCTACATTTGTTTTAACTAATCTTTTTCTCTTCACATATCTATAAAAACTTTTGCAGTCAGTTTTTATGTTCCCTGCCAGTAGGGAGAAGGCAGGAGAATGGGGTTAGGAGGGAGAGATAGATCAGCCATGATTGAATGGCAGAGTAGACCTGATGGGCTGAAGTGCCTAATTCTGCTCCTATCGCTTCTGATCTTATGAAAGCACGATCTTTTCCCACAGCTTGGAGGGTAGGGTCGGGATTAAAAAAACACACACACAAAAGCCAATAAGTAAGAATCATTTAAAGCTGTGGAATGATCGGCAATTTGCAACATGGCTTGTTTAGAGATTCACCAATTTGTTTTCCAAGCTTACAAGGACAAAGGAAGAGTATTGTCCCTGTGTACAACTCCAAGGCCCAGCCAGCCCCGACTGCAAAAGCCAGCTGTGAGCAAAATAGCAACACGTGGCCCGGAGGCAGCGGTCACAGATATATTAACTTAAAAAAAAAACAGGAGGAGAAGGAGAATGTTCTGCCCACAGCGGTTTTAACAATGTTCGACCTTTTGAGACCCATTTTCTGCTGGAACTGAGAGTAGATGTTGCCAAAGGTTGGGGTGTTTGGTGAATTAACCGCGTGCTAGGGTCGACACGGTGGCGCAGCGGTAGAGTTGCTGCCTTACAGCGCTTCCTGCACCAGAGACCCGGGTTTGATCCCGACTGTGGGTGGTGTCTGTATGGAGTTTGCACGTTCTCCCCGTGACCGCGTGGGTTTTCTCAGAGATCTTCAGTTTCCTCCAACACTCCAAAGACGTACAGGTTTGTAGGTTAAGTGGCTTGGTGTAAATGTAAAAACTGTCCCTAGGGTGTTGATGTGCGGGGATCGCAGGTCAGTGTGGACTCGGTGGGCCCTGAAGGGCATGTTTACGAGCTAAACTAACCTAAACTCATGCAGCTTTTAAGGATAAATTTAAAGATAATTCCTTAACAGGATATGTTCAAATAATTGATTTTCAACAGACAGCATAACTGTTTGCATAGGATTATTTGAGTTTACGCCACAGGCTGTTTTCACACAAACATGCTTTTATAATAATAATTTTGTTAAAAAACAGCAAACATTAGATCATTTAAAAACGAATTAAGGAAATGTCTTTTGTTTTTTTTCTAAACAAGAAAGCAAGAGCAATGGATGCCAGTTAGCTTGGGATGATATTAGGAAGGTTGGCCTGTATGGACCTTAAAGGCTAATAACTCCAATCAGGAACTGGGATATTCTGGAAAACAGTAAGCTAGAACAGAGGCCAATGGCAATAAATGATGATGTTACCCAAAACAAGACCGCAGGGAAGCCATACAGTAACATATTTTTCCTTTGCAAATGAGAGCAAAACCTAAAGAACTCAGGTACAAGGAACTGATAATGCTGGTTTGTAACAAAAGACACCAAGTGCTGGAGTAATTCAGCGGGTCAGGCAGTATCTCTGGAGAACATGGATAGGTGACATTTCGTGTCGGGACCCTTCTTCATACCAATTGTAATTGGGGGGGGGGGTTAGAGAAAGCTGGAAGAGAGGCGCAGGACCAAGCCTGTCGAGTGATGGGTGGATACAGGTGAGGGTTTCTTTGTTAAAAATTGGCAAATTGTTGGACAAAGGCCTGAGATGAAAAGGCACCAAGCATGTGATGAGGAGAGGAGAGGAATGAGTTGTGGGTGTAGGTGGAAGGGGACAGGGAGGGGTGTGGAAGGAAGCGGAGCAATGGGCGCTTATCCAGGTGGGGCACAGAGAGGACTGCAGGAAAAAAGAGGGAGGGGGAAAGGGGTGGGGGTGGGAGGGGACAAGGTTGTTTGTAGGTCAGTTACGTAAAATGAGAGAATTCAATGTTCATACCACTGTCTGATTTTCACCTCTAGCCTTTGTCACATACTCCATCCATTTGCCGATCAAACCCACCTCACCTATATCCACCTATCACTTGCCAGGATTTTTCCCACCTCCCCATCTCTCTTCCAGCTTTCTCCGCCTCACTACAATCAGACTGCAATCCCCCTCACTACAATTCTCTGCCTTAGAGGGCGGTGGATGCAGGTTCTCTGGATGCTTTCAAGAGAGAGCTAGATAGGGCTCTTAAAAATAGCGGAGTCAGGGGATATGAGGAGAAGGCAGGAATGGGGTACTGATTGGGGATGATCAGCCATTATCACATTGAATGGTGGTGCTGGCTCGAAGGGCTGAATGGCCTACTCCTGCACCTATTGTCTATTGACTGAAGAAGGGCCCAGACTACAAAATGTCGTCTGTCCATTTCCTCCACAGATGCTGCCTCCACAGATGTAGTTCCTTCTGTCTCCATCGAGAGGGACCATTTTACTTCCCACATCCAACTCTTGAGTTATTAAAGTTTAAAAATCTTGTCTTGTGGCATCTCTGCGTCTTGTTTGGAGCAAACATATAACTTAGTGTGTGTAATTAGTGTAACTGAATTAAATAAAATCGCATAATGCAAGAGATTGTTATTGGAAATTTTCAGTTAACCTTGAGACTAGAAAACAGCAACTCAAACAATATACATTTATCACACCCGCAAAGTGGAGAGAACTTATGAGCTAATCTAATTTAAAGAAATATGACTCAAGGCAATATAGCAAGTTGAGGCGTAGAAACTGATGAGTATAAATGAAAGAGTGAACTACTTTAATGCACATCAGTCTTGCCAAGTCAGAAAGGCTGAATGTAAGGCAAGGTTTTAACCTTTAATCTTTAATGTGACACAGGCACATTTACTCACTGAACATGCCAACAATGTCTAGATGCATTTCCTTCTTGAACATGATCAAATTGTAGCTCTTACTCAACGGAGCCGAACGTATATCCAATTTGCCACTGTCTTAGTTTAGTTTAGCGATACAACGTGGAAACTGGCCCTTCAGCCCACGCCGACCAGTGACCCCCCCCGAACACTAGCACTACCCTACACACACACAAGGGACAATTTTCAATTTTTACCAAAGCCAATTAACCTCCAAAGTTGTACGTCTTTAAAGTGTGGGAGGAAACCAGGGCGCCGGGAGAAAACTCATGCAGTCACGGGGAGAACGTACAAACTCCGTACAGACAGCACCCATAGTCAGGATGGAACCCGAGTCTCTGGCGCTGTGAGGCAGCAACTCTACTGCTGTGCCGCCCCTCGGCCTGTCTCCCATTTGGCACCTCATGCTAAAATCTATTTTGTTCATATATCAAATATTCTAGTCATTTACACTCCTTAATACTTACTCAATGTTTTAACTCAAGGTATAAAGTGCTTGAGTGCCTCAGCGGGTCAGGGAACATCCGTGATGGGAATGGATAGCAGCAATTTATTGGGTTAGGACCCTTCTTCAAAGGAACGTGAGGTGGAGACTGAGAATTTAAAAAATACACAAAGTGCTGGAGTAACCCAGCGGATCAGGCAGCATCTCTGGAGAACATGGACGGGTGACGTTCTGGGTCGAGACTTCTTCAGACTGATTATGGTGATAGACTGAGAAGTATGGGCTGAATGGCTCAGATTCCTATTAAATCTTTTCTATTAAGTCCCAGCCTACTCTACCTCTCCGTATAGCTCGGACCCTCTTGCCCCGGTAACATCCTCGTAAATCTTCTCTGTGCAGACCTTTGATTGAATTTACTAGTATTTTCCTGCCATCTCTTTGCTTTCCCTATTTCCCTTTTCATTTCACTCTGCTGGTTTTTATCATAAGGCCATTAGTGATAGGAGCAGAATTAGGCCATTCGGCCCATTAAGTCCACTCCGCCATTCAATCATGACTGATCTATCTCTCCCTCTTAATCCCATTCTCCTGCCTTCTCCCCATAACCCCTGACACCCGCACTAATCAAGAATCTATCTATCCTCTGCCTTAAAAATATCCATTGACTTTAGTTTAGTTTAGCTCAGAGATACAGTGCAGAACCAGACCCTTCAGCCCACCGGGTCCACACCGACCAGCGATCCCTACACACTAACACTATCCTACACACTATCCTAGGGACAATTAACATTTATACCAAGCCAATTAACCTACATACCTGTACGTCTTTGGAGTGTAGGGGGGAAACGAAGATCTCGGAGAAAACCCACGCAGGTCACATGGAGAACATACAAATTCTGTACAGACAGCACTTGTAGTCAGGATCGATCCCGGGTCTCCGGCGTTGCAAAAGTTGTAAGGCAGCAACTCTACCACTGCGCCATCATGACTGCCCTGGCCTCCGCAGCCTTCTGTGGCAAAGAATTCCACAGATTCGCCACCCTTTGATTGAAGATATTTCGCCTCATCTCCTTCCGAAAAGATCATCCTTTAATTCTGAGGCTGTGACCTCTAGTCCTAGACTCTCCCATTAGTAGAAACATCCTCTCCACATCCACTCTGTCCAAGCCTTTCACTGTTCGATACGTTTCAATGAGGGTCCCCCCCCCCCCCCCATTCTTCTAAACTCCAGCAAGTACAGGCCCAATGCTGTCAAACATTCATCGTAGGTTAGCCTACTCATTCCTTTTCAAAGACTCTGCTGCATTCATCTCCCAGCATTTGACAGAATCCTCCTTTCTTTGTCTTATCCCATCCTCTCTGCGGGAGCTTTACATTTGGCATGGTCACTCTTTGTTTACTGCGATAATGTTCAGTTTCAAGAGTTCAAATCTCATTCCTGAGTGCCTCCCGTTGCTCTGGGACAGACTTGCCTTTGAAACGCTTCCAGCGCATATTTTTTGCTGAAATTACTTCTCAATCTAGGATAGTTGGCATTACCCCAATTTAGAATCTATTTTGGCCAGGTCCTTTTCCATAATAACCCTACATCTCATTCAATTATAGTAAAGCTCACAATATTATTTCTCAATAATGGGTCTCGACCCGAAACATCACCTATTCCCTCTCTCCGGAGATGCTGCCTGCCCCGCTGAGTTACTCCAGCATTTTGTGTCTATTCCCAATAATGCTCCATCCAATGGTCCAGAATTGTTCCCTCAATCCAAATCCAGAATTACTCCTGCGATTTTTTTACCCGCTACCCTCTGTGTGAAGATGTAGTCGTTCAGGTTCCGATTAAAGTTTCCCCCCCTCAACGTGAACTCATGGCCTCTTGATTCCCCAACCCTGGATAAAACTCTGTACATTCACCCTACCTAGTTCCCTCATGATTGTATACACATCTATATGGGCCAAACACAGACAAATGGGACTAGCTCAGATGGGACACCTTGACTGGCATGGACGAGTTGGGCTGAAGGGCCTAGTTCTCTGCTTTAGGATTCTTTGATTCGACGCCCCATTCCCATTTTGTTCGTTCTGTCTGTGAACCCCTGGTCTATTACAATGAGACCCAACACAAGTCATAGTCATAGAGACATTCAGCTTGGAAACGGGCCTTTCCTCCCAAATTGTCCTTGCCGACAAGGGGCAGCACAGTGGCGTGGTTGAGGCTGCACAGAGGTGTAAAGGTAGAGTTGCTGCCTTACAGCATCAGAGACCAGGGTTCAATCCTGACTTTGGGAACTGTCTGTACGGAATACGTATGTTCTCCCCGTGACCTGCGAGGGTTTTCTCAGAAGACGTACAGGTTTGTTGGGTTAATTGGCTTCGGTAAAACTGTAAATTGATCCGTAGTGTGTAGAATAGTGTTAAGGGCCTGTCCCACTTTCACGACCTAATTCCCGACCTCTGCCGAGTTTGCCCTTGACTCATACTCGCAGCATGGTCGTCACAAGGTCGTAGGAGGTCGTAGGTAGGTGGTAGGTACGTTGTAGCAGGCCGTGATGCTAGTCGTAGGTACTCGTGGCATCAAGTAGGTCGGGGCATTTTTTCTAGCATGATGAAAAATGTCGACGAGTAAAAAAGGTCGCAAATTCGGTCGTGAAAGTGGGACAGGCCCTTTAGTGTGCGGGTGATCACTGGTCGGTGTGGGCCGACCGGCCTGTTCCACGTTGTATCTTTCAAGTCTAAAGCTTGAAGAACAACTCATCTTCCATCAGCGCACGTTCAAATCATTCGGACTCAATATCAAATTTGACAACATCCGGTCATTTATTTTTCTCTGTCTGTATTGGAACTGGATATTTAAGCTACAGGCCATTCAGCTATGACATTGCCTCAGTTTCTCACCCTTCATTGGCACAGACTGACCTGCCGGGCATATTCTGTAGCATTTCATGACATTTTACCCTCCTTTAACTATATTCTCTTAACTGCCACCATTTATTCATCCATCACTACTTACCTTCTTGGCAACCCTGACTTCACCCTTTTGCAGACATTCCCTATATCTCAGCCTCTCCCTCAATTTATCTCTCCCATCTTCACTGCAACATAAAATTAACTTCCTTTTCTCTCTATCCGCTGGTGGGACAGTCTAGGACCAGATATCCCAGCCGCAGAATCAAAGGAAGTACCTTGACAGGCGATGAGGAGGAATTTATTTAGTCAGAGGGTGGTGATCTGTGGAATTATTTGCCACAGAAGGCTGTGGAGGCCAAGTCAGTGGATGTTTCCACAGGGGAGATTGATAGAATCTTGATCAGTACGGGTGTCAGGGGTTATGGGGAGAAGGCAGGAGAATGGGGTTGAGAGGGAACGATAGATCAGCCATGATTGAATGTCGGAGTGGACTTGATGGGCCGAATGGCCTAATTCTGCTTCTTTAACTTATAAACTTGTGAACCTGAAATACTTGCTCTATTTTCCCCATTGTCTGAGCCGTTGGCTGTTTCCAGCATTTTTATTTTTAGTTCAGATATCTGGCACTTGCCATTGTTTTGATCTCCAAAGTTTGCATCCCAGACATCTACAATCCAAGAGGATTAAGGTAAAAAGGTGAGGAAATGTCTATGCGTTAATTATAAACTGCTAAAGTTTACCTGATTCATCAATAATACCAGAGGATCGGATGAAAGTAAGCATCTTTGTTCAATTGGTGACAAACCAAACATCTACAGGCCGCCATACTTAGAATTAGTTCTGTGAAAATTGATAGTTCACAAATTCACAAGTTATAGGAGTAGAATTAGGCCATTCGGCCCATCGAGTCCACCATTCAATCATGGCTGACCTCTGCCTCCTAATCCCATTTTCCTGCCTTCTCCCCATAACTCTTGAGACCCGTTCTAATCAAGAATTTATCTCAGCCTTAAAAATACCCACTGACTTGGCCTCCACAGCCCTCTGTGCCAATGAGTTCCACAGATTAACTATCCTCTGACTAAAGAAGTTAACTACCCTCTGATGAAAGAAGTTATGGTTAGGGACACAACCTAGCAAGGAATTGGCAAGACGCAGTGGGTGAGATGGAGTACTTTTGGTTTGGAGAGAATGCTCAAGATTAAATTGAATCAAACAGATAGTTTCCTAAAGGTCAATGAGGTCGTGTATTGAATGGGAATAGTGTGCACTGAATTTGAGTAAACATTTGACATGACTTAGCAAGACAGGCCATTAATTAAAATGGAGGCAAATGAAAGGCTATCATCCATCTTACTCATTCTTCCTCAATGAACTTCAAGGAATCAATGAATATCGGGATTATGATCATCTCCGCTATCTGGACTTCTCACTGATCATTCCACAATTCCTTGCAAATTCCTGTGCATGGCCAGTTTTATTTCCCAAGGTTCCATGATTACAACATAGAACAGTACAGCATAACACGGGCCCTTCACACCACAATGTTTATGCCAAACATGAAGTCAAGTTAAACTGATCTCATCTGTCTGTCCATGTTCCATATCCTTCCATTCCCTTGCATCTCTATGTGCCTATCTAAAAGCCGCTTAAAGGCCACTATCATGTCTCCCTCCACCACCACCCCGGCCGTACATTCCAAGCACCCACCACTCTCTATGCAAACAAACTTGCCCCGCACGTCTCCTTTAAACTTTCACTCTTTCACCTTATAGCTATGCCCTCGTGTTAAGACATCTCCAACCTGGAATAAAGTTCTGATTGTCTACCCTACCTGTGCCTCTCATAATTACATATAGCTATCAGGTCTTCCCTCAACCTCCGGCGTTCCAGAGAAAACAATCCAAGTCCATCCAACCACTCCTTGTAGCTGCAACCCTCCAATCCGGGCAGTATTCTGGTAAACTTCATCTGCAAAACCTCTACGTCTTTCATGCATTGAGGTGAACTGAGACCAGAACTGCCTGCAATACTCCACAGTCATAAGGCGTTCACATAACCCTGACTAATTTTCTTTAAACGCTGCTTCATGGAAAGTTGTGCCAAGGTGGTCAGATAGACACAAAGTGCTGGAGCAGACACAAAAAGCTGGAGTAACCCAGCGGGGCAGGCAGCCTCTCATAGAAAAAAATGAAAGAAGATATTGAAATGTGTAAGAATATGGGTCGCAGTTCCTCCAGAAGGGCAATGTGAACAAAACAAGCAAATATCCATGATTTTATGTTGGATGTCTTACTCTATAAATGAGCAATTTACTTTATTTTTAATATTTCCCACACGGGAGGAATGCAGGAAAGTCCTGAGTCTGAAGAAGGGTCCTGAACCAAAACTATACATCGTTCTCCAGAAATGCTGCCTTGCCTGCTGAGTTACTCCGGCACTTTGTGACTTTTCTTGCAAACCAGTACCCTGCAGTTTCTTGTGTCTGTAAAGACCGAGCGAAGATAGACACAAAATGCTGGAGTAACACAACGGGACAGGCAGCATCTCTGGAGAGAAGAAATTTGTGACGTTTCGGGTCGAGACACTTCGTCACACTGGTTAGGGATAAGGGAAACGATATAAGCGATGATGTGGAGAGTTAAAGACCTAGCGACACAGTTATCAGCGGCTGTTGTTGAATTTCGGGCAGATTTCAATCAGCGGGCACAAAACAAAACATAGGAGAGTTTAAATGTGCAAAAAATATTCCAAGTCTCAACCTTGCTGGAACATTTAGCGTCTGCCTTCTGTAACAGAAGTTTGATGTTGAATTTTGAGCCACATCGGTCAAGACTGACAGGAAACCTGATTAAAATGTATAAATGCAAGGTCGGTTACCGAGGAAGATTCGCATCCAAACAGTGTATGTTAAGAAGAAAATACTGTCGGCTGACTGCCAAAAGGGAAAGAAATTGCCTCCTCACAGTCCTTTGATTAAAAAGACAAAGCAAAGCCAGAAAGGGCACACTTAGGCTGATCTATTGGTGCTTAGACCTGCTTTCATACAAGCGCAGTGGCAAACCTCCAATCCGATTGTCACATACCACCCAAATGCTGCCTCCAGCAGCTCCAAACAGCAGATGATGAAGAAGGGTCCCGACGCCAAACGCCAGCCATCCTTTTTCTCTAGAGATGCTGCCTGACCCGCTGAGTTACTCCTGCACTTTGTGTCTATCCTCAGTAGATGATGAAACCTCTCCGTCAGTCAGTGGATGATCAGCCATAATCACATTGAATGGCGGTGCTGGCTCGAAGGACCGAGTGGCCCACTCCTGCACCTATTGTCTATTGTCTGTTGTCTATAGTGGTTTGTACAAAATGCCTTATCAAAGCTGGTCCCATTTTCCCGCATTTGGCCCACATCCCTCGCAATCTTTCCGATCCATATCCCTGTCCAAATGCCTTTTAAATTATGTTATAGTTCTTGCCTCCTCTGGCAGCTCATTCCATACACACACTTAGGGTTCCTATTAAATCTTTCCCCTCTCACCTTAAACCCATGTCCTCTGTTTCTTGAAAAAAGACACAAAGTGCTGGCGTAACACAGTGGGTCAGGCAGCATCAATGGAGAACATGAACAGGTGACGTTTTGAATCGAGACCCTCATTCTTCCCCTGTTGCTTGGTTCCACTAGATCCTGTGCTTTCATCCTATCTATTCCCCTCATGATTTTACACACCTCTATAAGATCACCCCTGAGCCTCCAAGCAATAAACCCGGGCGCCTCTCCCTGTAGCTCAGGCCCTCGAGTCCTGGCCACATCCTCGCAAAGCTTCTCTGCACTCTTTCATATTCCCTCAACTTATTCCTACGGATTGTCGGCATACAGATGTGTCCCTCAACTGGGCAGCCACCTGGGATATGTCGTCCTGACCTGTTTTTATTTAACACTACGCTCTTCCCAATGTATATCTGTTGTTCAATCGAGGAATTCAACACTAAAAGAGTCCACTGTTGCCCGCTTACAGATGGGCAAGATGGGAACAGACTATGTATCATAAACTGGTGACACATTCAATATCCTGCGAGTTAAATTAAACTGGAGATGAGGTTTCAGCAACAAAACATCCATGTCCTGTGCCGATTTGTTTCCTAATCATTTAAAGCATGGATGAAAAGCAATATGTGAACAGAGTGATTCAGGCGAGATTCAATGTGCAGCATCGGTCTCCAGGGACACGTTCAGGCAGTATCAGGGCTAGGTGTGGGCAGCATGGTCACTTGATGCAAAAATCAAACGGTGGCAAATCGATCATCTGTGAATGTGGCAACTTAGAACAAACAATATAAGGGGAAGACAGAAGACAACATTCATACTCTTTGGCAACATTTTCAACACAAAGGTCTCTTTAGATCGTGTGATGTCTCAACCGTTACGTTTTACAGCAAATCTGAGGGGTGGCGCGGCGGTATATTTGCTCCCACACAGCGCCATAGACCCGGGTTCAATCCTGGCTGAGGGTGCTGTCTGTGCGGAGTTTGCGGATCACATTCTCTCTGTGATCACTAAACTAAAGTTCTATTTCCTTATCATTTCATTCTTAATTAACTTCAATTTGGCAAAGAGATAAGACTCTGGGACAACTTACTCCTGAGGAAACCATGATGGAAACATGTTTAATTGTCATATGTACCAAAAATGGAACAATGAAATTCTTACTTGCAGCAGCATAACAACTGTACACAGTACTCATAGAAGTTCATTAAATTTTTTTTTAGAAACACAGCATTGGGGCAAACCAAAAGCCTGAAGTCCCTTGTGCAACCAAGACAGTTTCTAGTTAGACACAAAAGCTGGAGTAACTCAGCGGGTCAGACAGCATCTCTGGAGATGCTTCTTCAACTCCCTTCTTCAGACAGTGAGTCGAGGGAAAGGGAAACGAGAGATGTAGACTCTTTCTCCAGAGATGCTGCCTGCACCTGCTGAGTTACTCCAGCTTTTTGTGTCTATCTTTGGTTTAAAACAGCATCTGCTGGTTCCTTCCGACACAGTTCCCAGTTAGCTCATTCCAAACAGAAATACCTAAGGTCATCTGAATCCACTTCCAAATGTGCTTTTTAATTGATAGTTAAAGGCCAACAGGTTAAATAATGTAGGGATGTGTTTATAGTTTGAGGCAAAACAGTCACAGAGAATAGAATAGAATGGTTTTGTCTAGACAAGGGAGGATTAAAGTGTGGATGAGAGAGGGTTTTAGTTTTTGCACAGCTGTGTCGGAAAACAGTTTGATGCAGCCTCCGATATACTGACTATGAAGATCTAACAACTCTGTTTTAACTATGAATTTTTAATAGTTTTGGACTCGAATCATGCAAAATGGCGCCGGAACAACTCTTGTGTACTGTCTCAGTGTAATCTAGCATTCCTACACTCTTGTACTTCACTATGATAGTGTTTATGTATAGTACAATTGTTACTGAGTTCTACGCTCAGTTGTCAGTGCAGGTGTCAGAGGTTATGGGGAGAAGGCAGGAGAATGGGGTTAATAGATCAGCCATGATTGAATGGCGGAGTAGAATTCATGGGCCGAATGGCCTAATTCTACTCCTATCACTTATGTAAAAACCGGAATTTCAGTGCACCTGGGTACAGGTGGCAATAAAGGTCCATTGAATCATATATTTCATGTTTGACGGGCTTACTGA
Source organism: Raja brachyura (assembly GCA_963514005.1). Next base: position 19,235,748 of record OY740785.1, read on the forward strand.
CGATTTTCCAGATAAAATAAAATTGGAAGAACCGGTGGGTTTGTGCATTTAGATTTTTAAAAGGCTTTTGGTAAAGTTCGTGTGCAAAATTAACGCATCAGGGTAATGCGTCAGACAGGATATGAAGAGATGGAACAAACTTTTGGAAAGGTAAGTGGTAACCAGTGGAAATCGCAGGGAATTTTATTTGGGCTCCAGATACTCTCAATATATCTTCATGGCATGAGATTGGGTGGGATTGTAAATTGCGAGGAGGATGCAAAGAGCCTTTGCGATTATTTAGACAAATGGAATGTGTGGGTGTATAGATTGCAGATGCGGTGCATATGAAGTTATCCACTTTGCTAGGTAAAACCGAGAGGGAAACTATTATTAAATGGCAATAAATTAGGAAATGTTGATGAAGTTTGGGGTGGTTTTGTCAACTGATTCCCGTGATGGTGCGATAGCCATGCGAAAAGGAGATTTAGAGATAGAGCGCAGAAACAGGCCCTTCGGCCCACGCCGACCAGCGATCCTTGCACTTTAACATTATCCTATTCCCACTAGGGACATTTTTTACATTTATACCAAGCCAATTAACCTACATACCTGTACGTCTTTGGAGTGTGGGAGGAAACCAAGATCTCGGAGAATACCCACGCAGGTCACGGGGAGAACGTCCAGACCGTATAGACAGCACCCGTAGTCGGGATCGAACCGGGGTCTCCAGCGCTGCATTTGCTGTAAGGCAGCAACTCTACCACTGCGCCACCGTGACTGCAACTTGTTGATTGGGTCAACAAGGCTCTATTCACTGAAGTTTAGAAGAACCATACGCAATTCTGACAGGCCTGGACGAAAGGGCTGGAGTGAGCCTGTTTTGGTTTCTCACTATAGGGGATTGAAACTAGGGACGTCATCATATTTGATATCCCCATTTGCTGTAGCTACCAGAGTGGATAACGATATATTGCATCTGCTATCTATACACCTGCTCACTCAACAGTTAGATGGCGCTTGGAGAGGAACATGGATACGAAAGGTTTAGAGGGATGTGGACCAAACAAAGGAAAATGGAACTCGCTTAGAGGGGGCATCCTGGTTAGCATGGCCAATTTGGGCCGAAGGGTCTTTTTGACGCGTGTACCTTAAATCTATACCCACCTGTTCTTGATTCCCCAACCCTGGGGAAAAAGGGTAAGTAGGACAAGGCAAGTGAGAAAGAATATCATCCACCATCATAATGAAGGGCAGACCAGGAGCCTGATCATGTACTCCTGATCCGATATTTCTTATTCTTCTGTGCGAGAAGAGATCTTCAGAAAACTTTTAACCAACTGATTATGAACCATGTTTTGGTCACCCCATTTCCAGTTCTGGTCGCCCCATTATAGGAAGGATGCGGATGCTTTGGAGAAGGAGCAGGGGAGGTATACTAGAATATTGCCTGATTTGAGGTCATTAGCTCTAAGGAGAGAAGACACAAAGTGCTGGAGTAACTCAGCGGGTCAGGCAGCATCTCAGGAAAACAAGGATTGGCGATGTTTCCCGTCAGACTGACTATAAAGAGAGGTTGGATAAACATTGATTGTTTTCTCTCAAGCTCACAGGTCGAAGGGCGACCTGGCAGAAGTTTATAAAATTATGATAGGCACGATGGCACAGCAACAGAGTTGCTGCCTTACAGCTTTTGAATCGCCGAAATCTGGGTTCGATCCTGACCACAGGTGCTGTCAGTACGGAGTTTAGATGTTCTCCACGTAACGGCTGGGATGGCGGATGAAGGCTGCAGCAGAAAAGGGTCTCCGATCATCTTGGACTCCATGCCACTGGATCCTGACCCAGACCTGTCAATGTCCATGGGGTGGCTGTCTGTGCACCAGCCTCCCCACGTTAAACCAAGTCATGAACAGGCGTCCTCCATATAGGGAATAGCACCCTGGAGACACCCATGGTCAGCCACAGCCGAAGGGGGCCTAAAAGTACACTGTGGATGGCTCGATTGTAATCATGTGCTGGTGCTGGCTCGAAGGGCCGAATGGCCTACTCCTGCACCTATTTTTCTATGTTTCTACGTATTATCTTTCTCTATCCTTAGATATAGTTAGATTTAGCTCTTAGGGCTAACGGAATCAAAGGATGTGGGGAGAAAGCAGGAACGGGGTACTGATTTTGGATGATCAGCATTGATCATATTGAATGGCGGTGCTGCCTCGAAGGGCTGAATGGCCTAATCCTGCACCTATCTTCTATGTTTCCGCTGACTGGTTCGCATGCAACAAAAGCTTGTCCATGTACCTCGGTGCACTTGACAATAAACTGAACTCAAGCTCAACTCAACATCATCCCGGCTCTGCAGTCTTGTGGCTGCATCCATCAGACCACCCCGTTAACTGATGAATGTAATATCCCCCACTCTTTCAAACTGACAGCATCGGCTTTGCAATATGCTTTCCAAAGAGACAGTCTGGGTCACCAAGGGAATACGACTCTTCCAAAATAAAAATGTGCCCAATAAGGGAATTTGTAGAGTGCGATCCTTTGTTTAGTTTTAATCCAAAGCAAATCTTTCTTCAAGTTTCGGAGCAAAAGCACTTACCTGTTTAAGTGAGGCTTCTGTTTTCTCCGAACATGACCTTCTGGCAGCGTTGGTTTATGGTCTGGCAACAAGCCTAAAGAAAGCAATTAGTGCCACATTGGTCACTATAGTAGCAGCTGTATTTTATAGACTGTGAGTGTTGCCTGTGTATATAATAATAAAGTTCCCACACACAGAAACCCAAAAAGCAGCTGTAAAACCAGCCGCAAGCATGTATAAACACTGTTGCCAGCATCTTTTTTTTTTCAAAAATAAACTCATAGCATCATTGACAACTGCACTTTAAATTAATTTGCGTAATCATAGTTTTGAGGCGATTGAGAATTGAACCCTGCCTTAAGCAAACCTTCTTGCACAGCATCATGACTGCCTCTTTGTCAATGCCACAGTTGTCAGCTCGTGTTTTTATAATACAAACGTGCAGGTCACAAACTAATGGCTTCGAAGAGAGAGTGTGTGCATCTCATGCTCTCTCTCACACTTTTAGTCACTGAAAGTAAGCATGCAGGTACAGCAGGCAGTGTAGAATGCGAACAGTATGTTGGCCTTCATAACAAGAGGAGTTGAGTACAGGAGCAAAGAGGTCCTTCTGCAGTTGTACAGGGCTCTAGTGAGTATTGTGTGCAGTTTTGGTCTCCAAATTTGAGGAAGGACATCATTGCTATTGAGGGAGTGCAGTGTAGGTTCACAAGATTAATTCACGTGATGGTGGGACTGTCATATGCTGAGAGAATGGAGCGGCTGGGCTTTGGAGACTAGAAGGATGAGAGAGGATCTTATTGAAACATATAAGATTATTAAGGGATTGGACATGCTAGAGGCAGGAAACATGTTCCCAATGTTGGGGGAGTCCAGAACCAAGGGCCACAGATAAAGAATAAGGTGTAAGGCATTTAGAACAGAGACGAGGAAACACAGAGGGTTGTGAGTCTGTGGAATTCTCTGCCTCAGAGGGCGATGGAGGCCGGTTCTCTGTATATTTTCAAGAGAGAGCTAGATAGGCCTCTTAAAGATAGCAGAGTCAGGGGATGTGGGGAGAAGGGAGGAACGGGGAACTGATTGTGGATGATCAGCCATGATCACATTGAATAGCGGTGCTAGCTCGAAGGGCCGATTGGCCTACTCTGGCACCTATTGTCTATACAAACACACACGGGGGGAGAAGGCAGGAGAATGGATTTAGGAGGGAGATAGATCAGCCATGATTGAATGGCGGAGTAGACTCGATGGGCCAAATGGCCTAATTCTGCTCCTATCACCCATGATGTTATGAAGAAATATGAGCCGCAGCAAGTAATGATTTTAACTCGAGCCGAATATAAATGAATTTGGCATTGATCAATGGAAGAGAACTGTGTAAAGGCACAAAGTGATTTGGTGGCGATCGACAAGGACAGAGAAAGACCTATATTTCTGCTGTGCCTCTCACCATCTCACTACTCCCTAATGTATCCACAACCAATTAAGTGATTCTAAAGAAAGGTCAATGTTGAAAATTCGGAAACTCACCGGCTAATTTGCGAAATGCAAACACATAAAAAAAAACAATGAAAGGACCAGTTAATTGGACGAGGTAATTTAATATGAGAAATGAATATTGGCCAGGAAGCTGGAAGGATCTACCCTATAATTTTTCAAAAGTGCTGTGTTCGGCTGACGGGGAAGATAGGGGTCAAGATTCAATGTTTTTAAAGGCATTAGTGTTCGTTCAGTTTTATACATACAAGAAACGTCCTCAGTTCTGTGGGCTGGGCCGTGATCCTTTGACCCCGAGGCAAACCTGCTGCCAGCTGAGCCTTGGACGGCATGAGAGCAAGTCATGAATTTAAGGCATGAGAGCAAGAATGGTTTAGGCCTAGGTTTATTATTGTCTCGAGTGTCAAGTTAAGCTTTGTTCTGCTTGCTAGCCAATCCGAACGGATAACGCTACACAGAAATACAATCAAGTCAAACTCAGGTACAATAGGTGGAGCAAAGGGGAAGATACAGAGTGCAGAATATAGTTCCAGCATTGTAGCGCACCAGTTCCACAGACAAAGTCCAATGTCCGCAATGGGGTAGAGGTGAATCTGACAGTAGCCTGGCTTATGGAAGGGCCGTTCAGAAGCCTGATAACAGAGGGGAAGAAGCTGTTCCTGAGTCTGGTGGTGCGCGCTTTCAAGCTTCTGCACCTTCTGCCGGACGGGAGCGGGATGGGACAAGTCTTTGATTGTATCGGCTGCTTTTCGATGTGTTGATGGAGTCAATGATGGGGGGGGGGGGGGGGGGGTCTGGTTTGTGTGATAGGTTGGGATACATCCACAAACTGCAATTTCTTGCGGACTTGGGCAGAGCAGTTCCCAAACCAAGCTGTGATGCAACCAGACTGTGTGCTTACTACGATGCAGGTTACTCAGCTCTGCTTGAAGATGAGGGGATGCGATGGAAATTGAGGAGCATAACAACATCCTCTTCATACAATCTCGTAGATGTAGATACAACTGATTTGTAAAACTTTATAAGTGCACCCTTTTTGACTGAAAGTAAGTGCTTTGCCAAAATAAGTGACTATAGGGCTCCACAGATCATCCTCTATTGACCTCCCTGAAAATAGTAATTGTAGAAGTATTTGAAAATGTTATTCCATGTTGTAAATAGACTTTAAAGAACTACTATTAATACACTTTATTTCGATTTCTCCTTGACCCCAATTCACCAAGTTGTCTAGAAGGTAGAACAGCATAGCACAGGAACAGGCCCTTCGGCCCACAATGTCTGTACCGAACATTTGACTGTGCCAAGTTGAACTAATCTCTGCTTGCACATGATGCGGCACAGAGGCGCAACGGTAGAGTTGCTGCTTTACAGCGCCAGCGACCTGGGTTCCATCCTGACTACCGGTGCTGTCTGTACGGAGTTTGTACGTTCTCCCTGTGACCGCGTGGGTTTCCTCCGGGTGCTCCGGTTTCCTCCCACACTCCAAAGACGAGCGGGTTTGTGGGTTAATTGGCATTGGTAACAATTGTAAATTGTCCCTTGTGTGTGGGACAGTGCTAGTGTACAGGGATCGCTGGTCGGCGCCGACTCGGATGTAACGAAGGGGCTGTTTTCACGCTAAAATAAACTAAACCACAATGATGCTGCAGCCAAGAAAGCACATCAATGCCTCTACTTCCTACGAAGGCTGAGGACATTGGGAATGCCACTAATAACTGTTACCAACTTCTACAAATGCACCATAGAAAGTATCCTATCGTGGTTCATCTCACAGCTTTGTAATGGCATCCGTCCCGCCCAAGAACGCAATAACTTACAAAGTTGTGAATGCACGCAAACCAACCAGTCCAACACGCAAGCCAGCTCCACACAACCCCAACATCGACTCCACCTCCACGTTCACTGTGACAATACGTTTTCCCAAGAAACTTTGAGAACATCCTTGAATTGCTTCCTTACTAATCGAGAATCTCCGCTTTAAAAATACCCAAAGTGTTCGCCTCCACAGCCGTCTGAGGCAATCTTCCTCTTCTTGTGTATGGCGTGCACAGCCTAAAGTTAACTTGTTCTATTTGATCTATTTGTTTGTGCACGTCGGGTTGATTGCATTCATCGAAATAGGGTGGACCACGTGAAGGTTGCAATCTCCCACCACCTCTGTGGCAATAAATTCCACAGATTCACCACCGTCTGGCTAAAGAAATGAATCCTCATCTCCTTTCTAAAGGTACATCCTTTTATTCTGAGACGCTGCCCTCTGGTCCTGGACTCTCACACTACTGGAAACATCCTCACCACATCCACACCGGTCGGTAAGTTTCAATGAGATCTCCCCCTCATCCTTCTAAACTCCAGCGAGGAGAGGATCAGAGCCGTCAAACATTAAGCCAATCATCCCTGGGATCATTTCCAGGAGTGGTTAGTGCTTCTGCATAGTGAGAAGAGTACATAGAATCACTTCTCCATCGATTTCTCATGGAGTTGATTCAGAACGTAGAACAGGTACTCTGGCCACCAATGTCATGCCAAATTGTGTTGCCAACTGTCCCATATTAGCCAGGACATCCCGTATATTGGGCTAAATTGGTTTGTCCCAGACAGCACCGCCCTTGTCCCGTATTTGAGTGCAGCTACTCGGATCGAGGGGACTGTCGGGTCGGAGCGCCACGTCCGGCCCCGCCTCAGCCGTCCTGACGTAGTGCAGCCCATGGAGTGCAGCAGCAGCGCCTCGCCCGTGGCCCCGTCGGTCGGCAGCCCGGCCAGCTGTCCGACCTTCGGACTTTCGCTTACCGCCAACACCACCACCCCTCCTTCTCATGGGCCGATCATCGGTTGATGAGTTAGATGCGGTGCTGGACTTTGCACGCGGCTTCGCTCGCAATGTCCGGCCGCCGGGCCAAAACTCCTCAGCTGGCCCGCCGGCTGGGCTTTGTGTGCAGTCCAGGACCCGGTCCAACTCAACGAGTCGGTCAATGAATTGCCGTTGGGCATTTGTCCCTTATTTTGACCTTTTGGGAGTGGGAAAGTAAGCAACCCTAGTGCCAAACATGGTGCCAAGACCAACTCTTACCTGCCTCCACGCGATCCATATCCCTCCATTCTCTGCACATCCACATGCTTTCCAAAAATCTCTTAAAACATCACAATCATATCTGCCTCCATCAAAACCCCCTGGCAGCGCATTCCAAGCACTCACAACCCTCTGGGTAAAAAAACTGCCCCACACACAACTACTTTGGTCATCTCACCGTACACCGATGTCCTCTGGTAATTGATATTTCCATCCTAAGAAACAGATTCTGACTGTCTACTCTACCTATGCTTCTCATCATTTAATATTCTTCCATCAGGTCTCTATTCAACCTTCAGCGTCACGGTCTGAATATACAGCGAGGAGCGAGTCCATTGTGCCTCTAGATGAACAGGGTCCAGGCTGCCATTCATGCAGAAGCTCAGGTGTGTAAAACAATAAGATCTGAATGATAGACACAAAATGCTGGAGTAACTCAGCGGGACAGGCAGCATCTCTGAAGAGAAGGAATGGGTGACGTGCTGGGTCGAGACCCTTCTTCAGACTGATTTTAGAAGGGTCTCGAACCGAAACGTCACCTCTTCCTTCTCTCTAGAGATGCTGCCTGTCCCACTGAGTTAAGGGCCTGTCCCACTGAGTTAAGGGCCTGTCCCACTTTCTCGACCTAATTCACGACCTTTTTTACTCGTGGACATTTTTCATCGTGCTAGAAAAAACGCCCCGACCTACTTGATGCCACGAGCACCTACGAATAGCATCACGACCTCCTACGGCCTACCTACAACCTCGTGACGACCATACTGCGAGTATGTCAAGGGCAAACTCGGCACAGGTCGTGAATTAGGTCGTGAAAGTGGGACCGGGCCTTTACACCAGCATTTTGTGTCTATCTTCGATGTCTTTCGACAGCTTCTGCAGTTCCCTCTTACACACTAGGCTTGTATAGATTCTTCTCCATAGATTTCTCTGGGAGTTAATTGAGACCATAGAACAGTACAGCTCTTACTGAGAGAGACGGAAATCTGAAAAAAAGCCCTCACTGATCTGTGCTTCCCCTAGATGGCATGTTTTGCCTGTTTTTGGCTCAGTCAGCAAGGTTGGAGAGCAGCCGCAACAGGTCGCTCTCCAAGCTGATTCTACTGCCTCACATGCTCCAAACGCAATCCACATCCGCTGCCAGCAGCACCCCCTCTCCATCCATTCTGTAGCCGGGAATGGAAACATTAACTGCCAAGAACCAGGCAGTGGAGAAATAAATCGTCGAAATCTGGAGAGAGTTTCTGAATCTTTTTTGTAATTTTTTTTCCTCTGGAATGACAGAGTTTGAGGGGAGCCCTGAAAGAAGTGTATGAGATTCCTACATAGGGTAGACAGTTAGAAGCATTTGTCCTCCTAGGTGAAGACTGGACCACCATACTTTAAAGTGTGCGGGGCAATATTTAAAGGGGATGTGCGGGGCAATATTTAAAGGGAATATTTAACAAAGAGTGGTGGGTGCCTGGAACGCAGTCCATAGAGGGGTAGTGGAGGCAGATACGATAGAGGTCATAGCCAGAGCACAGGCCCTTTGGCTCAGCTAGCACATGCCAACGAAGATACCCCATCTACACTAGTCCCACCTGCCTGCATTTGACCCATATCCTTCTAAACCTTTCCTAAAAATGTATCAGTCCAATGTCTTTTAGATGTTGTGATAGTCCCTGCCTCAACTATCTCCTCTGGCAGCTCGTTCCATACACCCACTACCCTTTGTGTGAAAAAGTTGCCTCTCCGGTGCCTATTAAATCTTTCCCCTCTCACCCCGAGGTCTTTAAGAGGCTTTTAGATGGGGACAGGGATATGGATAACGTGCAGGCAGAGGGGTTTCAACTTATGGGGAGAAGGCAGGAGAATGGGGTTAGGAGGGAGAGATAGATCAGCCATCATTGAATGGCGAAGTAGACTTGATGGGCCGAATGGCCTAATTCTACTCCTATCACTTATGACCTTGTGGGTTTTCTTCAAGATCTTTGGTATCTCCCACACTCCAAACACTTAAAGGTTTGCAAGTCAATTGGCTTTGTATAGATGTACATTTTCCCACCCCCCATCAATCTGAAGAAGGGTTTCGGCCCGAAACGTTGCCTATCTCCTTCGCTCCATAGATGCTGCTGCACCCGCTGAGTGTCTCCAGCATTTTGTGTACTTTAAATTTTCCCTATTGTGCGTCGAATAGTGTTAATATGCGGGGATCACTTGTCGGTGCAGACGCGGTGGGCTGAAGGGCCTGTTTGTGCGCTGTATCTCTAAACTAAACTACACTAACTCAGTGGGTCAGGCAGCACGTCTAGCGAAAAAGAATGGGTATTCCCCAGAAATGCTGCCTGACCCACTGAGTTACTCCAGCACTTTGTGTCTCTCTTCTCTACTCTTCTCTTCCCCGTTCTAAACGTTTCCTCCTAAATTGTTACCTGCGCCTTGCTTGCTTTGCTTGACACATCATATTTCTCAGGAGCAAAAACAAAAATCACTGGTTTATAAAAAAAAATCCAATGCAAAACTGAGCAGTCATATGATGCAACATGTTTTGTGCGATGGACCTTTTTTAAAAAAATTTCCTTTCAACATGCAGATTTTGATCTGGCATGCAACCTGGGCGGCACAGTGGCGCAGCGGTAGAGTTGCTGCCTTATAGTGCTAGAGACCCGGGTTCCATCTTGACGACGGGTTCTGGCTTTACACAGTTTGTACGTTCTCCTTGTGACCGTGTGGGTTTGCTCCAGGTGCTCCGGTTTCCTCCCACACTCCAAAGATGTACAGGTTTGTGGGTTAATTGGTTTCTGTAGATTATCCCTAGAGTGCAGGATAGAACCATCATTGGGGTGATCGTTGGCCAGCGTGTACTTGGTGGTAGCGAAGGGCCTGCTTTATATCTAAACTAAACTGAATGCGTAACCTACAGAGCGAAACAACTTGAGGACGTCTGTGTGATGATTTAACATCATCCAGATCCAAGATGTGGGTGGGGTGTGTGGAGACCCAGTAGCTCCAGTGGTGGTTTGGCATTGCTTCACCTTTGTTTCTGCACAGCTGGGAACCAGCGGTTGAGTAATGCTCTTGGCAATAACCCATTGGCATCCTCTACCACAATCATGTGTCATATGTAACTTGCAGGAGTGGCAAGCCAGCAAGCCTCCAAGGAATAGTCTTGAGGTGATTTAGAGGGCAGCTGAGGCATACATCTATCACATCTGTCTGACACTGGGCAGAGACCTCGAACCATGCTGGAGTATTCACTGGAGTTGAGAAGGATGAACTGGGGGTCTTATAGAAACATATACAATTATAAAAGGACTGGACAAGCTAAATGCAGGAAAAATGTTCGCAATGGTGGGCGAGTCCAGAACCAGGGGCCACAGTCTTAGAATAAAGGGGAAGACTGAAGTGAGAAAAGACGTTTTCACCCAGAGAGTTGTGAAATTGTGGAATTCCCTGCCACAGAGCGCAGTGGAGGCCAAATCACTGGATGGATTTAAGAGAGAGTTAGATAGAACTCTAGGGGCTAGTGGAATCAAGGGATATGGGGAGAAGGCAGGCACGGGTTATTGATTGGGGACGATCAGCCATTATCACAATGAATGGCAGTGCTGGCTCAAAGGGCTGAATGGCCTCCTCCTGCACCTATTTTCTATGTTTCTATGCTGTCAGACAAACAGTGTAGTCAGGTCTGCAGTGTTCTACAGTTAAAAGCCCATGGTCAAATGCTCAGCATCTGATTTCTACAAGTAGGTATGTTACAAAACTTACCTTGAGCAACGCTGCAGTTCTGCCGCTCCCAGTGTGCATGACTTTGGCGCCTTTCAGAGAGGGGCGGGTTTAAAGTGCCGTTTTTCAACAGACAGGGCAAATCGATCCATGTCAGGGATTTCGTTGCTGAAGAAAAATCGCTCTGACGTTTGATTTATGAAGGTATTTTTAAATTCCGCTAGATTATTTATTAGCTAGAGTAATTTAAAAATCATCTTCTAAAGCTGTGAGCCCCGACAACGGGAAGGATTTTACGTAGAGGAGAAAATAAAGTACACAGTTTATTTTTACATAAAAACGTGCTTCTTAGAAAGCCTTTAATCACATTTTCATGTTGCGAAATGGGGCAAAAAATATATACGAACCAGCAGTGTTTTTCCTGCCGACTTCACCGCAAACCGCAACGTTCTAATCCGCCGCATTCCACTAAAACCCACTCGCAAGTTGATTTAAACGGCCATTAATTTACAGGCATTAAACACTAAATTCCTTCCATTTGTTCTATAAATTCATGAAAATGAGATTTAAAAATCATGTTATATTGTAAATTATTGTGTGAATGTTATTTGGACACTTAGGCTATTTAAAAAAAGTTTATCTTTTCTTAAGAAATGGATTGCTGTTTAGATCTAGTAATTGAATTTTGTAATTAGCTACAATTAAGTAATTAACTAATTATATGCTTTAATTTCAGGTCATCCAAGCAAGATTGTTTCATATTTGTTTCAGAATGCTTCAATCTATAATAACTGCAAATTGCATTGAGTTCTCTTAATTTTTAAGAAAGTTATGGGCTTTTGACGGTCCGAGATCACAGCTTTTGAGTTAAGTCAATGGAAAGGCAATGGGGAACAAGATGCTAATTTCCGAGTATGCAAATGGCCATAACCTTTTTAATACTGAAGATATGAAAGTGAATTAGGTGTCAAATTAAACTTCTTTTTATGCTTTACCTGATGGGATAAATTGCAGACTTGATTTTTTTAATCTCAAAATTTTGCAACACTGCTACTACAAGCCAAGGATTTGTTTGCAGTTCCAAGAATTTTTTTAAGAGGGTCGAATTGTTTTTTAAAAATGGACAACATCCCATAACACAGTGAAGTTATCAGTTTCTAGAACCACAAGCAAGTAACACAAACTCTGACGTAAAAGGACACACATTGCTGGAGTGACTCAGCAGGTCAGGCGTTTCTGGAGAACATGGATATGTGATGTTTTGGCTCGGGACTTTTCTTCAGACCAAAGAAGGGCTTCGACTCGAAATGTCATTTATCCATGTTCTCCAGAGGCGCTGCCTGAACAACTGAGTTACTCCAGTACATTGTGGTTTTTTTTGTAAACCAGCATCTGCAGATCCTTGCTTCTACAACCACTGACATGTCCTTTTGATCTGTCTCGCTCAGAAAGATACCATTCTCTTTTAACTGTGCTTGTCCCTCTAAAACATATATCCACGTATTCATTCCTCTGAGCTCTCTTGAACGTCTACAGGTGTATGGTAGAGAGCATACTGACTGGTTACATCATGGCTTGGCAACGCAAACACCCCAGACAAAAGAGAGTGGTGGACAATGCCTGCTCCATCACAGGTAAGTGACCTCCCCACCATCAAAGGGATCTCGACAAAAGACAAGAGACAAGAGGTGCAGGAGTAGGCTATTCGGCCCTTCGAAACAGCACCGCCATTCACTGTGATCATGGCTGATCATCCACAATCAGTACCCCGTTCCTGTCTTCTCCCCATATACCTTGACTCCGCTATCTTTAAGAGTCCTATCTAGCTCTCTCTTGAAAGTATCCAGAGACCCGGCCTCCACTGCCCTCTGAGGCAAAGAATTCCACAGACTCACAATTCTCTGTGTGAAAAAGTGTTTCCTCATCTCCGTTCTAAGTGGCTTACCCCTTATTCTTAAACTGTGCCCCTGGTTCTGGACTCCCCCAACATCGGGAAGATGTTTCGTGCCTCTAGCGTGTCCAAACCCTTAATAATCTTATATGTTTCAAAAAGATGCCCTCTCATCCTTCTAAATTCCAGAGTGTACAAGCCCAGCCGCTCCATTCTCTCAGCATATGACAGTTCCGCCATCCCGGGAATTAACCTTGTGAATCTATGCTGCACTCCCTCAATCTACAGGAGATGCTGCCTCAAAAAGGCAGCCAGCATCATCAGAGAGTCATATCGCCCTGGTCACACTGCCATTTCACTCCTACAATTGAGAAAAGGGGATAGGAGTCTGAAAACTGCGACCACCAGGTTCAAGAATAGCTTCTTTCCATCAACCGCCTGACTCGTGCACGCTACATGACACTAAACACAACTATGGACTTCTATGGACAATGAGGGATTTGTACTAAAACTTTTTTTTTTTTCCGCTTTTGTTGCATTGTTGTTCTTCAGGGACAGAAATATGCTTTCTAGCCTGAAGGAAAATACTTAATATAAATAGTAGTTGAAGATCATCATGGACATGGTTGGCTGACCTATTTGCCTCGGACTCAAACGGCTCCAGTTAGTTGTCCTTTAATGTAACTCGATTTAACCACTCCATGATTAGTTGAGTTCAGAGATACAGCAGGGAAACGGGCCCTTCGGCCCACCGAGTCCACGCCGACCATCGATCACCCATTCACCAGTTCTATCTAATCTCACTTGCTACACACTCACTACACATTAGCTATCAATTAACCAACACACCTTTAGGATATGGGAGGAAAATGCAAACCCATACAGTGACAGGGAGAACATGCAAACTCCACTCAAACAGCGCCCGAGGTCTGGATTGAACCTGGTTCTCTGGTGCTGTGAGGCAGCAGCTCTACCAGCTATACCACTGTGCAGCCCTATTCTACAGGGTGTGTTAATGTGTTCAAGAGTCTGAAAACCATCAGGCTCAAGAGTAGCTTCTTCCCAAGAACCATCAAGCACTTGAACACTAATCTCAACTACAAAGCAAGGACTGTCCTTGGTTGAATTAAGGTCAGAGGAGTTTTTTACACTAGTATGGCGGTTATTCATTTGTTAATTATTATTGCTTGTATACTACCAATGTGCACTTTTTACAGGGCTGTTATGCTGCTACAAGTGAGAACGCAGGACCTTCACAGAAAACATAGGACCCTGGGGAGTGTTGTAAAGCAGAGGGATCTAAGAGTGAAGGTCGCCCAAAAGCGGCATCACAGGTAGGTAGGATGGTAAGAAGCCACATTGGCCTTCATCAGTCCTGGTGTTGGATTTAGAAATTGGGATGTTATGTTACAGTTGTGCAAGATATTAGTGAGGCCGCACTTGGGGTATTTTGAAATCCAGCGGCGACAAAAAAAATGTTGCGACACTTGAAAAAACACCGCTCGTCATACGTCAACACGCCGCGTCACCGCCGCATCACGCTTTGTCACCGCCGCATCACAGAGCAAATTGTTCGGTGACCTGATACGTCAGTCAATGATGGCGGCAGTCGCCAAAAAAAATCGTCAAGTGGGAAGGCTCTTTAAGGTGAGAGGAGAAATATTTAATAGGAACCCGAGGAGCAACTTTTTTTGTGGTGACCAGAAATGCATGCAAAACTTCAAATGCAGCCTAATCAATGTCTTCTGCCACAGAAGGCTGTTGAGGCCGTCAGTGGGTGTGTTTAAAGCAGAGATAGATGTATTTCTGATTAGTGCAGGTGCCAGTTATGGGGAGAGGGCAGGAGGATGGGGTTAGGAGGGAGAGATAGATTAGCCATGATTGAATGGCGGTGTTTGCACCTGAAAAACAAACTCCTGGAAGAGAGTAGATCGACATTACCAACGACTATTTAACCAGAATAAACATACTAATGAATGTTGGCATGTTCAACGCCAGTTTACCACGACTGTCTTTGGATTTACCATTGTGTGTCAACCAGTTGCCGTGATACTCTGCAGAAACACAGGGTCAGTCCTATCTCACATGAGAGTCACTTATTGCATCTACTGTTTGAACAAAGGGAAGAAACTAAGATTTGCTGACGAATGCTTTCAGTTTTAATCAGTTAAAAGCGGTTTTATTTTCATTGGAACCTGACAAATGTGCTTCACGCAGATTACTTTCTGCGTCACAAAATGTGTACGTGATGAGTTCGGCCTATCCGTTCCTGCCCACATCAGTGGTCACAGATTCCTTCTTGATTTAGAGTCACACAGGTTATGGGGAGGAGGCAGGAAAATTCGATTAAGAGGCAGAGATCGGCCACGATTGAATGGCCGAGCATATCACAGCCACACTTCACCCACTTGCCTGGATTTAGCCCATATCCCTCTAAACCTGTCCTATCCATGTACCAGTCTAATTCTTAAAAGTTGCAATAGTCCCTGCCTCTGCTACCTCCTCCGACATACACTCACCAGCCTTTGTGTGAAAAAGTTACCCCTCAGATTCCTATAAAATCTTTCACCCTTTCACCTTAAACCTATGCCCTCTGGTTCTCGAATTCCCCCACTCTGGGCAAGAGACCAGAGTCTCAAACAATAGTAAATCAAAGACAGTCGTAGTAAACTGGGCCACGCTTCCTTACACTTTGCCTTTTTCGCTGAACAGCAATGGCCTCTCGTCTTTGACATTTCCACCCTGGAAGAATGGTTCCAATTGTCTGCCCTATCTATGCCTCATAATTTTATCGGCTTCTATCAAGTCTCCCCTCCACCTTCGAGGCTCCAGAGAAAACAATCCAAGCTTGCCCCACTGCTCAGAGTCATACAGCATGGAAGCAGACCGATTTGTTGCAGTTATCTTTGCAATGGTGACTCCAAACGAAAACAGCCTCTCCCTCATCGACTCCATCTTACGTTCAAAGCTGCCTCGGGAAAGCCGCCAATATAAGCAAAGACCTTTCCCACCCTGTTCATTCCTCCTCCTCCCCTCTCCCATGGGGCAAGCCGATACAAAAGCGTGAAAGCTCGCACCATCAGATTGACAAACAGCTGTCCTCCCCGCTGTTATCTGACGACTGAATGGTCTTCCAATAAGTTAAGGTTGTATTCCCAATCGTCCAACCTACCTCACACCGGACTTTGCATTTTAGTGTATCTGCACATCATCTAACTGTAGGTAGACACAAAATGCTGGAGTAACTCAGCGGGACAGGCAGCATCTCTGGAAAGAAGGAATGGGTGACGCTTCAGGTCCAGACCTTTTTGAAGGGTCTTGAAGAAAGAATCTCTCGTTTCACTTTTCCCTGACTCTCATTCTGAAGAAGGGTCTCGACCCGAAACATCACTCATTCTTTCTTTCCATAGATGCTGCCTGTCCCGCTGAGTTACTCCAGCATGAGTTACTTCAGTCTGAAGAAGGGTCTCGACCCGAAACATCGCCTATTCCTTCTCTCCATAGATGCTGCCTCACCCGCTGAGTTTCTCCAGCATTTTTGTCTACCTTTGATTTTTCCAGCATCTGCAGTTCTTTCTTAAACAATACTCCAGCATATTGTTTCTACCTTTGGTTTAAACCAGCTTCAGCAGTTCTTTCCTACACTTTATGCAACTGTAACGCTTTACTGCTGTAACTCTATAATCTACACACTGATTTATTTCTCTTTGCACTACCTGTTGTACTTACGTATGGTTTGATTGCAATGTGTAGTATGATAGAATTATGTAAAACTAGGAGGGGCACAGATGCGATAGACACTCAGAACATTTTCCAAAGGGGGAACACTAGATGGCAGAGTGAGAGAAGGAAATTGTAATTGAGATATGGGAAGCAAGTTATTTTGTACACAGAGGATGGTGGGTGGGTGGGTACCTGGAACACATTGCCCGGGGTGGCGGTGGAGGCCGCTTAAGTGTATTTTGGAAAGGCAGATGGGTAGGCAGGAAATGGAGGGATATGGTCCTGACATGAAACGTCACCGATCCAAGTTCTCCAGATATGCTGCCCGACTCGCTGAGTTGCTCCACCACTTTGTGTCTTTTCTTTTATAAGAATATAATGGTCAGTTTTGATGAATGCGGCACGGTGGCGCAGCGGCAGAGTTGCTGCATTACAGCGCCGGAGACCCAGGTTCGATCCCGACTACGGGTGCTGTCTGCACGGAGTTTGTGCGTTCTCACCGTGAACGCGTGAGTTTTCTACGAGATCTTCGGTTCCCTCCCACACTCCAAAGACGTACAGGTTTGTAGGCTAATCGGCTTGGTATGAATGTAAAATTGTCCCTAGTGTGTATAGGGTAGCGTTAATGTGCGGGGATCACCGGTCAGTGTGGACCCGGTGGGCCGAAGGGCCTGTTTCCATACTGTATCTCCAAACTAAACTAAGCTAAATACACAAGAGTGGAAGATAACTAGTGATGAGCATTGGCACCAACATGGTCTAGTTGAATCAAACCTATATCTGTGCTGCCATCTTTTACAAGCTTACATCATAAATTCTTATTACTATTACACAACATTTCCAGGAAGGCACACTTTTAATAGAGGCTTTCACCCCACACTCAAATTCACTTGGGCTTTTGAATGATGGGGCAGACACATCAGTATCCAGAAGAGAGACATATTCCACTGGGACAGATTACAAGTGTGTTAGAGTTACAACTTAACGACTAAGGGG
Organism: Raja brachyura; assembly: GCA_963514005.1. The sequence continues at coordinate 19,253,190 of OY740785.1, forward strand.
CAGGTGTAGGTCCTAGCAAGCCTATCCTGTCATTCAATATACAATGCTGGTATTGGAGGGTCAACATATGTTGAGCGTTTGACAGCACTGGGCCTGAACTCGCTGGAGTTTAGAAGGATGAGGGGGGGGGGGGGGGAGACCTCATTAAAACGTACTCAAAAGTGAAAGGCCTGGATAGAGTGGATGTGGAGAGGATGTTTCCACGAGTGGGAGAGTCTAGATCATAGCCTCAGAATTAAAGGATGTTCCTTTTGGAAGAAGATGAGGAGGAATTATTTAGTCAGATGGTGGTGAACCTGTGGAATTCTTTGCCACAGAAGGCTGTGGAGGCCAAGTTAAATGGGGTTTTTTCGGTGGAGATTGACAGATTCTTGATTAGGTGTCATGGGTTATGGGGAGAAGGCAGGAGAATGGGGATGAGAGGGTAAGATAGATCAGCCATGAATGAATGACGGATTAGACTAGATGCCCCGAATGGCCTAATCATGCTAATATGACATTTGAAAATCATGACCGAGGGGTGATCTTATGGAACTATATAAAATCGTGAGGGGAATAGATAGGGTGAATGCATAGCCTTTTTTACCCAGGGTGGAGGAATCAAGAACCAGAGGACATTGGATTAAGGTGAGGGGGGAAAGATTTAATAGGAACCCGAGGGGCAACTTTTTCAGAGGATGGTGGACATGTGGGAATAAGCTGCCAGAAGAGCTAGTTGAGGCAGGTATGATGACATTTAAAAGACACTTGGACAGGTACATAGATAGGAAAGGTTTAGAGGGATATGGGCCATGGGAAGTGAGACTTGGTCAGCATGGATGAGGTGGCTGGAAGGTAGACACAAAATGCTGGAGTAACACAGCAGGACAGGCAGCAGCTCTGGAGAGAAGGAATGGGTGACGTTTCAGGTCTAAGTATTCTTCAGTCTGAAGAAGGGTCTCGACCTGAAACGTTGCCCATTCCTTCTCGCCAGAGATGCTGCCTGTCCTGCTGTGTTACTCCAGCATTTCGATTTAAACCAGCAACTGCAGTTCTTTCTTACACAAGGTGGCTGGAAGGGGCAGTTTTGTGCTGTATGTCTCTATCATCTAGTCCTCACAAGCCTGCATGGTAAAGAATTCTAGACTTGGGAACAAGAGTGGTTCAATCTGAAATTAGGTCCTCAGACTAAACAAAGGGAATTATGAATACATTAGGGTGGTCACGGTGGCGCAGAGGTAGAGAGGCTGCCTTACAGCTCTTGCAGCAACGGAGACCCGGGTTCGATCCCGACTACGGGTGCTGTCAGTACGGAGTTTGTATGTTCTCCCCGCGACCGTGCGGATTTTCTCCGAGACCTTCGGTTTCCACCCACACTCCAACGACGCGCAGGTTTGTAGATTAATTGGCTTCGTTTAAATGTAAATTAGAAAAGGACTGGACAAGCTGGATACAGGAAAAATGTTCCCAATGCTGGGGGAGTCTAAGGGGCCGCAGTCTAAGAATAGGGAACGGCTAACACGTGGAATGAATGCAGGAACTACAACAGTCGTACCTTCCCTTTTTAGCGTACACGCACAAAAGCACAAACAATGGCACAATGGCCAGAGGAATGGTTAAGGGTAATTTAGATCTAAAGAGGATTCGTGAAAAATAAAGCAAGCCTGAGCATTGGGGACAGTGTAAATTTCAACAGAAAGAGATTGATGAGGAGAGCAGAAACAGGGAATGAGAATAAATCTGCAGGCTAGATAAAAGTGGACCATAAAAGCTTCAGCAAAGCACCACAAGTAAAAAAAAATCACAAAGACAAATGTTGGTCCCTGACAGGCGAAAAGAGGAAAATTTGTAACGGGCAACAAAGAAATGACAGGTCGCTTAAACAATACTGTCTTCAGAGAAATGGACCAAAAATAACTTCCAAGAAATGCCAGCGGACCGAGAACAAAATGAAAAGGAGTAATTAAAAGGAAATAGTGTAAGTAAAAACACAAAGTGCTGGAGAAATTAATGGGACTGAAAGCCAATATATCCCCAGAGCCTGTTAATCGACTTTGCAGAGTACTGAGGAGAGACAGTCGTGGAAATAATCAATGCATTCCTTGTTATGTTACAATATTCTACAGATTATTCGATATTCTGGGGCGGTGTGGTGGCGCAGGGTCGGGTTGCTGTCTTACATCGCTAGAGACTCGGATTCGATCCTGATTATGGGAGCCTGTCTGCACGGAGTTTGTGCGTTCTCCTCTTGACCTGCACGGGTTTTCTCCGAGATTTTCGGCTTCCTCCCACACTCCAAAGACGTACAGGTGTGTAGGTTACTACTTACTACTGTAAGTACATGTGTAGGAAAGAACTGCAGATGCTGGTTTAAATCGGAGGTAGACACAAAATGCTGGAGTAACTCAGCGGGACAGGCAGCATCTCTGGAGAGAAGGAATGGGTGACATTTCGGGTCGACACCCTTCGCCATAGAGAGGGTGGTAAAGTTGGTGAAGTTGGCTTGTGGCACGCATTCCTTCATCTGTCAGGGAACTGCGTATATAAGTTGGGACGTTATGTTTCACTTGTACAAGGCATTAGTGAGGCTGCACTTGGAATCCTGTGTTCAGTTTTGATTACCATGCGAGAGGATGTCATTAAGCTGGATAGTGCAGAGAGGATTAACAAGGATGTTGCCATTTCTCGACGGTCTGAGCAATAGGGAGAGGTTGGGCAGGCTAGGACCTTAATCCTTGGAGCGGAGGAGACTGAGGTTTGATCTTATTGAGGTGGATAAGATCATGAGGGGGGTAGATAGGGTGAATGAAGGGTCTTTTATCCAGAGTAGTGGAATCAAGAACCAGAGGACATAGGTTTAAAGTGAGGGGGAAAAAACTTTAATAGGAACCCGAGGACAACTTTTTCACACAGAGGGTAGTGGGTTTATGGAATGAGGAAGTAGATGAGGCATGTTCAATGACAACATTTAAAAGGCATCTGGATACGTACATGGATAAAAAAGGTTTCAAGGGATTTGAGCCAAATGGTTCGGTGAGGCTTCTTGGTCGGCATGCATAGGTTAGGCCCAAGGTATAGGAAGGAACTGCAGATGCCGGTTTACACCAAAGATTGACACAAAATTATGATGTAACTCAGCGGGACAGGCAGCATCTCTGGAGAGAAGGAATGGGTGACATTTCGGGTCTGGAAGAAGGATCTCAACCCAAAACGCTACCCATTCCTTCTTTCCAGAGATGCCTCCTGTCCCGCTGAGTTACTCCAGCATTTTGTGTCTATCTTTGGTTCGGCCAAAGGGCCTGTTCCCATGCCGTATGATTCGAAGACTATTGAATGGCTCCTGCAGATTGGACTTAAAAGACAGAATGACCCAACTCCTGTTCCTCTCGGCTCCTAAGGCTTGTGGCACCATGTTCACCTCAGAACAAGATGGCACAGGTACTTCAGAATCCTTTAATCCATCCATCCATTCCAAATGATGATGCGTATGTTAGAGCACTTTACTCCAGAACTGTAGGCACTGCAGACATTTAGGTTGTTTGTCAGGGAAGTTTAGTTTAGTTTAGAGATACAGCACAGAATCAGGCCCTTCGGACCACCGAGTCGGCATCAACCAGCGATCCCTGCATATTAACATTATCCTACACACACTAGGGACAATTTTTACATTTACCAAACCAATTAACCCACAGCTAGTACGTCTTTGGAGTGTGGGAGGAGAAGATCTCGGGGAAAACCCACGCGGTCACGGGGAGAACGTACAAACTCCGTACAGTGCAACACTCGTAGTCGGGATCGAACCCAGGTCTCTGGCGCTGTGAGGCAGCAACTCTACCGCTGCCCCACCTTGCTGCCACACTAATTACATGTTGCGGTTCCCACAGATGATGCGGACCTGTACGGCTGCTTCCAGTCATCTGCATGCAATATTAGAATGAAATCATCATAGCCACAGATATGCCAATAAAACTCGATGGGGATATGGACGACCTCGGTCTCCGGGATCTGAAGTCAGACAAGGCTGGGAGATCCTTTTGGATAAAAATAACTTGCGAAATGCAGCAGGTCATTTAAACCGAAGTACCTGCTGTGGGTCACATAACTAGGCAAGAACATATTAATGAAACACAAGAGGACTACAAAACACACGTACACCTGGTTTGTTTTGAAGTCAAAAGGCAACTTCTGGAAACACTTTAAGCTTAAATAGCCATTATCTTGAACCCTGATAATATTGTTTCCTCAAGTAACTATAGACACAGATTGGCAAACATACACCAACTGTCCTCTTCAGACAGTTAAGAATGAAATGTGTCTTATGCCAATGGAAGGCAAGCAGAAAGTCACCTTCCGTACCGCAGGTTGGCTTAGTACAGTTTTATGAATTGTACATTGTGTTCCACGAGTCTTTGTTATATCAGCACATCGAATTAGAGCAAAGTCCTTTGTTTGTTCAGTTGTGCCGGGAAAGTGCTCCTGATGCCAGCAACATGCCTGGCCAGGTGGTGCCATACCTCGTTGTTGGCATGACCCTGACGTGATATGGTGTCAAATGATCGATTGAAAGATACAGCATGGAAATCTGCCCCATATCTGAGGACGGATGTGCTGGCTCTGGAGAGGGTCCAGAGGAGGTTTACAAGAATGATTCCAGGAATGAGTGGGTTAGCGTATGATGAGCATTTGACAGCACTGGGCCTGGAGTTTAGAAGGTTGAGGGATAATCTCATTGAAATTTACAGAACAATGAAAGGCACAGATAGAGTGGATGTGTAAAGGATGTTTCCGCTGGTGGAAGAGTCTAGGACAGAGGTCATAGCCTCAGAATTAAAGGGCGCTCTTCTTGAACGGAGGTGAGGAGGGTGGTTAATCTGTGGAACTCATTGCCACAGAGGGCTGTGGAGGCCAAGTCAGTGGATATTTTTTAAAGCTGAGATAGACAAATTCTTGATTAGAACAGGTGTCAAGGGCTATGGGGAGAAGGCAGGAAAATGGATTTAGGAGGCAGAGATCAGCCAGGATTGAATGGCGGAGTGGACTCGATGGGCCGAATGGCCTTCATCTTCTCCTATAACTTGTGAACAGGTCCTTCGGCCCACCCAGTCCACACCGATTATAAATCAACCATTCTGTGTTATCCCACTCATCCACTCACTGCACATCAGGGTAACTTACAGAAGGACAATTAATCTACAACACACACGTCTTTGGGAGGTGGGAGGCAACCCACGCGATCACTGGGAGAACGTGCAAACTCCACACACCGACAGCACCACAGGTCAGGATCGAACCCAGGCCGCTGGTGCTGTGAGGCAGTGGCTCTACCCGCGGCGCTACTGTGCCGCCCAAATTTAGTGGGAAAACGAGACGAGAGAAGTGAAAATGTGTTCCGCACAGCAGGTGAAACAACTGTTTTTCACTGTATCTGGGTGCACTTGACAAGTCAATACACACACCACACACATCCTGAAAACAGAACAGCAGCCAGTGGGGTTCTGCCGCTGAGGTGGGATTAGGATTGTGAAGGAGGTTCAACAATCTGATGCTTGCAGGGAAGTAGCTGTTCCAGATCCTGGCAGTGTGGGACTTCAGGCTTCTGCACCTCCTGCCAGACGGTAGCAGTGAGAAGATTAAACTGATCAATACTTTATTGTCACAAGTAACAAGTCACAGTGAAATTCTGAAGAAGGGTCTCGACCCAAAATGTCACCTATTCCTTCGCTCTATCGATGCTGCCTCACCCGCTGAATTTCTCCAGCATTTATGTCTACCTGTGAAATTCTGTGCTTGCTTACCCAAGGTATGCAAATAGCCACCACATAAAGGGAACTGACAAATTTACAAAGTATACACAGAATGTGCGGTAGGTCCCACTTTATTCTCACCCTCCTTCACGGCGCCCACCCCCCCCACCCCCGTGTCCTCATTTGTTCCTTCCCACGGCAGTGGTCCCTCCACGTGGTCCATCCTCATCCATTGGTCAGTGCCCACATCGATCATCACACCAACCTCTCCGCTAACGCTGCCGAGTTCTCACCGGTGTCTCCGGAGTTCCACAGATTCACCGCCCTCTGACTAAAGAAATCCCTCCTCATCTCCTTTTCTAAAAAAACGTCCTTCTGAGGCTGTGACCTCTAGTCCTGGACTCTCCCACGAGTGGAAACATCCTCTCCACATCCGATTGGAGCTGTGCTCAGCCACACTGTCAAAGGTGCAAAGAGAGGATGTGGCAGGGGGCTTGGCACGCAGCCTTGAGGTGCCTGGAGCCGGCGGTCAGAGTGGGAGAGATCTTGTCACTGACTGGGATGTGCCCATGAGAAAGTCGAGGTTTTGAGGGCTATGGGCCAAATGCAGGCTAATGGGACTAGCCTGACATGCCAGCTTGCTCAGAGATAGGCAGAAAAGCTGGAGTAACTCAGCGGGACAGGCAGCATCTCTGGAGAGAAAGAATAGGCGCATATTCTATATCACTCTACATCACCGTCTATATCGCTCGTTTCCCTTTCCCCTGTCTGAGTCAGGGGAAAGGGAAACAAGAGATATAGACAGTGATGTAGAGAGATATAGAACAAATGAATGAAAGATAAGCAAAAAAGTAATGATGATAAAGGAAACGATCCATTGTTTGCTGTTTGTTAGGTGAAAACGAGTTACAGACAATGAGACTCAACAAGACGACTTTGAAACAGGTACGACTTAGGTGACAGAGGGATGGAGAGAGAGAGATAAACATTTAATAGGAATCTGAGGGGGTAACTTTTTCACACAAAGGGTGCGTGGAACAAGCTGCCAGAGGAGGTAGTTGAGGCAGGGTCTATTGCAAAGTTTAAGAAACAGTTAGACAGGTACATGGATAGGACAGGTGTTAGGATATGGACCAAATGCGGGAAGGTGGGACTAGTGTAGCTGGGACATGTTGGCCGGTGTGGGCAAGTTGGGCCAAAGTGCCTGTTTCCACGCTGTATTACCGTGACATATGAGATATAAGAGTCTGAAAACCATGACCTCCAAGTTCAGGAACAGCTTCTTCCCAACAAATATCATGCTACAAACATCAACAAAACTAAAAAATAGAATGTGGCACAGTGGTAGAGTCTGCTGCCTTATAGTGCTAGAGACCCAGGTTTGATCATGACTACGGGTGCCGTCAGTACAGAGTTTGTACGTTCTCCCCGAGATCACATGAGTTTTCTCCGAGATCTACGATTTCCTCTCACACTCCAAAGATATTCAAGTTTATAGGCTAATTGGTTTGGTAAAATTGTAAATTGTTACTAATGTGTAGGATAGTGTTAGTGTACAGGGATCACTGGACGGCATAGACCAAAGGGCTTGTTTCCGCACTGTATCTCTTAATTAAGCTAGACTACACAAACTGTCTACAAGAGGGACTTTGGCCTTTTGCTTTATTTTGCACTCATGTTTTTTCTTCATTTATTGAAGTTTTTATTGTTTGTTTTATTATGACGGTGGAAGAGTCCTACGTTGTATTGTGCTGCAGTATTTTATTCTGTAGAAATGTCACAGGTTGCCACTAATGGTACAAGCAGCCCTCCAAATGAAACTGGCCCCAGGTTATAGTTTGTTTAAAACACCATGTTGCCTCTCCCTCCCTGCAAAGTTACAGCATAGGCTGGCAACATCCAACTATTTCACACCCATCATTGACTGGCAAGCAAAGGCAGATCCTGGAGCTGAAGTATACGACAGCAGCTTGGATCAGATGAAGCTCCAATCTCCACTGGGACGAACACAGATGGGGTCTAAACACAGCACGGTCCAGAACATAAGTGCTGACTGATCAACTCTGCATAAATTGACGTCCCTTGAACCCTCCCTTGTCTCTGAGAATAGCGTTAATCTTATTCAAAACAATGTCTGGTTGGAATAATGCCTGTTCTGCATCTTTAGTCTGTTTGTGTACTTGCTTGGAGATGGCAAAATCAGCAACATTGATCAATAGACCTGGGATGCAAGCTAAAAGCACATCATCTCGGGCGGCACGGTGGTGCAGCGCAAGTCGCTGCCTCACAGTGCTTGCAGCTCTGGAGGCCCGGGTTCGATCCTGACTATGGGTGCTGTCTGTACAGAGGTTGTACGTTCCCCCTGTGATCTCCGAGATCTTTGGTTTCCTCCCACGCTCCAAAGACATACAGGTTTGTTGGTTAATTGGCTTGGCATAAATGTAAATTGTCCCTAGTGTGTGTAGGATAGTGTTAATGTGCGGGGGTCACTGTTCGGACTCAGTGGGCTGCTGGCCCTGTTTCCGCGCTATATCTCAGAACTAAATCTCAACGTACAATAATGCACAATGGGTATAAGTATGGGTATGAGGTGATGTTTACAGGAGGTGAATTAACTAAAGGGCAACAACGTTGAAAATGGAATGCGCGTGTTTAAGAGACGTTATGGATGGAATAAAGGCTGCAAAGGGAAATCAAGACACAAAGAACTGCAGATGCTGCAATCTTCAGCAAAATACAAGGTGCTGCTGTAAACTGAGCGGGTCAGGCACCATCTTTACAGAGATACAGCACGGAAACAGGTCCTCCTGCCCAATGAGTCCACGTCGACCATCGATCACCCGTTCACACTAGTTCTATGCTATCCCACTTTCACATCCACTCCCTACACACCAGGGGCAATTTACAGAGGCCAATTAACCTACAGAGCCGCATGTCTTTTGGAGAAAACCGGAGCATCCGGAGGACGCCCATGTGGTCACAGGGAGAACATGCAAACTCCACTCAGACAGCAGCTGAGGTCAGGATTGAACCTAGGTCCCTGCCATTGGATGGCAGGGGATCAGCCAACTGCACCACTGTGCCGCCTCTGAGTCTGCCCGAAAAAAAACCTTTTCCAGAAACGTGTCCAGATGCCTTTTAAATGTTGCAATTACAAAGGGAAAATCAACGCAGTTCCTAACAAAAAATACAAAGCAAAACTCAACGTCCAATTTGAGCACTGAAGGGAGGACTTACCTGATCGGTGAGCCATCTTCACGCAGATTTCAATCTTTTTATGCTCCTCAAAGCATAGTCCTGTGATTCGGCGTGGCAGCATCCCTCCGTCTGATCGTATGAACTGACTGAGCAACAGCACATCCTAATTGGAAGCAACAGGAGACATCAGCTGACTGCTGAACGGATGTAACAAAGGAAGTCACACAACATGGGCACCAAAGTCAACAGTTCAATCTGGTCTAGCATTCAACTATATTTCTGCACAGTGGTGCAGCGATAGAGTTGCTGCCGTACAGCGCCAGGGACCCGTGTTCGATCCTGACCAAGGGTGCTGTTTGTACGGAATTTGTACGTTCTCTCCGTGACTTGGGTGGGTTTTCTCTGGGTGCTCCGGTTTCCTCCCACATTCCAAAGACGTGCAGGTTTGTAGGTTAATTGGCATTGGTAAAAAATATGTAAATTGTCTCTAGTTTGTGTGGGGTAGTGTTAGTGTGCGGGGATCGCTGGTCTGCGTGGACTCGATGGGCCAAATGGCCGGTTTCCTCACTCTATCTCTAAACTAAACTAATTCTTAAACCGTGGCAGCAAACATTTGGAGACGGACATCAAGAGCTGCTGTAAGACCAATAACTTGGTGAAAGAAGTTCTTTGGTCCACCTGCAACGTGTTGGTCTCCCAGCATAGAGAGATGCCCCAGTAGGGAATTTTTGGGTCATGACCCTTCTGAGGTATAAAGACCCTTTTAGTTACTCGAGCACCTTGTGTAGGTATGGTACAATACTTACCTTCAGCGGCGCTGCAGTTGTGCCACTGGCCGTGTGCGCGACTTTGGCGCTTTTGATGGGGGGGGGGGGGGGGGCGGGATTAAAATTCCGTTTTCTCCTGCCTGTCCGAGATATAGCTTCTCGGGCTGCTAGCTGATGCTGAAAAATCGTTCAAATTCACTGCAAACCGCAACGTTCCAATCAATCGCGTTCCACAAAAACCCACTCGCAGATGATTTAATTGGCCATTAATTTACGGGAATTAAACATTAAATTTCATCCATTTGGCCTATAAATACATGAGATTTAAAAAATCATGTTATATTGTGAATTCTTGGGTGAATGTTATTTGGACACTTAGGCTATTTAAAAATGTTAACCTTTTGTTAAGAAATGGATAGATGTTTAGATATAGTAATTGAATTTTGTAATTAGCTACAATTATGTAACTAACTAATTGTATGCTTTAATTTCAGGTCATCCAAGTAAGATTGTTTCATATTTGTTTCAGAATGCTTCAATCTATAATAACTGTAAATTTCATTCAGTTCTCTTAATTTTTAATTTTGAACTGTCCTCGATCACAGCTTTTGTTAAGTCAATGGAAATGCAATAGGGAACAAGATGCTAATTTCCGAGTTTGAAAATGGCCATAACTTTTATAATACTGAAGATATGAAAGTGAATTAGGTGTCAAATTAAACTTCTTTTTATGCTTTATCCGATGGGATAAATTGCAGACTTGATTTTTAAAATCTCAAAATTTTGTTACATTGCTACCTTGTGTCTATTTTCTCAACAGAGGATTCCTTAACCTAGCTTAAGATATAGCTTCTCAAAACGAATATAATTTCTTTAAATATTCTTGTCAAATCATTCTTAATTGCATAGTTCCCCATTGGCAGTAACTGGTCGCAGATGTCTTGAGATCAGTGACTTAGCAATTGTATTAACCCTCCAGAGCAAATTCCTCCTCTATGATGCTTCATCTACACACTTCCCTCTGTAAGCACGCACTGAATCTCCCAGCCTGTTTTTCTTCTCGGAGAATCGCTCCGATTTTTTTTTCTTTTTCATTGAATTAGACAACATTAGGGCTCCGCCAGCAAAGTACTAACTTAATTTAAAAGCCAAGGGTTCCAACACCCAATATTTGTGCAAGGATGGTACCTCCCATTGTTCGCCGCAGTGAAACAAATTTACTTTGCATTCACCATTGCCACATTCTTCAGCACCCGCCAACATTGGCTAGATGAGGTTTCTAAAGACTCAAGGTTTCGAGAATTCAAAGTAAACATTGATTATCTAGCTAAGCCCTTCTTGAAGCAAAATGATAGCTGAGAGATGAAGTGAGGGTCTATGGTGTGCTAACTTACTTGGTGCGTTCGTCACAGGGCTTCAACTGGATCCTGTTACAAGACCACACCAAGTCAGGCATTGGTCTCGCACAATGACTTTGGCCAACCAGTTCCAAAGAGCGGGTTGGACTCTTGACACTTGAGCCCAAAGCCCTGTGTTTGCACTCTCTGGGCTATTTCCTTCCACACAAAAAGGTCATGAGGTGATCAAATCGAAGCGTGCAAGATGATTAAAGGAGATGACAGAGCAACAGCGATGTCCAGAACAAGAGGATGTGCGGGACAAGTTGATTTTTTACGCAGAGAAGGGTTGGGGACCTGGAACTCGCTGCCAGGGATGGTGGTAGAGGCAGATACGATAGTTCCTGCGCTGTATTTTTCAATGTTCTAGAATATAATTAGAGATAGATAGTTCAGAGTAATTCAATGACACCAGGGGTCGGCAACCTTGTTCTGCATAGGGGACCAGGACCCATGTCTGTGAGCGGATGGCGGGCCACATCTATCGCCATAGTGTCACACTTGGTGTTGTTTTTCCCCATTCGTTTTCACGTGTTTTTCAATTGGTTTTCTGTAGTTCCCATGTCCCCGTATGCCCCGGGTCTAGCTGCAGTTCTCAGGTCAGCCCGCGCCCCCGGGACTGGCTGCAGTTCCCAGGTCGTGAAAACGAATTGCAAAAAAAACCGCCTGCGGGCCAGATGATTTCGGGTTACAGGCCGGATCCGGCCCGTGGGGCGTAGGTTGTCTACCCCCTGAATTACACACTAAACTGCAGAAGCTTGGATTTTAAAAGATACTATCTTTCCTTTGCAACTTTATGTCCAATTAGGACATAGGGCTCAGAACAGTATCGACAGACACAAAATGCTGGAGTAACTCAGCTGGTCAGGCAGCATCGCTGGAGAGAAGGAATAGGTGAATGTTTGGGTCTAGACCCTTCTTCAGATTGAGAGTCAGGGGGAAAGGAAACGACAGATATAGACAGTGATAAAGGGAGGTATTGAACAAAGGAGGACTCTCTCTAACTTCTACAGGTGCACAGTAGAGAGCATGCTGACTGGTTGCGTCATGGCTTGGTTCGACAACTTGAGCGCCCTGGAGAGGAAAAGACTACAAAATGTTGTAAACACTGCCCAGTCCATCATCGGCTTTGACCTCCCTTCCATCGAGGGGATCTATCACAGTCGCTGCCTCAAAAAGGCTGGCAGTATCATCAAGGACCCACACCATCCTGGCCACACACTCATCTCCCTGCTACCTTCAGGTAGAAGGTACAGGAGCCTGAAGACTGCAACGACTAGGTTCAGGAATAGCTACTTCCCCACAGCCATCAGGCTATTAAACTTGGCTCGAACAAAACTCTGAACATTAATAACCCATTATCTGTTATTTGCACTTTATCAGTTTATTTATTCATGTGTGTGTATATTTACATAATGGTATATGGACACACTGATCTGTTTTGTAGTCAATGCCTACTATGTTCTGTTGTGCTGAAGCAAAGCAAGAATTTTATTGTCCTATCAGGGACACATGACAATAAACTCTCTTGAAATGAATGAAAGATACGCAAAAAAGGAGAGAACGGGGGTTCCCCTCTCCCATCATAGATGAGGCCCTCACTCGTGTCTCCTTGGTACCCCCCCAGCTCTGTCCTTGCTCCCCCTCCCCCTAGTTGCAACAGGGACAGAATCCCCCTCCTTATCTTTCACCCAATTAGCTAACACATAATCATCCCACATTTTCGCCACCTCCAACGGAATTTCACCACGAGTCACATCTTTCCATCTCCACCCCTTTCTGCCTTCCGAGAGACCGTTCCCTCATTAACTCCCTGGTTAACCCCACCCCAACCACACCCTCCCCAGGTACCTTCCATTGCAACCGCAGGAGATGCAACACCTGTCCCTATGCCTCCTCCCTAGACTCTGTCCACGGACCCCGATAGTCCTTTCAGGTTAGGCAGAGGTTCACTTGCACCTCCTCCAACCTAATCTACTGTATCCGTTAGTCATAGAGCGATCCAGTGTGGAAACAGGCCTTTCGGCCCAAATTGTCCACACAAGTTGCCCGTTGTACAAGGTGTGGACTCTTCTATATCGGCGTAACCAAACGTAGACTGGGTGATCGTTTAGCTGAACACCTTTGCTCAGTCCGCCTGGACCTACCTGATCGCTGGATTGCCAAACACTTTAACTCCCCCTCCCATTCCCACACTGACCTTCCTGTCCTGGGCCTCCTCCATTGTCAGAGTGTAGTGTAAATGCAAATTGGAGGAACAACACCTCATATTTTGCTTGGGCAGCTTACACCCCAGCAGTATGAATATTGTTTTTTCTAACTTCAATAACCCCTGCATTCCCTCTCTCTCTATCCCTCCCCTACCCAAGTCCTTATGCAAACTTCAAAGTCGCCTTGTTGAGTCTCATTGTCTGTAACCCATTTTCCACTGGCCCGCAGCTAACAATGGCCTGTTTCCTTTTATCATTGTTACTTTTTTACATATCTTTCATTAATTTGTTCTATATCTCTCTACATCACCGTCCATCTCAGACTGAAGAAGGGTCTCGACACGAAATGTCACCTATTCCTTCTCTCCAGAGATGCTGCCTGTCTCGCAGAGTCACTCCATCTTTTTGTGTCTATCTTCGCTTTAAACCAGCATCTGCAGTTCCTTCCTACATAGAACAGTACAGCACAGGAACAGGCCCTTCGGCCCACAATGTCTAAGCCAAACATAAACTAATCTCCTCTATTGCACATGATTCATATCCCTCCATTCCGTGCATGTCCATGTACCTAAAAGACTCTTAAACGCCACGATCGTATCTGCCTCCACCACCACCCATGGCAGTGCATCCCAGGCACCCACCACTCGCTGTGTAAAAAAAAAAAAATCCTTTAAACGTTCCCCCTCACCTGTGCCCACTAGCATTTGCCATTTCCACCATGGGAGATGGTATCTATCCTGTCTTTGCCTCTCCTGGTTTTTATAAACCTCTCAGGTTTCCCCTGAGCCTCTGACGCTTCAGAGAAAACAATCCATGCTTTCCTCATGGCTAATACGCTTTAATTCACATAACATCCATGGGAACCACTTCTGCACCATCTCGCACGCCACCACATCCTTCCTGCAATGCAGCGTACACAACTGCATGGACTACTCCAGATGTGGCCTAAACAACCTTTTTTTTTAGGAGACACAAGCCACTGCAGATGTTGAAAACTTGAGGACAATTCAAGGTGCCAGATGAACTCAGTGGGTCAGACAATGTTTGTGGAGGGAATGGACGGGTCCTGACCCCAAACATCACCTGTTCATTCCCTCCCCAGGTGCTGCCTAACCCACTGAGTTCCTCCAGCACAACTGAATTTGAAATCGCTTGGAAACAGACCCTTCAGCCCATCGAGTCCATGTCAACCTGTTCACTAGTTCTATGTTATCCCACTTTCGCCTCCACTCCTTACACACCAGGGGGGCAATTTACAAAGACCAATTAACCCACAAACCCTCACGTCTTTGGGATGTGGGAAGAAGCCCTAATGCACCCGGAGGAAACCCATCCAGTCACAGGGAGAACATGCGAGCTCCACATTGGCAGCACCGGAGGGCAGGATCGAATCCTGCCAGAAGCTCTACCAGCCTCACCACAAAGTATTTTTTATACAACTGCACCATCCCAACATTTACATTCAGCACTTACTGAAAGTAATAGATTATTGGACAGAGCAAATTAAAGGTTACAAAACCAAGATTGATAAGAGTTACAGTTCAACCATGAGTTAAATAAATTATGAGAGCCATAGAAAGAGTTGACAGTCAGAACCATTTTCCCTTGGATGGAAAAATATTAGAGGGCATAGTTTTAAGGTAAGAGGGGCAAATGCTAAAGGAGATAGATGTACAGAGAAAGTTTTCCACACGGAGGATGGTGTGTGCCTGGAATGCGCTGCCAGGGGTGATGGTGGAGGCATTACGATAGTGGCGTTTAAAATACTTTTCGATGGGCACATAGATATGCAGGGGAATGGAGGGATATGGATTGTGTGCAGGCTGAGGAGAGTTGGTCTTGGCGTCATGTTCGCCACAGACATGGTGGGCCGTATAGGCCTGTTCCTGCCTTGTACTCTTCCATGTGTCGGAACGAGCTGCAGATGCTGGTGTAAATCTAAAATCTGTAGAAGGGTCTCGACCCAAAACGTCACCAATTCCTTCTCTCCAGAGATGCTGCCTGTCCCGCTGAGTTACTCCAGCATTTTGTGTCTGCACTCCTTTACGTTGTGAATGGGATACCCGCGCTGAGTGGCTGAATAGCTGGGCCCTGTCCTTATGCCGTTTTGGTTCTGATGCGAGGATCAGATTTACGACACTGTGTTTACTTTGCTTCTGTTGAGGAGAAAATCCAACTGGAAGAAGTTGAGTATTCTTCGACAGACTGCATTCAGGGAAATTAGCATTCAGGAGATTAGCAGGCTCTGCTGTCATCCTCTGGGATTTGAATTCCAAATCATCCCAGTCACACAGGGTGAGTGTTCACTCAGCAGCATAGATTCACAGCGAATGGAGTCAGGCAGGCTCAATTCAGTCACTTCAAACTTGACCAGGCAGTGCAATGTGGCATGTTTCATGTTTCAATTACAAAATATTTTCAAGTACTTTAGATATTTATTCACAAATGGTCTCATCACAAGATGTTTTGCCTCTTCTTTAAGGTTTGGGTTTCTTACTGCCACGTGTACTGAGGTACAGTGAAAAGCTTTGTCTTGCATGCTTTCTAATCAAATCAGACAATACTATACATAAATACA
The DNA here is from genome assembly GCA_963514005.1 of Raja brachyura. Next base: position 19,269,063 of record OY740785.1, read on the forward strand.
ATCGTGTTTAAGTCAATTACAACAGGCAGAGCAAAGGGGAAGATACAGAGTGCAGAATATAGTTCTCAGCATTGTAGCACACCAGTTCCACAGACAAAGTCCAATGTCTGCAATGGGGTAGAGGTGAATCGGACAGGACCCTAGCTTATGGAAGGGCCGTTCAAGCCTAATAACAGAGGGGAAGAAGCTGTTCCTGAGTCTGGGGGTGTGCACTTTCAAGCTTCTGTACCTTCTGCCGGATGGGAGCAGGTCGGAGGGACAAGTCTTTGATTACATTGGCTGCTTTTCTGAGGCAGCGTGAAGTGTAGATGGAGTCAAGGGGGAGTCTGATCTGCGTGCTTTAGCACCAATGTCTTGGCCAATGCATTTGTTTCATTCGCTTGGGGACATTACAGGCCATCCCCACAGCCATTTGTAGGATCTTGCAGTTCGTAAATTAACTATTTCCCATATTACGAAAACACAGATGACTTAAAAGTACTACATTTCCTGGAAAGAGTTTTGGAAATTTTCAGTGAAAGGAATGCAAACTTCATTTTTTTCTGATGAGCCTGGTATTGTGTCTGAGTGTATGTGTGCGTATCTGTGGGGAGATGGGGGGAGTTACTCATGTGTGGGAGTGTGTGCATACGTGCTTGCTGGGGTTGCGGTTACAGGCAGACATTTATGTTTGACGGGACGCGATCTGGCAAACACAGCTACAGCAACTGGAAATGTAGTGACCTTAGATTGCCCCTCTTTCGTGGCCGCTAGGGTGCTCCAGATGTTTGTACGGGTTACTTAGAGTTAAATAAATCAATATTCATACCGCTGGGTTGTGGGTGCTGTTCCTCCAATTTGCGTTTGAACAGCTTACAACCTTGAATGTTGATTTTTTTCTAGATAGACCTCTTAAAGATAGCAGAGTCAAGGGATATGGTGAGAAGGCCTGAATGGGGTACTGGTTGTGGATGACCAGCCATGATCACATTGAATCTGCTCGAAGGTCAGAATGGCCTACTCCTGCACCTATTGTCTAACTTGAAGTAACCCTTGCATTCCCTCTCTCCCCATCCTAGTCATTGTACTAGTTTTACGGTGGTCCTGTTGGGTTTTATAGTCTGTATAACCCGTTATCACCTAGCCCACTGCCAACAATGGATCGTATCCTTTATCATTGTTACTTTTTTGCAGAAAAGTCATCATTTGTTCTATATCTCTCATTTCCCTCTCAGTCTGAAGAAGGGTCCCGACCCGAAACATCATCTATTCCTTTTCTCCAGAGATGCCGCCTGTCTGTCCCACTGAGTTACTCCAGCTTTTTGTGCCTGTCTTCGGTTTATTTAAACCATCATCTGCAGTTCATTCTTACACACTCCTGGAGTTTGGTCTGTCATAATAAACTGAATGCTGCAGTTAATGCACCATGAAATAATGGCCAGATAGTTGGCCTCATGTTTAGTTGTGGTTGTTGGATAACTATTAGGCTATGCAGCTTAGGTAAAAAAAAATATCCTTTGCTCTTCTTCAAATAATGCACTTAGGATCTTTTATGCCCACCTGGTTCCACAATTTGACCCAAACCTGGCAGGTTGCTCGGTTCAGATTACCTGCCAGCATTACACACCAACAGAAATATTTATAAAATCAGACCGAGAGTGCATCAAATGGCCCCTCGAGCTTATCCCGCCCCATGGAACGTAATACAGTTCAGTAATAAGCCCCGCGGCCTGCAATGTCTGTGTCAAACATGATGCCAGGATAAACTAATCTCGGTTGGCTTCTCGTGTCCATATCCTTCCATTCCCTGCATTTCCATGTGCCCATCTAAAAGCTTCTTATATGACACTAAATTCATGATATTGGAACAGAATTAGGCCATTCCGCCCAACGAGTCTACTCCACCATTCAATTACGGCTGATCTATCTTTCCCTCTCAACCCCATTCTCCTGCCTTCTCCCCGTAACCTTTGACACCCCCAAATCCAAGCACTCCCAAATCCCTTTGCACCTCCGATTTCGGAATCCCCTCCCCAATTAGAGAGTCATCAACGTCTTTATTCCTATTACCAAAGTGCATAACCGCACACTTTGCTGCCCTGCACTTCTTTGCCCACTCTCCCAACCTGCTCAAGTACGTCTGCAGACTCTCTGCTTCCTCTACACTGCTTGCCCCCCCCACCCCCCACCTATCTTCATATCATCCGCAAACTTGGCCACAAAGCCATCAATTCCATCATTCAAATCCATGATATACAACGTGACGAGTAGCAGACCCAACATCGACCCCTGCGGAACACCACTAGTCACTGGCAGCCAAACAGAAAGAGACCCCTTTATTCCACTCTTTGCCTTCTTCCATTCAGCCAACCTTCTCTCCATGCCAGTATCTTCTCTCTAATACCATGGGCTCTCATCTTCTGAAGTCTACCCACAAGGATTCTACACCTTCTGGCCCCATGTCATTTCTTGCTGAGGAACATACTTTGTGATTATAGAGCTGTACGCCTTATAGAAGTGCATAAAATCCGAATGGGAATTGATCGGGTGATTGCACAGTCTTTAGCTGGAGTAGGGAAATCAAGAATCAGAGAACATAGGTTTTAGGTGAGAGAGGAAAGATATAATATGGACCTAACAGCTTTTTCCAAACAGAGGGCGGCAGATATATGGAATAGGCTGCCAGTGGAGGTGGTTGATGCAAGTACTATCATAACATTTAAAAGACATGTTGTACAGGTACATGGATAGGAAAGGTTTAGAGGGATATGGGCCAAACATGGGCAGGTGGGACTAGCTTGTGGATCATCTTGGTCGGCATGGACAAATTGGCCTGTTTCCCTGCTGCAGGAACTTATGATTTATTGCCACCAGATCTGGTGGGGCAGAGATTTCCAAAGGTTTACGATACTCTCAGAGAAACATAGAAAATAGGTGCAGGAGTAGGCCATTTGGCCCTTCGAGCCAGCACCGCCATTCAATATGATCATGGCTGAGCATCCAAAATCAATACCTTGTTCCTGCTTTCTCCCCATATCCCTTGATTCCGGTAGCCCTAAGAGCTACATCTAACTCTCTCTTGAAAACATCCAGTGAATTGGCCTCCACTGCCTTCTGTGGCAGAGAATTCCACAGATTCACAACTCTCCGGTTGAAAAAGTTTTTCCTCGTCTCAGTCCTAAAGGGCCCAACCCGTTATTCTTAAACTGTGACCCCTGGTTCTGGACTCCCCGCAACATCGAAGAAATCCCCCTCATCTTTGCATGGAAATGGAATGCAGTACGAAGCAGCGACGTGCAGAACCGCTGAAGGGGAAAGTTTAGCCACTGAAACGTCACTCGTCTGGAGTTTTTGGAGTTGAGAAACAAAACCCACTCTGCTCCAGAAGTACTCAATGTACCTTAACAACACGCCCAGGTGCCCAGTAAATGGAACGTACACAAAATAACCCCGCCAGGTTGTGTGATGGGGCAGTGCAGTACAGCACGTATCTGAGTTGGAACAAAATCACTGCATCCAGTCACATTTGCACTCCTCAATCATCCATTACCAAACTACACAAGGCTGACTTCTATCAGGGAGGGGGCTGGGGTGAAACAATGCTATTTCTATTCTGCCTACGGTTGAATTGGCAGAAGGAATGCAAGGTGTGAACCAGGGGAGTTAGGCAAATAGCTGGGATAAAGATGAAGAAACAAGGAACTGCTGGTTGACAAAAAAAAAAAGACAGAGTGCTGGAGTAACTCAGCAGGTGAAGCAGCATCCCTGGTGAACATGGATAGGTGATGTGTACGAAGGAACTGCAGATGCTGGTTTAAAATGTAGACACAAAATGCTGGAGTAACTCAGCGGGACAGGCAGCATCCCTGGAGAGAAGGAATGGGTGACGTTTCGGGTCGAGACCCTTCTTCAGACTCAGAGTCAGGGGAGAGGGGAAGGAGAGATATCGATGGTACTAAGGAAAATGAATGGAAGATATGCAAAAAGCAGTGATAATCAAAGGAAATGTTGGGCACATTTGGCTGTGGGATAGGAGACAACGAGTGGTTGGCTCTGCGATAGTATACAGACAGAGGAACTCAACAGTTCAGGAACTCAATTGTTTCGATGAACACCTCCGCTCTATCCACTTCGGCCTACATGGTCCCCCGGTTGCCAAACAATTGAAGTCCCCTTCCCATTCTCACACTGGCCTTTCTGTGCTGGTCCTCCTCCATTGTCAGAGTGAGGCCCAGCGCACATTACAGGAACAGCACCTCATATTTCGCTTTGGCAGCTTACACCCCAGGACTGCTGGGGTATGGACCTCGTACAGCTCCTCCCCCACCCTAGCCGTCGTATCAGTTTCACTGTCGTCCTGTTGAGTTCCTCAACTTCATCCAGGCCACTGAGGATGTCCTCCAGTCCCGACATTGGACTTCCATCACCCCGGCGAGCGGGCCTGAACATCGGGCCACCCGTAGCGGCGACACCGGGGGGTTCGGGAGCCCCCCAACCACGGGAGGACAGCAGAGGAGGATGACTGAATTTTGGTGCCTTCCCTCACAGGGGGAAACTTTGATTCCGCTGTGTGGGGATGTCTGTGTTAAATACTCTCGTGTTCTGTGCTCTGCTATTATTCGTATGGCTGTATGGTGAACACACACTTCACTGTACCAATTGGTACATGTGACAAATAAATGTATCTTGTATCTTGCATCTGTCTGTACACCCGTTGTTACCTTCAGCCCACAATGTCTGTGTCAAAGTTCAGTTGCCTGCTCGTCCATATCCAGCGGTAGAGTTGCTGCCTTGCAGCGAATGCAGCGCCGGAGACCCGGGTTGGATCCCAACTACGGGTTCTGTCCGTACGGAGTTTGTACGTTCTCCCCGTGACCTGCGTTGGTTTTCTCCAAGATCTTCCGTTTTCTCCCAGACTTGCAGGTATGAAGGTTGTACGTGTAAAATGGCCCTCGTGTGTGTAGGATAGCGTTAATGTGAGTGTGGATCGTTGGTCGGCATGGACTCAGTGGGCCGAAGGGCCTGTTCCCGCGCTGTGTCCCTAAACTAAACTAAACGTGATTATGGAGTTGTGATCAATATGTAACCAAATGCAACAGCAAACCTCATCAATTGATGAACACTGAAGATTACGCCAGGTATCTGTTGAATTCTCTAATTTTAGGCAACTGCAGACACCCTCCCCCACTCACCTGGATGCATCAATTTCTCCCCTCCTCCTCCACCTACATTCCTTCCTCACAATTCGTACCTCTTCAATCGTTTTGTCTCTCACCTTGTCTTTTCATCACATGCCTTCGTCTACCATCTGGATATCATACCACCCCCCCCCCACCCCCATCCCCACCAAACCTGTATCAAGCTGCCAAGCTTTGTCCTGCCAGCTTTCTTCCACCCACTCCAAACAGTCTGAAGAAGGATCCCGACCCAAAGCATCACCTATCTATGTCCTCCAGAGATGCTGCCTGACCTGCTGAGTTCCCTGGTCAATTCGTCCCTTCCCACCCAAACCACCCCTCCCCGGGACTTTCCCTGGCAACTGCAGGAAATGCTCCACTTGCCGCTTTACCATATAACCATATAACAATTACAGCACGGAAACAGGCCTTCTCGGCCCTTCCAGTCCGTGCCGACCATTTATTTTCCTCTAATCCCATCTACCTGCACTCAGACCATACCCCTCCATTCCCTTCCCGTCCATATACCTATCCACTTTACTTTTAAATGTTAAAATCAATCCTGCCTCCACCACTTCTGCAGGAAGGTCATTCCACACAGCCACCACTCTCTGAGTAAAGAAGTTCCCCCTCATGTTACCCCAAAACTTTTACCTCCCCCCTCGACTCCATCCAAGGACCCAAGCAGTCTTTCCGGGTGAGGCAGAGGTTCACCTGCACCTCCTCCAACATCATCGATTGTATCCGCTGTTCCAGGTGTCAAATATTGTATCCGATGTTCCAGCTTGACATCAGTGAGACCAAGGGTAGGCTTGGCGATCGCTTCGTCCAACACCTATGCTCAGTTCGCATTAACCAACCTGATCTCCCGGTGGCTCAGCACTTCAACTCCCCCTCCCATTCTGAATCCGACCTTTCTGTCCTGTGCCTCCTCCATGGCCAGAGTGAGTCCCACCGCAAATTGGAGGATCAGCACCTCATATTTCGCTTGGGTAGTTTACCCCTCAACATCATGAACACTGACTTCTCCAATTTCAGGTAGTCCCTGCTTGGACAGACGATGCTTCGGGTCAGGATCCCTCTTCAGAGTGGATGCTGTTTTCTCGGCTTGCGTCACGTCAGGTAACAAGCAGAAGCTGCGTAGAGCGTGGAATCGTGGGCTCACCCACTCACCCTCTCCATGACACACTGGTCAACAGCAGCAGCAGACTGGTTCCACCAAGATGCAGGATGGAATGCCACAGGAGATCCTTTTTCCCTGTGGCTATCAACAACTCTTCCCCCTTCTGTCTTGGGGTAGACTGAGACTAACTCTCCCCCCACCCCTTCCCCAATGTTTGCACATCCCCAATCATTTCCACACGTCACTTTAATTTAGTGTTTCATGTATTTTGTGTTTATATGACTGTTGGCAGATCAATTTCCCTCCTGGGGTGGGAGATTGCAACCTTCACGTGGTCCATCCTGTTTCGACTAATGCAATCAACCCGGCGTGCACAAACAAGACCAAATAGAACAAGTTGACCTACAACTTTAGGCTGTGCACTCCATGCACAAGAAGAAGAATTTCCCTCCTGGGATAAATAAAAAAGGGATCTGTGGCATTCTGCGCTGCATCTTGGTGGAACCAGTCTGTTGCTGAAGGTGCGCCTCAGCTTGACCAGTGTGTCATGGAGGGGATGAGGTGTATTGTCCAAGATACTCCGCAGTTTGAGGAGCATCCTCCCCTCCAAGACCACCACAAGACTGCGCATGGCACAGTAGTGCAGCGAGTAGAGATGTAACCTCACAGATCCAGCGAGCTGGGTCTAATCAAGACCTCCAGTGCTGTCTGTGCGGAGTTTGCAGGTACTTCCTGTGACCCCATTGGGTTTTCTCCTGGGAGTTCTACATGGTCCCACACAAGGAAACATCCTCTCCATTTATACCCCATCAAGATTGCACAGGATCACCTTCTGAGCCCTCAGACATACATTCACTGCGGCAGCACCTATCTTTGACAAGGAATGAAGGTGTCCATAATGTTTCAGCGTTGGGTAACGTTTCGGGTTGTGACGTTCTTCAGTCGAGTTACTCCAGCTTTTTGTGTCATGCAACCTGTCCCGCTGAGTTACTCCAGCTTTTTGTGTCATGCTGCCTGTCCCGCTGAGTTACTCCAGCTTTTTGTGTCATGCTGCCTGTCCCGCTGAGTTACTCCAGCTTTTTGTGTCATGCTGCCTGTCCCGCTGAGTTACTCCAGCTTTTTGTGTCATGCTGCCTGTCCTGCTGAGTTACTCCAGCTTTTTGTGTCATGCAGCCTGTCCCGCTGAGTTACTCCAGCTTTTTGTGTCATGCTGCCTGTCCTGCTGAGTTACTCCAGCTTTTTGTGCCTATCTCCGATTTCAACCAGCATCTGCAGTTCTTTTACCAACACATGTTTCAGCATTCCTAGTTTGGCGAAGTGCATTAGCAGGACGTTCCCAACAGGACTGAGGGAAAACACAGGGGAATTCAGATGGATCCAGATCGATGAGTGGGCGGAGTGGGCCGCTGGAGGCCCTGCAGCAGCCTGGGGCTGGGCTGGATAGGGGGCTGCTCGAAGAAGCCGAGTGAGCGCATCGGACAGGGCCGCCGTGGCACAGAGCTGGGGAGCATCAGTGGAGGGCATCGAAAACATCACCTGGCCGGGCCGACCCGTCTTTAGTCAGAGAGTAGTTAATCTGTGGAACTCGTTGCCACAGAGGGCTGTGGAGGCCAAGTCAGTGGATATTTTTATGGCAGAGATAGACAAATTCTAGATTAGAACGGGTGTCAATGGTTAGACGGCAGGAAAATGGGATTAGGAGGCAGAGATCAGCCATGATTGAATGGCAGAATGGACTCGATAGAGCGAATGGCCTAATTCCACCCCTATAACTTATGAACCCCTACAATTCTCACCCAGTGCCGTCACCAGGACAACGGGCCTTTACGGCCAAGATAAGACTTTACATTTCTAACAAGTTTGAACTTGAAGGGTACTACATGGCACCAGAAACGTGGTGATCTTGTGCACTGCCTCAATCTAATCTACTATTTGTACGGGTATGATTGTGCCGATGTATAATAAGATTTTTACTGAATTGTATGCAAAGATTTTATACCATGATACCATGACAAGGCCCATTGAACCATTTAGGATATATTATTATTTTAGTTTAGTTTAGAGCTACAGCGCGGAAACAGGCCCTTCGGCCCACTGTGTCCGCACCAACCAGCAATCCCCGCTCACATTAACACCATCCGATGCGCACAAGGGACAACTTACACTTATACCAAGCCAATTAGCCTACAAACCTGTTCGTCTTTGGAGTGTGGGAGGAAACCGAAGATCTCAGAAAAAAACCCACGCGGGTCAAGGGGAGAAATTACAAACTCCGTACAGACAGCACCCGTAGTCGGGATTGAACCCGGGTTTCCAGTGCTCTAAGGCTGCAACTCTGCCGCAGCGCCACCATGCTGCCCTACTGTACCTTCGCGTGTACTGAGGTACGGTGAAAAGTTTTTGTTTGCGTGCGATCTGGTCAACCATTGAGATAGCTGATACTATATGCAGCAAGCAATTTGGGATTTAATACATCTTGCTTTGTGGCTGCATCACTGAAAGCATTCATTAAAAATCCCTGCTACACAAAATGACAATGTACGAAAACATGACATAGGGTGTATACTTACTGTATAGTCAAACTTGTGTTTCAGATTCCACCTGCAGATCGGACACTGCCCCGAGAGGTTTGGAGGTTCAGAGGCTTCTGCCGATTTCACGATCTTTCCTTCAATCTGAAAGCAGAATGGATGAGTGTGGTCATTATCAAAGATGATTATGATATCGAGTTCAAAGGGTTACGTCAATAAAAAATGAAATTCACCCAAATGGCAAGGAAAACAGGCGGGCTCCTGCTGTCCTGGGCTCAGGGTAAACTGCTAAACTGGATAAACCTGGATCACAACCAAAGAGGCAGGTAGGATCGCAACGTGTGAGAACAACACTCATTTCACCCCTGCTGCCATCGGGAAGAAGGTACAGGAGCCTGAAATCAGTAACGTCCAGGTTCAGGCACAGCTTCCTCCCTACAGCCATTCGGCTATTAAACACTACAACCGCAAATAAGCTCTGAACTACATAGACTATTATTTTTATTATTGCACTAATATTGTTTGTTTTCTATGTGTACGTATGTGTGCGTATATATATTTTTAAAATATATATATATGATCTATATATGTGTGTATTTGTATGTGTATATACACACATTACAAACTACTTGTTTTCTCTCTCTCTCAATTGTTCTGCTGTTTACAGTACTATGCTTGCATATTCTGCTGTACTGCTGCAAGTAAGAATTTCAATGTTCTATCTGGGACATATGACAATAAAACACTCTTGTCTCTTGACATTTGGACATGTACATGGATAGGACAGATATTTATGGCCAAACATTTACAGGCAGGTGGAACGATGAGGAACGGTAAGGGGAAGTTGGGCCAAAGGACCTGATTCCACGCTGTAAGACTGTGACTCCAACAATCAAAGTTCTCAATGTGATTTTGGAGTGTGATTGTTGCCTTGAGAGACAAAGCCAATGTCTCTACGAACACCCCAGATCTGGAAGATTAACGTTAATGTTGATACCACAAAGATACTAACATAGATCGCAGAACAGTACAGCACAGGAACAGGCCCTTCAGCCCAAAATATCATGATGCCTAGACTAACCCTTATCTGCCTGCACATAATCCGCATCCCTCCATCCCCTGCATGTGCCTATCTATAAGTATCTTAAATGCCACGATTGTATCTGCCTCCATCATCACCCCTGGCAGCGCGTTCCAGTCACCCACCACTCTGTGTAAATGAGAGGCACGGTGGCACAACAGTCGAGTTGCTGCCTTACAGTGCCAGAGACCCGGGTTCGATCCTGAGCATGGGTGTTGTCTGCGTATGGAGTTTGTACGTTCTCCCTGTTACTGCGTGGGTTTTCCCCGAGTGCTCCAGTATCCTCTCACATTCCAAAGTCATAGAGGTTCGTAAGTTAATTGGCTTTGGTAATAAAGAACCCCTAGTGTGTGTAGGATAGTGTTAGTATACGGGGATCGCTGATCGGCGCGGACGCGGTGGGCCGAAAGGGCTGTTTCCGCGCTGGATCTCTAAACTAAGTGAAATAGCTTGCCCCACATATCTCCTTTCAACTTTGCCCCTTTCAACTTAGATATTACTGCAATTTAAAGTGCAGAAGGAATTGTAGAGGTGGTATGGATTAGTCTAATTGGTTGTCAGATACAGCGTTGGAACAGGCGCTTCAGTCCACTGAGTCCACACTGACACTCGATCACATTAGTTCTGTGCCTGAATTGAATCTCTTTAGCCAATTGAGTCTGAAGAAGAGGCCCGGAACAAAACGTCACCTATCCAGATTCTCCACAGACGCTGCCTGACCCGCTGAATTATGCGAGCACTTTGTGTCTATTTTTGTAAGCCAGCATCTACAGTTCCATCTAGCTCCACATTAGTTCTATGTTACCCCACCTTCTCATCCTCTCCCATACACTATTGACAATTTGGTGACAATAAAGGATTGTTCATTTACAGAAGCCAATTAACCTACAAACCTGCACGTCTGTGGAACGTGGGAGGAAACCGGAGCACCAAGGCTGCCCACAATGAAAGCACAGAAAACCCACACAGATAGTCAGTAGAGGATCGACCTGGTCAGATCACTTGAAAGCCACTTTTACTTTTGAAAAATTGTACAGTGTATGAAGAAAAGTGTGTCAAAGGTAATGGGGAGAATGTGGTTGAGAGGGAAAGAAAGATCAGCCATGATTGAATGGCGGAGTAGACTCGATGAGCCGAATGGCGTAATTCACAAGTTATAGTTGTAGAATTAGGCTATTCGGCCCATCGAGTCTACTCCGCCAGTTTGCTCCTATGAGTCATGAACTTATGAAGTAGAATCTTGGTATGATTTTAAGGTGGGCCACATGTGCAAGGAGACTGATTCATTTACTGCACTTGAACAGGAAGTAAAGGAAAGGGAGACCTTCTCCAACAATTCGCTGTTTATTGAGGGCATGTTTCAACTGCAGCACATTTTTAACGAGACCCAGTTAGTTCGGACAGCTATACTCACCGTGGTGGTCTGTTCATCCCGTACCCTGATAACTGTAAAACAAATAAGAGGCAGTGGTTGAAATCCATTGTTGGTGGCACAAAATGGAAACACGGAACTGCAGATGCTGTTTTACTTAAAGAAGACACAATGTCCTGGAGTAACACAGTGGGTCAGGTCTGAAGAAGGGTCTCGACCCAAAACATCATCTATTCCTTTTCCCCAAAGATGCTGCCTCTCCCACTGAGTTACTCCAGTATTTTGTGTCTACCTTCGGTTTGAACCAGCATCTGCAGTTCCTACCTGCACACCAAGCATCTCCTTCTTTTTCATCTAAGGTCTTTGTCCAACCATCTGCTTATTTAAAAAAACCTTCCTCACCTGTTAGGCTTCCTCACCCTTCTCTTCTCCAGCTGTCTTGACCTCCCCCCCCCCCGCCCCCCCAACCTCACTACAATCAGTCTGGAGAAGGGTCCCAACTCAAAATGTACCCATCCATGTTCTCTCGAGATGATGCCTGACCAGCTGAGTTATTCCAGCACTGTGTCTTTTTTTTATAAACCAACATCTGCAGTTCCTAGTTTCGCCAAATTAAACTAATCACCTCTGCTTGCACGTGATTCATATCCCTCCATTCCCTGCCTGTCCACGTGCCTATCGTAAACCCTCTTAAATGTCACTTTCCTATCTGCCCACCCCACCACCCCTGGCAGCGCGTTCCAGGCACCCACCACCCTCTGTGTACAATACCGCAGTGCAGATCTCCTTTACATTTTCCTTCCTTAAAGCTATGGATGCCCTTTAGTCTTTCATATTTCCACACTGGGAAAAAGGTATGGACTGTCTACTCTATCTACACCTCTCATCATTTTTCAAAATATCCCCTCATTTTGGTGGGCCGAATCACAAGCAATTACGAGACGGTACAGCAATGAGATATGGAACATGATATTGAAGCATGATGGAGTATATAGGTTTAGCTTAATTACTGACACACGCATTGAGGTACAGTGAAAATTTGTGTTTTGCGTACTTTCCAATCAGATAAACAATGTCTAATGAAGACACGCTTAGGTCGGGTGTCAAGGGTTATGGGGAGAAGGCAGCAAAATGGGATTAGGAGGCAGAGATCAGCCATGATTGAATGGCGGAGTGGACTCGATGGGCCGAATGGCCTAATTCTACTCCTATAACTTGTGAACGTGAAGTGCTGTCTGTGCTGCCTATCACGGTAATTCACTTTGTCTATCTTGACAGAAGTATACATCTCACTCCATCCCAATGCTATAATTTCACTGATGAGCTCCACACCATTACCACTGCCTTGAAAGCCTCTTTTCCTGCATACAGTTCCATAAAATATAACTCATGCATGAGTTGTCACGTTTCCGGCGCCATCTTATATCCTTATAGTCTTGAAATTTTTAAAAAATGTAGTTTCTTATCTTGGCCTTAAGACCCGTTGCCCTGGCGACGACACTGGGTTGGAGTTGCAGGGGTGGGCCTGGCTAGGCAATGTTGTCAGTGTCCTCCAGCGCCACTCCAGGCCACGTCTGAACCGCGCACTCGTTCCCGACCTCTCCAGCGGCGCCCGCTCGACGCGACCCCCCGGCTGCTACAGGGCTTCCAGCGGCTCACTCCACTTCCACACCTCTCCATACCAGCCCGCATCCAGTTCACCAGCACCGATCCCGGCTTCTGGTCCATCGCCGCCACCATCTTACAGGGTGGATACGATTTGTTTGGCGGTTTCCCCTTTCCCGTGCTCAAAAAAGGTTTCTCGGGGTCATACAGCCGGGGTCATACGGTGTGGAAACGGGGCCTTCGACCAACTGACCCAACAGCTCCTTCCGTACACACACCACCCTTTGTATCTGCTCTTGGAAGTAATAGGTCGCATCCCGAATGCTCCTCGTCCACTTTGTGTAGTCAAGGGCCCGAGACATAGAGGGCTGCACGGTGGCGCAGCGGTAGAGTTGCTGCCTCACAGAGCCAGAGACCCGGGTTCGATCCTGACTATGGGTGCTGTCTGTCTGGAGTTTGTACGTTCTCACTGTGGGTTTTCTCCGGGTGCTCCAGTTTCCTCCCACACACCAAAGACGTACAGGTTTGTAAGTTAATTGGCTTTGGTTAGTTGTAAAAAAATTACCCGTAGAGCGCAGGATAGTGGTGATCGCTGGTCGGTGCCGGCTCAGTGGGCCGAATGGCCTGTTTCTCTAAAGTCTGAAGAGTGGCAAGTCATTGGGCCTGCTGCATTTTCTCAAGGAGGCTGCGACATAATCTTTGAAATTATTTTCCCCTCGATAACCTCAAGAGCGTGTTTTAGGAGTCTGGGGTCGGACACGTGAATGACTTCAGAAGACGCCAGATGTCGGAATAACTCAGCGGGTCAGACAACATGGATAGGTGAGATTTTGGGGGGAAACCCGTTTTCAGGTCCCAACCCAAAACGTTGCCTATCCATATTCTCCTGAGATGCTGCCTGACCCGCTGAGCTACCCCAGCACTCCTTTTCGCAAACAAGCATCTTATTCTGGATGATTGACTTGACCTGCCTAATGTAGCCATTTGGAGTGTAACCAGAATAATAATATGAGGAATGTTAAATTGGGAGTAAACATTGATTCAGTGAAACCAGCCCATTACTGTCAGAATTCCATTGTATTATCGTCTTCCAGACCTATTCATAGATTAAAGGGCCTGTCCCACTTGCCAATTTTTTCGGCAACTGCCGGTGTCATATCAGTGTCGCCAAAAGATTTTGAACATTTCAACAAAAAAATGTTGCGACACTTGAAAAAACACGTGTCACCGCCGCATCACGCCGCAAATTTTTCGGTGACCTGATACGTCAGTCAATTATGCCAGCAGTCGCCGAAAAAATCGCCAAGTGGGGCAGGCCCTTAAAGTTGCACTTTCAGCACCATTATCCTATCCAAGCTCGTCTCGAAACTCGTGGAACTTGGAGTCAGCACTCACCTCTGCAACTGGATCATTGACTTTCTGACCAACAGACCCCAACCAGCGAGGATAGGTGACAAATCGTCCTCTATGATAAGCCTCAACGCTGGTGCCCCGCACGGATTCGTCCCCAGCCCCCTTCTTTACTCCTTGCACACCCACTGTGCAGCCAAACACAAATCCAACTCAATTTACAGACAGTTCGCCGACGACACCACTGTAATGGGCTGGATATCGAATAATGACGAGACGGGACGAGACGAAAGGAGATCGAGAATCTCATAACCTGGTGCAAGACAACAACCTTGCCCCCAATGTCAGCAAGGCAAAGGAGATTGGGATCAACTTCAGGAAGCAAATATGCAATGACGGTGCCATAGTAGAGATGGTTGAAAGTTTCAAGCTCCTAGGAATAAATATCACCAGCCACTTGTCCTGGGCCAGTCATGTCGAAGCAAAGGCCAAGAAAGCTTCATTAGAGGGCTTAGGAAGTTTGGCATGCCCCCAACAACTCTCACCAACTTCTTCACATGCGCCATAGAAAGCATTTTATCGGGATGCATCACAGCACGGCTTAGGAACAGCGCCATCCAAAACTGAATGAAACTGCAGAGTTGCGGACGCAGCCCAAACCATCACGCAAGCCATTTTCCTTCCATTGACTCCATCTACACTTCACGATGCGTCGGCAAGGCCAGCAGCATAATCAAATATGGGTCTCACTCCAGATACTCTCTCTTCTCCCCTCTCCCATCAGGCAAGAGGTACAGAAGTGCAAAATCACATACGATTCAGGGAGTTTCTTCCCAGCTGTAATAAAACTGAACCGTCCAATCACCAACTAGAGAGTGGTCATCATCTACCATCTACCTCATTGGAGACTCTCGGACTATCTTTAATCGTATGTTACTGAAATTTATCTCGCACTAAACATTATCCCTGTGAGTTGGGACGGTATGAGGGGTGTCTGGGGTGGGACGGGGTAGGATGGGGAGATGAGGTGTGGTTTGGAGAGGTGGATGGGACAGGTGTGGGGTGAGACAGGACACGACTGGTAACGTGGGGAAAGTGCTTTGGGATGGGATGGGGAGGGGTGGGATGGGATGGGATGAGAAGAGGGAGGGGGTGTGGGACGTGTGTACATTGGATGGAAGGAGAGGTTGAGGGCATGGTGGTGGGCGGCGATGGGTGCAGTGTGTGATGGCGTGATTCTTGCTGTGCGTGTTTTCACACTTCTGTACCTTTTGCCCGATGGGAGAGGGAAGAAGAGAGAGTGGCCGGGGTGCGATTCGTCCTGGATTATGCTGCTGGCCTTGCCGGGTGACACTATGTGGGAATAGAGGGTGGCATGGTGCAGGTACTGGGTCGCACTGGGTGAGAGTAGGAGTGGTACTAGGTTTCCAGAAGAATGTGACTGTATTTTCCCCCCCTAATTGCTGCTCCTTCCTACATTGCCAATGGGTCAACGCGGGGCGGGCGGGTCAACACGGGGCATGTTGGTCAACGCGGGGCGAGTGGGTCAACGCGGGGCGAGTGGGTCAACGCGGGGCGAGTGGGTCAACGCGGGGCGAGTGGGTCAACGCGGGGCATGTTGGTCAACGAGGGGCGAGTGGGTCAACGCGGGGCGAGTGGGTCAACGCGGGGCATGTTAGTCAACGAGGGCCATGTTGGTCAACGCGGGGCGAGTGGGTCAACGCGGGGCGAGTGGGTCAACGCGGGGCGAGTGGGTCAACGCGGGGCATGTTGGTCAACGCGGGGCATGTTGGTCAACGCGGGGCATGTTGGTCAACGCGGGGCGAGTGGGTCAACGCGGGGCCAGTGGGTCAACGCGGGGCCAGTGGGTCAACGCGGGGCGAGCGGGTCAACGCGGGGCGAGTGGGTCAACGCGGGGCGAGTGGGTCAACGCGGGGCGAGTGGGTCAACGAGGGGCGAGTGGGTCAACGCGGGGCCAGTGGGTCAACGCGGGGCCAGTGGGTCAACGAGGGGCGAGTGGGTCAACGAGGGGCGAGTGGGTCAACGCGGGGCGAGCGGGTCAACGCGGGGCGAGCGGGTCAACGCGGGACCAGTGGGTCAACGCGGGGCGAGTGGGTCAACGAGGGGCGAGTGGGTCAACGAGGGGCGAGTAGGGTCAACGCGGGGCCAGTGGGTCAACGCGGGGCCAGTGGGTCAACGCGGGGCCAGTGGGTCAACGCGGGGCGAGCGGGTCAACGCGGGGCGAGAGGGTCAACGCGGGGCGAGCGGGTCAACGCGGGGCGAGTGGGTCAACGCGGGGCGAGTGGGTCAACGCGGGGCGAGTGGGTCAACGAGGGGCGAGTGGGTCAACGCGGGGCGAGTGGGTCAACGCGGGGCGAGTGGGTCAACGAGGGGCGAGTGGGTCAACGAGGGGCGAGTGGGTCAACGAGGGGCGAGCGGGTCAACGCGGGGCGAGTGGGTCAACGCGGGGCGAGTGGGTCAACGCGGGGCGAGCGGGTCAACGAGGGGCCAGTGGGTCAACGCGGGGCCAGTGGGTCAACGCGGGGCGAGCGGGTCAACGAGGGGCGAGTGGGTCAACGCGGGGCGAGCGGGTCAACGCGGGGTCAATCACCCTCCCCCCAGGCCAGCACTCACTTTCACGCAGCCCGCGGACCGGCGCCGTCTGCGTCAGCCCCGGCCTCCCGCCTCCCGCCAGCAGCAGCCACGGCTGCCGTCCCGCCCGGCCCAGCGTCACCGACACCGACAGCGCCGCCGCCGCCGCCGCCCGCCTCACGGCCCCCATCACCACCGCCATCTTGCCCCGCTGCTCCCACTACACGCCCCTTCCGCTTCCATCCGCTTCCGCTTCCGCTTCCGGCGGCAACATCCTCTCTGGCAATCAAGCCCCAAGTCCACAACTCAACTAGGTACTTGGACAACACAGTAACACACACACAGTAACACACACACACACAGTAACACACACACAGTAACACACACACACACAGTAACACACACACAGTAACACACACACACACAGTAACACACACACAGTAACACAACACACACACAAACACACACACACACAGTAACACACACACAGTAACACACACACACACAGTAACACAACACACACACACACACACACACAGTAACACACACACAGTAACACACACACAGTAACACACACACAGTAACACACACAGTAACACACACACAGTAACACACACACACACACAGTAACACACACACAGTAACACACACACACACACACAGTAACACACACACACACACACAGTAACACACACACACACAGTAACACACACACACACACACAGTAACACACACACACACACACAGTAACACACACACACACAGTAACACACACACACACACACAGTAACACACACACACACAGTAACACAACACACACACAAACACACACACACACAGTAACACACACACAGTAACACACACACACACAGTAACACACACACAAACACACACACACACAGTAACACACACACAGTAACACACACACAGTAACACACACACAGTAACACACACAGTAACACACACACAGTAACACACACACACACACAGTAACACACACACAGTAACACACACACACACACACACAGTAACACACACACACACACACAGTAACACACACACAGTAACACACACACACACACAGTAACACACACACAGTAACACACACACAGTAACACACACACACACACACAGTAACACACACACAGTAACACACACACACACACACAGTAACACACACACACACACAGTAACACACACACACACAGTAACACACACACACACACACAGTAACACACACACAGTAACACACACACACACACACAGTAACACACAGACACAGAAACACACAGTAACACACACACACAGTAACACACACACACACACACAGTAACACACAGACACAGTAACACACAGTAACACACACACACAGTAACACACACACACAGTAACACACACACAGTAACACACACACACACAGTAACACACACACACAGTAACACATACACAGTAACACACACAGTAACACACACACAGTAACACACACACAGTAACACACACACACAGTAACACACACAGTAACACACACAGTAACACAACACACACACACACACACAGTAACACACACACACACAGTAACACACACACACACACACAGTAACACACAGACACAGTAACACACACACACAGTAACACACACACACAGTAACACACACACACACACACACACAGTAACACACACACACAGTAACACACACACAGTAACACACACACAGTAACACACACACACACACAGTAACACACAGTAACACACACACAGTAACACACACACACAGTAACACACACAGTAACACACACACAGTAACACACACACAGTAACACACACACAGTAACACACACACAGTAACACACACACAGTAACACACACACAGTAACACACACACAATAACACACACACACACACACACAGTAACACACACACAGTAACACACACACAATAACACACACACAGTAACACACACACACACAGTAACACACACACAGTAACACACACACAGTAACACACACACACACACAGTAACACACAGTAACACACACACACACAGTAACACACACACACAGTAACACACACACACAGTAACACACACACAGTAACACACACACACAGTAACACACACACAGTAACACACACACAGTAACACACACACACACAGTAACACACACACAGTAACACACACACACACACAGTAACACACACACACAGTAACACACACATAGTAACACACACACAATAACACACACACACAGTAACACACACAGTAACACACACACACACACAGTAACACACACAAACAGTAACACACACAGTAACACACACACACAGTAACACACACACACAGTAACACACACACAGTAACACACACACACACAGCAACACACACACAGTAACACACACACACAGTAACACACACACAGTAACACACACACACAGTAACACACACACAGTAAAACACACACAGTAACACACACACAGTAACACACACACACAGTAACACACACACACAGTAACACACACACAGTAAAACACACACGGTAACACACACACGGTAACACACACACAGTTACACACACACACAGTAACACACACACACAGTAACACACACACACAGTAACACACACAGTAACGCACACACAGTAACACACACAGTAACACACACACACACACACACAGTAACACACGCAGTAACACACACAGTAACACACATACAGTAACACGCACAGTAACACACACAGTAACACACACCCACAGTAACACACACAGTAACACACACACAGTAACACACACACAGTAACACACACACAGTAACACACACACAGTAACACACACACAGTAAAACACACATGGTAACACACACACAGTTACACACACACACAGTAACACACACACACAGTAACACACACACACAGTAACACACACAGTAACACACACACAGTAACACACACAGTAACACACACACACACACAGTAACACACGCAGTAACACACACAGTAACACACACACAGTAACACACACAGTAACGCACACAGTAACACACACACACAGTAACACACACACAGTAACACACACACACACAGTAACACGCACACAGTAACACACACACAGAAACACACACACAGTAACACGCACACAGAAACACGCACACAGTAACACGCACACACACACAGTAACACACACACAGTAACACACACAGTAACACACACACACAGTAACACACAGTAACACACACACAGTAACACACACAGTAACACACACACACACAGTAACACACACACACAGACACACAGTAACACGCACACACACACAGTAACACACACACACAGTAACACACACACACAGTAACACACACACAGTAACACACACACACAGTAACACACACACAGTAACACACACACACACAGTAACACACACACAGTAACACACACACACACAGTAACACACACAGTAACACAACACACACACACACACACAGTAACACACACACACACAGTAACACACACACACACACACAGTAACACACACGCACACAGTAACACACACACACACACACACACACAGTAACACACACACAGTAACACACACACACACACACACACACACACAGTAACACACACAGTAACACACACAGTAACACACACACACACACACCCAGTAACACACACAGTAACACACACACACACACACAGTAACACACACACAGTAACACACACAGTAACACACACACACACACACACACACAGTAACACACACAGTAACACACAGTAACACACACACACACAGTAACACAACACACACACACACAGTAACACACACAGTAACACACACAGTAACACAACACACACACACACACAGTAACACACACACACACAGTAACACACACACAGTAACACACAGACACAGAAACACACAGTAACACACACATACAGTAACACACACACACACACACACACACACACACACAGTAACACACAGACACAGTAACACACAGTAACACACACACACAGTAACACACACACACAGTAACACACACACACAGTAACACACACACACACAGTAACACACACACACAGTAACACATACACAGTAACACACACAGTAACACACACACAGTAACACACACACAGTAACACACACACACAGTAACACACACACAGTAACACAACACACACACACACACACAGTAACACACACACACACAGTAACACACACAGTAACACACACACACACACACAGTAACACACAGACACAGTGACACACACACACGGTAACACACACACACACAGTAACACACACACACACACACACACAGTAACACACACACAGTAACACACACACAGTAACACACACACACAGTAACACACACACACAGTAACACACACACACAGTAACACACACACAGTAACACACACACAGTAACACACACACACACAGTAACACACAGTAACACACACACAGTAACACACACACACACAGTAACACACACAGTAACACACACACAGTAACACACACACAGTAACACACACACACAGTAACACACACACAGTAACACACACACAATAACACACACACACACACACAGTAACACACACACAGTAACACACACACAATAACACACACACAGTAACACACACACACAGTAACACACACACAGTAACACACACACAGTAACACACACACAGTAACACACACACACACACAGTAACACACACACAGTAACACACACACACAGTAACACACACATAGTAACACACACACAGTAACACACACACACGGTAACACACACAGTAACACACACAAACAGTAACACACACAGTAACACACACACACAGTAACACACACACACAGTAACACACACACACACAGTAACACACACACAGTAACACACACACAATAACACACACACAGTAACACACACACACAGTAACACACACACAGTAACACACACACAGTAACACACACACAGTAACATACACACACACACAGTAACACACACACACACAGTAACACACACACACAGTAACACACACACAGTAACACACACACAGTAACACACACACACAGTAACACACACACAGTAACACACACACAGTAACACACACACACACAGTAACACACACACACACACAGTAACACACACACACAGTAACACACACATAGTAACACACACACAATAACACACACACACAGTAACACACACAGTAACACACACACACACACAGTAACACACACAAACAGTAACACACACAGTAACACACACACACAGTAACACACACACACAGTAACACACACACAGTAACACACACACACACAGCAACACACACACAGTAACACACATACACAGTAACACACACACAGTAACACACACACACAGTAACACACACACAGTAAAACACACACAGTAACACACACACAGTAACACACACACACAGTAACACACACACAGTAAAACACACACGGTAACACACACACGGTAACACACACACAGTTACACACACACACAGTAACACACACACACAGTAACACACACACACAGTAACACACACAGTAACGCACACACAGTAACACACACAGTAACACACACACACACACACACAGTAACACACGCAGTAACACACACAGTAACACACATACAGTAACACGCACAGTAACACACACAGTAACACACACCCACAGTAACACACACAGTAACACACACACAGTAACACACACACAGTAACACACACACAGTAACACACACACAGTAACACACACACAGTAAAACACACATGGTAACACACACACAGTTACACACACACACAGTAACACACACACACAGTAACACACACACACAGTAACACACACAGTAACACACACACAGTAACACACACACAGTAACACACACAGTAACACACACACACACACAGTAACACACGCAGTAACACACACAGTAACACACACACAGTAACACACACAGTAACGCACACAGTAACACACACACACAGTAACACACACACAGTAACACACACACACACAGTAACACGCACACAGTAACACACACACAGAAACACACACACAGTAACACGCACACAGAAACACGCACACAGTAACACGCACACACACACAGTAACACACACACAGTAACACACACAGTAACACACACACACAGTAACACACAGTAACACACACACAGTAACACACACAGTAACACACACACACACAGTAACACACACACACAGACACACAGTAACACGCACACACACACAGTAACACACACACACAGTAACACACACACACAGTAACACACACACAGTAACACACACACACAGTAACACACACACAGTAACACACACACACACAGTAACACACACACAGTAACACACACACACACAGTAACACACACAGTAACACAACACACACACACACACACAGTAACACACACACACACAGTAACACACACACACACACACAGTAACACACACGCACACAGTAACACACACAGTAACACACACACACACACACACACACAGTAACACACACACAGTAACACACACACACACACACACACACACACAGTAACACACACAGTAACACACACAGTAACACACACACACACACACCCAGTAACACACACAGTAACACACACACACACAGTAACACACACACACACACACACAGTAACACACACACAGTAACACACACAGTAACACACACACACACACACACACACACACAGTAACACACACAGTAACACACAGTAACACACACACACACAGTAACACAACACACACACACACAGTAACACACACAGTAACACACACAGTAACACAACACACACACACACACAGTAACACACACACAGTAACACACACACAGTAACACACAGACACAGAAACACACAGTAACACACACACACAGTAACACACACACACACACACACACACACACACACAGTAACACACAGACACAGTAACACACAGTAACACACACACACAGTAACACACACACACAGTAACACACACACACAGTAACACACACACACACAGTAACACACACACACAGTAACACATACACAGTAACACACACAGTAACACACACACAGTAACACACACACAGTAACACACACACACAGTAACACACACACAGTAACACAACACACACACACACACACAGTAACACACACACACACAGTAACACACACAGTAACACACACACACAGTAACACACAGACACAGTGACACACACACACAGTAACACACACACACACAGTAACACACACACACACACACACACAGTAACACACACACAGTAACACACACACAGTAACACACACACACAGTAACACACACACACAGTAACACACACACACAGTAACACACACACAGTAACACACACACAGTAACACACACACACACAGTAACACACAGTAACACACACACAGTAACACACACACACACAGTAACACACACAGTAACACACACACAGTAACACACACACAGTAACACACACACACAGTAACACACACACAGTAACACACACACAATAACACACACACACACACACAGTAACACACACACAGTAACACACACACAATAACACACACACAGTAACACACACACACAGTAACACACACACAGTAACACACACACACAGTAACACACACACAGTAACACACACACACACACAGTAACACACACACAGTAACACACACACACAGTAACACACACATAGTAACACACACACAGTAACACACACACACGGTAACACACACAGTAACACACACACACACACAGTAACACACACAAACAGTAACACACACAGTAACACACACACACAGTAACACACACACACAGTAACACACACACACACAGTAACACACACACAGTAACACACACACAATAACACACACACAGTAACACACACACACAGTAACACACACACAGTAACACACACACAGTAACACACACACAGTAACATACACACACACACAGTAACACACACACACACAGTAACACACACACACAGTAACACACACACAGTAACACACACACAGTAACACACACACACAGTAACACACACACAGTAACACACACACAGTAACACACACACACACAGTAACACACACACAGTAACACACACACAGTAACACACACACACACACAGTAACACACACACAGTAACACACACACACAGTAACACACACATAGTAACACACACACAGTAACACACACACACAGTAACACACACAGTAACACACACACACACACAGTAACACACACAAACAGTAACACACACAGTAACACACACACACAGTAACACACACACACAGTAACACACACACACACAGCAACACACACACAGTAACACACACACACACAGTAACACACACACACAGTAACACACACACAGTAACACACACACAGTAACACACACAGTAACACACACACAGTAACACACACACACAGTAAAACACACACAGTAAAACACACACGGTAACACACACACGGTAACACACACACAGTTACACACACACACAGTAACACACACACACAGTAACACACACACACAGTAACACACACAGTAACGCACACACAGTAACACACACAGTAACACACACACACACACACACACAGTAACACACGCAGTAACACACACAGTAACACACATACAGTAACACGCACAGTAACACACACAGTAACACACACCCACAGTAACACACACAGTAACACACACACACAGTAACACACACACAGTAACACAACACACACACACACACACAGTAACACACACACACACAGTAACACACACACAGTAACACACACACAGTAACACACAGACACAGAAACACACAGTAACACACACACACAGTAACACACACACACACAGTAACACACAGACACAGTAACACACAGTAACACACACACACAGTAACACACACACACAGTAACACACACACACAGTAACACACACACACACAGTAACACACACACACAGTAACACATACACAGTAACACACACAGTAACACACACACAGTAACACACACACAGTAACACACACACACAGTAACACACACACAGTAACACAACACACACACACACACACAGTAACACACACACACACAGTAACACACACAGTAACACACACACACACACACAGTAACACACAGACACAGTGACACACACACACAGTAACACACACACACACACAGTAACACACACACACACACAGTAACACACACACAGTAACACACACACAGTAACACACACACACAGTAACACACACACACAGTAACACACACACACAGTAACACACACACAGTAACACACACACACACAGTAACACACAGTAACACACACACAGTAACACACACACACACAGTAACACACACAGTAACACACACACAGTAACACACACACAGTAACACACACACACAGTAACACACACACAGTAACACACACACAATAACACACAGTAACACACACACAATAACACACACACAGTAACACACACACACAGTAACACACACACAGTAACACACACACAGTAACACACACACAGTAACATACACACACACACAGTAACACACACACACACAGTAACACACACACACAGTAACACACACACAGTAACACACACACAGTAACACACACACACAGTAACACACACACAGTAACACACACACACACAGTAACACACACACAGTAACACACACACAGTAACACACACACACACACAGTAACACACACACAGTAACACACACACACAGTAACACACACATAGTAACACACACACAGTAACACACACACACGGTAACACACACAGTAACACACACACACACACAGTAACACACACAAACAGTAACACACACAGTAACACACACACACACAGTAACACACACACACAGTAACACACACACACACAGTAACACACACACAGTAACACACACACAATAACACACACACAGTAACACACACACACAGTAACACACACACAGTAACACACACACAGTAACACACACACAGTAACATACACACACACACAGTAACACACACACACACAGTAACACACACACACAGTAACACACACACAGTAACACACACACACAATAACACACACACAGTAACACACACACAGTAACACACACACACACAGTAACACACACACAGTAACACACACACAGTAACACACACACACACACAGTAACACACACACAGTAACACACACACACAGTAACACACACATAGTAACACACACACAGTAACACACACACACAGTAACACACACAGTAACACACACACACACACAGTAACACACACAAACAGTAACACACACAGTAACACACACACACAGTAACACACACACACAGTAACACACACACACACAGCAACACACACACAGTAACACACACACACAGTAACACACACACACAGTAACACACACACAGTAACACACACACAGTAACACACACAGTAACACACACACAGTAACACACACACACAGTAACACACACACAGTAAAACACACACGGTAACACACACACGGTAACACACACACAGTTACACACACACACAGTAACACACACACACAGTAACACACACAGTAACGCACACACAGTAACACACACAGTAACACACACACACACACACACACAGTAACACACGCAGTAACACACACAGTAACACACATACAGTAACACGCACAGTAACACACACAGTAACACACACCCACAGTAACACACACAGTAACACACACACACAGTAACACACACACAGTAACACACACACAGTAACACACACACAGTAACACACACACAGTAAAACACACATGGTAACACACACAGTTACACACACACACAGTAACACACACACACAGTAACACACACACACAGTAACACACACAGTAACACACACACAGTAACACACACAGTAACACACACACACACACAGTAACACACGCAGTAACACACACAGTAACACACACACAGTAGCACACACAGTAACGCACACAGTAACACACACACACAGTAACACACACACAGTAACACACACACACACAGTAACACGCACACAGTAACACACACACAGAAACACACACACAGTAACACGCACACAGAAACACGCACACACACACAGTAACACACACACAGTAACACACATACAGTAACACACACACAGTAACACACACACACAGTAACACACAGTAACACACACACAGTAACACACACAGTAACACACACACACACAGTAACACACACACACAGACACACAGTAACACGCACACACACACAGTAACACACACACACAGTAACACACACACACAGTAACACACACACAGTAACACACACACACAGTAACACACACACAGTAACACACACACACACAGTAACACACACACAGTAACACACACACAGTAACACACACACAGTAACACACACACAGTAACACACACAGTAACACACACACACACACAGTAACACACACACAGTAACACACACACAGTAACACACACACACACAGTAACACACACAGTAACACACACACACACACACAGTAACACACACACAGTAACACACACACACACACAGTAACACACACATAGTAACACACACACAGTAACACACACACACAGTAACACACACAGTAACACACACACAGTAACACACACACACACACAGTAACACACACACACAGTAACACACACAGTAACACACACACACAGTAACACACACACAATAACACACACACACACACAGCAACACACACACAGTAACACACACACACAGTAACACACACACAGTAGCACACACACAGTAACACACACACACAGTAACACACACACAGTAACACACACACACAGTAACACACACACAGTAACACACACACAGTAACACACACACAGTAACACACACACACAGTAACACACACACAGTAACACACACACACAGTAACACACACACAGTAAAACACACACGGTAACACACACACGGTAACACACACACGGTAACACACACACAGTTACACACACACACACACACAGTAACACACGCAGTAACACACACACAGTAACACACACACACACAGTAACGCACACACAGTAACACACACACAGTAACACACACACACACACAGTAACACACGCAGTAACACACACAGTAACACACACACAGTAACACGCACAGTAACACACACACACAGTAACACACACACAGTAACACACACACACAGTAACACACACACACAGTAACACACACACAGTAACACACACACACAGTAACACACACACAGTAACACACACACACAGTAACACACACACAGTAACACACACACAGTAACACACACACAGTAACACACACAGAGTAACACACACACACACAACATGGTAACACACACACAGTAACACACACACACAGTAACACACACACAGTAACACACACACAGTAACACACACAGTAACACACACACAGTAACACACACACACAGTAACACACACACAGTAAAACACACACGGTAACACACACACGGTAACACACACACAGTTACACACACACACAGTAACACACACACACAGTAACACACACACACAGTAACACACACAGTAACGCACACACAGTAACACACACAGTAACACACACACACACACACAGTAACACACGCAGTAACACACACAGTAACACACATACAGTAACACGCACAGTAACACACACAGTAACACACACACACAGTAACACACACAGTAACACACACACACAGTAACACACACACAGTAACACACACACAGTAACACACACACAGTAACACACACACAGTAACACACACACAGTAAAACACACATGGTAACACACACACAGTTATACACACACACAGTAACACACACACAGTAACACACACACACAGTAACACACACACACAGTAACACACACAGTAACACACACACAGTAACACACACAGTAACACACACACACACAGTAACACACGCAGTAACACACACAGTAACACACACACAGTAACACACACAGTAACGCACACAGTAACACACACACACACAGTAACACACACACAGTAACACACACACACACAGTAACACGCACACAGTAACACACACACAGAAACACACACACAGTAACACGCACACAGAAACACGCACACAGTAACACGCACACACACACAGTAACACACACACAGTAACACACACACAGTAACACACACACAGTAACACACACACACAGTAACACACACACAGTAACACACACAGTAACACACACACACACACAGTAACACACACACACAGACCCACAGTAACACGCGCACACACACAGTAACACACACACACAGTAACACACACACACAGTAACACACACACAGTAACACACACACACAGTAACACACACACACAGTAACACACAAACAGTAACACACACACACACACAGTAACACACACACAGTAACACACACACAGTAACACACACACACACAGTAACACACACACAGTAACACACACAGTAACACACACACACACACACAGTAACACACACACATAGTAACACACACACAGTAACACACACACACAGTAACACACACACAGTAACACACACACACACAACATGGTAACACACACACAGTAACACACACGCACAGTAACACACACACACAGTAACACACACACACAGTAACACACACACAGTAACACACACACAGTAACACACACACACAGTAACACACACACAGTAACACACACACACAGTAACACACACACAGTAACACACACACAGTAACACACACACACAGTAACACACACACAGTAACACACACACACACAACATGGTAACACACACACAGTAACACACACACACAGTAACACACACACAGTAACACACACACAGTAACACACACAGTAACACACACAGTAACACACACACACAGTAACACACACACAGTAACACACACACAGTAACACACACACAGTAACACACACACAGTAACACACACACAGTAAAACACACATGGTAACACACACACAGTTACACACACACACAGTAACACACACACAGTAACACACACACACAGTAACACACACACACAGTAACACACACAGTAACACACACACAGTAACACACACACACACACAGTAACACACGCAGTAACACACACAGTAACACACACAGTAACGCACACAGTAACACACACACACAGTAACACACACACAGTAACACACACACACACAGTAACACGCACACAGTAACACACACACAGAAACACACACACAGTAACACGCACACAGAAACACGCACACAGTAACACGCACACACACACAGTAACACACACACAGTAACACACACACAGTAACACACACACAGTAACACACACACACAGTAACACACAGTAACACACACACAGTAACACACACAGTAACACACACACACACAGTAACACACACACACAGACACACAGTAACACGCACACACACACAGTAACACACACACACAGTAACACACACACACAGTAACACACACACAGTAACACACACACACAGTAACACACACACACAGTAACACACACACACACAGTAACACACACACAGTAACACACACACAGTAACACACACACACACAGTAACACACACACAGTAACACACACAGTAACACACAGTAACACACACACAGTAACACACACACACACACAGTAACACACACATAGTAACACACACAGTAACACACACACACAGTAACACACACAGTAACACACACACAGTAACACACACACACACACACACACACAGTAACACATACACACAGTAACACACACAAACAGTAACACACACAGTAACACACACACACAGTAACACACACACAATAACACACACACACACACGCAGCAACACACACACAGTAACACACACACAGTAACACACACACAGTAACACACACACAGTAACACACACACACACAGTAACACACACACAGTAACACACACACACACAGTAACACACACACAGTAACACACACACAGTAACACACACACACAGTAACACACACACAGTAACACACACACACAGTAACACACACACAGTAAAACACACACGGTAACACACACACGGTAACACACACACGGTAACACACACACAGTTACACACACACACAGTAACACACACACACACAGTAACACACACACACAGTAACACACACAGTAACGCACACACA
Source organism: Raja brachyura (assembly GCA_963514005.1). The sequence continues at coordinate 19,301,044 of OY740785.1, forward strand.
GTAACACACACACACACACAGTAACACACGCAGTAACACACACAGTAACACACACACAGTAACACGCACAGTAACACACACAGTAACACACACACACAGTAACACACACACAGTAACACACACACACAGTAACACACACACACAGTAACACACACACAGTAACACACACACAGTAACACACACACACAGTAACACACACACAGTAACACACACACACAGTAACACACACACAGTAACACACACACAGTAACACACACACACAGTAACACACACACAGTAACACACACACACACAACATGGTAACACGCACACAGTAACACACACACACACAGTAACATAGAGACACATACACAAACACACACAGTAACACACACATACACAGTAACACAAACACACACAGTAACACACAGACACACAGTAACACACACACACACACACACAGTAACACACACACAGTAATACACACACACGCACACAGTAACACACACACACACACACACACACAGTAACACACACAGTAACACACACAGTAACACACACACAGTAACACACACAGTAACACACACACACACACAGTAACACACACACAGTAACACACACACTAACACACACACACACAGTAACACACACACACAGTAACACACACACAGTAACACACAAAGTAACACACACACACAGTGACACACACAGTAACACACACACACAGTGACACACACAGTAACACACACACACACAGTAACACACACACAGTAACACACACACAGTAACACACACACACAATAACACACACACACACACACACAGTAACACACACACAGCAACACACACACAGCAACACACACACAGTAACACACACACAGTAACACACACAGTAACACACACAGTAACACACACACAGTAATGCACACACAGAAACGCACACACAGTAACACACACACACAGTAACACACACACACAGTAACACACACACAGTAACACACACACACACAGTAACACACACAGTAACACACACACACACACAGTAACACACGCAGTAACACACACAGTAACACACATACAGTAACACGCACAGTAACACACACAGTAACACACACACACAGTAACACACACAGTAACACACACACACAGTAACACACACACAGTAATACACACACAGTAACACACACACAGTAACACACACACAGTAACACACACACAGTAAAACACACATGGTAACACACACACAGTTACACACACACACAGTAACACACACACAGTAACACACACACACAGTAACACACACACACAGTAACACACACAGTAACACACACACAGTAACACACACAGTAACACACACACACACACAGTAACACACGCAGTAACACACACAGTAACACACACACAGTAACACACACAGTAACGCACACAGTAACACACACACACAGTAACACACACACAGTAACACACACACACACAGTAACACGCACACAGAAACACGCACACAGAAACACGCACACAGTAACACGCACACAGTAACACGCACACACACACAGTAACACACACACAGTAACACACACACAGTAACACACACACAGTAACACACACACACAGTAACACACAGTAACACACGCACAGTAACACACACAGTAACACACACACACACAGTAACACACACACACAGACACACAGTAACACGCACACACACACAGTAACACACACACACAGTAACACACACACACAGTAACACACACACAGTAACACACACACACAGTAACACACACACACAGTAACACACACACACACAATAACACACACACAGTAACACACACACAGTAACACACACACACACAGTAACACACACACAGTAACACACACAGTAACACACAGTAACACACACACAGTAACACACACACACACACAGTAACACACACATAGTAACACACACAGTAACACACACACACAGTAACACACACAGTAACACACACACAGTAACACACACACACACACACACACACAGTAACACATACACACAGTAACACACACAAACAGTAACACACACAGTAACACACACACACAGTAACACACACACAATAACACACACACACACACACAGCAACACACACACAGTAACACACACACAGTAACACACACACAGTAACACACACACAGTAACACACACACACAGTAACACACACACAGTAACACACACACACACAGTAACACACACACAGTAACACACACACAGTAACACACACACAGTAACACACACACACAGTAACACACACACAGTAACACACACACACACACAGTAACACACACACAGTAAAACACACACGGTAACACACACACGGTAACACACACACGGTAACACACACACAGTTACACACACACACAGTAACACACACACAGTAACACACACACACAGTAACACACACAGTAACGCACACACAGTAACACACACACACACACAGTAACACACGCAGTAACACACACAGTAACACACACACAGTAACACGCACAGTAACACACACAGTAACACACACACACAGTAACACACACACAGTAACACACACACACAGTAACACACACACACAGTAACACACACACAGTAACACACACACAGTAACACACACACACAGTAACACACACACACAGTAACACACACACACAGTAACACACACACAGTAACACACACACAGTAACACACACAGTAACACACACACAGTAACACACACAACATGGTAACACGCACACAGTAACACACACACACACAGTAACATAGAGACACATACACAAACACACACAGTAACACACACATACACAGTAACACAAACACACACAGTAACACACAGACACACAGTAACACACACACACACACACAGTAACACACACACAGTAATACACACACACGCACACAGTAACACACACACACACACAGTAACACACACAGTAACACACACAGTAACACACACACAGTAACACACACACACACACAGTAACACACACACAGTAACACACACACTAACACACACACTCACAGTAACACACACACACAGTAACACACACACAGTAACACACACACAGTAACACACAAAGTAACACACACACACAGTGACACACACAGTAACACACACACACAGTGACACACACAGTAACACACACACACACAGTGACACACACACAGTAACACACACACAGTAACACACACACACAGTAACACACACACACACACACAGTAACACACACACACAGCAACACACACACAGCAACACACACACAGTAACACACACACAGTAACACACACAGTAACACACACAGTAACACACACACAGTAATGCACACACAGAAACGCACACACAGTAACACACACACACAGTAACACACACACACAGTAACACACACACAGTAACACACACACACACACAGTAACACACACACAGTAACACACACACAGTAACACACACACACAGTAACACACACACACAGTAACACACACACAGCAACACACACACAGCAACACACACACAGTAACACACACACAGTAACACACACAGTAACACACACAGTAACACACACACAGTAATGCACACACAGTAACACACACACAGTAACACACACAGTAACGCACACACACAGTAACACACACACACAGTAACACACACACACACACAGTAACACACACAGTAACACACACACAGTAACACACACACACAGTAACACACACACACACAGTAACACACACAGTAGCACACACACACACACACACACACAGTAACACACACACACACACAGTAACACACACACACACAGTAATACACACACAGCAACACACACACAGTAACACACAAAGTAACACACACAGTAACACACACACACAGTAATACACACAGTAACACACACACACAGTAACACACACACACAGTAACACACACACAGTAACACACACACACTGTAACACACACAGTAGCACACACACACACACACAGTAACACACACAGAGTAACACACACAGTAACACACACACACACACAGTAACACACACACATCAACACACACACACAGTAACACACACACAGTAATACACACAGTAACACACACACACACAGTAACACACACAGTAACACACACAGTCTCACACACACACACACAGCAACACACACACAGTAACACACACATAGTAACACACACAGTAACACACACACAGTAACACACACACACCGCAACACACACACAGTAACACACACAGGAACACACACACAATAACGCACACACAGTAACACACACATAGTAACACACACAGTAACACACACACAGTAACACACACAGTAACGCACACACACAGTAACACACACACACACAGTAACACACACACAGTAACACACACACACACAGTAACACACACAGTAGCACACACACACACAGTAACGCACACACACACAGTAACACACACACAGTAACACACACACACCGTAACACACACAGTAACACACACACAGTAACACACACACACAGTGACACACACACACACAGTAACACACACACAGTAACACATACGCAGTAACACACACGCAGTAACACACACGCACACAGTAACACACACACAATAGCACACGCACACAGTAATACACACACAGTAACACACACACAGTAACACACACACAGGAACACACACACACACAGTAACACACACACACAGTAACACACACACAGTAACACACACACACAGTAACACACACAGACAGTAACACACACACACACAGTAACACACACACAGTAACACACACACACACACACAGTAACACACACACAATAACACACAGTAACACACACACACACACACACACAGGTATGCATAGACACACGGTAACACACACACACACACAGTAACATAGAGACACATACACACACACACACAGTAACACACGGTAACACACACAGTAACACACACACACACACACACACAGTAACACACACACGGTAACATAGAGACACACACACACAGTAACACACACACACAGTAACACAGACACACAACACGGTAATACGCACACAGTAACACACACAGTAACACACACACAGTAACACACACACAGTAACACACACACCGTAACACACACAGTAACACACACACACAGTAACACACACACACAGTAACACACACACAGTAACACACACACACACAGTAACACACACACAGTAACACATACGCAGTAACACCCACGCAGTAACACACACGCACACAGTAACACACACAGTAACACACACACAGTAACACACACACAGTAACATACACACACACACACACAGTAACACACACAGTAGCACACGCACACAGTAACACACACACAGTAACACACACACAGTAACACACACACACATAGTAACACACACACACACACACAGTAACACACACACAGGAACACACACACACAGTAACACACACACACACAGTAACACACACACACACACACACACAGTAACACACACACACACACACACACACACACACAGTAACACACACACACAATAACACACAGTAACACACACACACAGTAATGCATAGACACACGGTAACACACACACACACACACACACACACAGTAACATAGAGACACATACACACACACACACACACACACAGTAACACACGGTAACACACACACAGTAACACATACACACACAGTAACACACACAAAGTAACACACACACACAGTGACACACACAGTAACACACACAGTGACACACACACAGTAACACACAAACACACAGTAACACAGACACACAACACGGTAAGACGCACACAGTAACACACACAGTAACACACACACAGTAACACACACAGTTACACACACACACACAGTAACACACACACACACACACACAGTAAAACACACACGGTAACATAGAGACACATACACACAGTAACACACATGCACACGGTAACATAGAGACATACACACACACACAGTAACACACACACACGCACAGTAACACACACAGTAACACACACAGTAACACACACACACACAGTAACACACACACAGTAACACACACACACAGTAACACACACACAGTAACATACACACACAGTAACACACACACACACAACACGGTAACACACACAGTAACACACACACAGTAACACACACAGTAACACACACACAGTAACACACACACACACAGTAACACACATACAGTAACACACACACACACACACACACACAGTAACACACACACACACACACCCACAGTAACACACACACACACAGTAACACACACACACACAGTAACACACACACACAGTAACACACACACGGTAACACGCACAGTAACACACACACAGTAACACACACACAGTAACACACACACCGTAACACACACAGTAACACACACACACAGTAACACACACACACAGTAACACACACACAGTAACACACACACACACAGTAACACACACACAGTAACACATACGCAGTAACACCCACGCAGTAACACACACGCACACAGTAACACACACAGTAACACACACACAGTAACACACACACAGTAACATACACACACACACACACAGTAACACACACAGTAGCACACGCACACAGTAACACACACACAGTAACACACACACACATAGTAACACACACACACACACACACAGTAACACACACACAGGAACACACACACACAGTAACACACACACACACAGTAACACACACACACACACAGTAACACACACACACAATAACACACAGTAACACACACACACAGTAATGCATAGACACACGGTAACACACACACACACACACACACACACAGTAACATAGAGACACATACACACACACACACACACACAGTAACACACGGTAACACACACACAGTAACACATACACACACAGTAACACACACAAAGTAACACACACACACACAGTGACACACACAGTAACACACACAGTGACACACACACACAGTAACACACAAACACACAGTAACACAGACACACAACACGGTAAGACGCACACAGTAACACACACAGTAACGCACACACAGTAACACACACAGTTACACACACACACACAGTAACACACACACACACACACAGTAAAACACACACGGTAACATAGAGACACATACACACAGTAACACACATGCACACGGTAACATAGAGACATACACACACACACAGTAACACACACACACGCACAGTAACACACACAGTAACACACACACACACAGTAACACACACACAGTAACACACACACACAGTAACACACACACAGTAACATACACACACAGTAACACACACACACACAACACGGTAACACACACAGTAACACACACACAGTAACACACACAGTAACACACACACAGTAACACACACACACACAGTAACACACATACAGTAACACACACACACACACAGTAACACACACACACACACACACACAGTAACACACACACACACAGTAACACACACACACACAGTAACACACACAGTAACACACACACGGTAACACGCACAGTAACACACACACAGTAACACACACACAGAAACAGATACACACACAGTAACACACACACACACAGTAACACATACACACACACAGTAACAGAGACGCATAGACACATGGTAACATACACACACAGTAACACACTCACACAGTAACACACACACACACACAATAACACAGTGATGCATAGACATACCCCGCCACCCGGCCCAGCATTACCATCACTGTCAGCGCCGCCGCCCGCCTCATGGCCCCCACCACCACCGCCGTCTTGCCCCGTTACTCCCCACTCCCCGGCGGCAACATCCTCTCTGACAATCAAGCCCCAAGTCCACAACTCAACTAGGTACTTGGACAACACAGTAACACAACACACACACACACACACACACACAGTAACACACACACAGTAACACACACACAGTAACACACACACCGTAACACACACAGTAACACACACACACAGTAACACACACACACAGTAACACACACACAGTAACACACACACACACAGTAACACACACACAGTAACACATACGCAGTAACACCCACGCAGTAACACACACGCACACAGTAACACACACAGTAACACACACACAGTAACACACACACAGTAACACACACACACACACACACAGTAACACACACAGTAGCACACGCACACAGTAACACACACACAGTAACACACACACAGTAACACACACACACATAGTAACACACACACACACACAGTAACACACACACAGGAACACACACACACAGTAACACACACACACACACACACACACACAGTAACACACACACACACACACACACACACAGTAACACACACACACAATAACACACAGTAACACACACACACAGTAATGCATAGACACACGGTAACACACACACACACACACACAGTAACATAGAGACACATACACACACACACACAGTAACACACGGTAACACACACACAGTAACACATACACACACAGTAACACACACAAAGTAACACACACACACACAGTGACACACACAGTAACACACACAGTGACACACACACAGTAACACACAAACACACAGTAACACAGACACACAACACGGTAAGACGCACACAGTAACACACACAGTAACACACACACAGTAACACACACAGTTACACACACACACAGTAACACACACACACACACACAGTAAAACACACACGGTAACATAGAGACACATACACTCAGTAACACACATGCACACGGTAACATAGAGACATACACACACACACAGTAACACACACACACACACAGTAACACTCACACAGTAACACACACAGTAACACACACACACACAGTAACACACACACAGTAACACACACACACAGTAACACACACACAGTAACATACACACACAGTAACACACACACACACAACACGGTAACACACACAGTAACACACACACAGTAACACACACAGTAACACACACACAGTAACACACACACACACACAGTAACACACATACAGTAACACACACACACACACACACACAGTAACACACACACACAGTAACACACACACACACACACACACAGTAACACAGAGACGCATAGACACACGGTAACACACACACAGTAACATAGACACATACACAGTAACACACACGGTAACACACACACAGTAACACATACACACACAGTAACACACACACAGTAACACAAAAACACACAGTAACACACACAACACAGTAACACACACACACACAACACGGTAACACACACAGTAACACACACACAGTAACATAGAGACATACACACACACTAACACACACAGTAACACACACACAGTAACACACACACACACACACAGTAACACACACACAGTAACACACACACTCAGTAACACACACACAGTAACACACACACAGTAACACACACAGTAACACACACACAGTGACACACACTCACAGTAACACACACACACACTAACACATACACACACACAGTAACAGAGACGCATAGACACATGGTAACACACACACACACAGTAACACACACACAGTAACACACACACACACAGTAACAGACACACACAGTAACACACACACACACACAGTAAGACACACACACAGTAACACACACACACACACAGTAATACACACACACACACAGTAACACACACACACAGTAACACACACACAGTAACACACACAGTAACACACACACACACACACAGTAACACACACACACAGTAACACACACACACACAGTAATACACACACACACACAGTAACACACACACACAGTAACACACACACAGTAACACACACACGATAACACACACAGTAACACACACACACACAGTAACACACACTCAGTAACACACACACACAGTAACACACACATAAATAACAAACACATACACACAGTAACACACACACAGTAACACACACACACACACACAGTAACACAGAGACGCATAGACACACGGTAACACACACACACACACACAGCAACATAGAGACACATACACACACATAGTAACACACACGGTAACACACACACCGTAACACATACACACACAGGAACACACACACACAGTAACACACAAACACACAGTAACACACACACAGTAACACACACAACACAGTAACACACACACAGTAACACAGAGACACACACACACAGTAACATAGAGACACATACACACACACTAACACACACACACACACACACACACACACACACACACACACACACACACACAGTAACACACACACACACGGCAACACACACACACAGTAACACACACACAGTAACACACACGGTAACACACACAGTAACACACACACAGTAACACACACACAGTAACACACACACATTAACACACACACACACAGTAACACATACACACACACAGTAACAGACGCATAGACACACGGTAACACACACACACAGTAACACACACACACACACAGTAACACACACACACACACACAGTAACACACACACACAGTAACACACACACACACAGTAACACACACACACAGTAACACACACAGTAACACACACACACACAGTAACACACACACACACACACAGTAACACACACACACAGTAACACACACACACACAGTAACACACACACACACAGTAACACACACACACAGTAACACACACACGGTAACACGCACAGTAACACACACACAGTAACACACACACAGTAACACATACACACACAGTAACACACACACACACAGTAACACACACACACAGTAACACACACACGGTAACACGCACAGTAACACACACACAGTAACACACACACAGTAACACACACACACACAGTAACACACACACACACAATAACACAGGGACGCATAGACATACCCCGCCTCCCGGCCCAGCATCACCATCACTGTCAGCGCCGCCGCCCGCCTCATGGCCCCCACCACCACCGCCGTCTTGCCCCGCTACTCCCCACTCCCCGGCGGCAACATCCTCTCTGACAATCAAGCCCCAAGTCCACAACTCAACTAGGTACTTGGACAACACAGTAACACAACACACACACACACACACACACACAGTAACACACACACAACACGGTAACACGCACACAGTAACACACAGTAACATAGAGACACATACACACACACACACATTAACACATACACACACAGTAACACACACACAGTAACACAAAAACACACAGTAACACACACAACACAGTAACACACACACACACAACACGGTAACACACACAGTAACACACACACAGTAACATAGAGACATACACACACACTAACACACACAGTAACACACACACAGTAACACACACACACACACACAGTAACACACACACAGTAACACACACACTCAGTAACACACACACAGTAACACACACACAGTAACACACACAGTAACACACACACAGTGACACACACTCACAGTAACACACACACACACTAACACATACACACACACAGTAACAGAGACGCATAGACACATGGTAACACACACACACACAGTAACACACACACAGTAACACACACACACACAGTAACAGACACACACAGTAACACACACACACACACAGTAAGACACACACACAGTAACACACACACACACACAGTAATACACACACACACACAGTAACACACACACACAGTAACACACACACAGTAACACACACACACAGTAACACACACACACACAGTAATACACACACACACACAGTAACACACACACACAGTAACACACACACAGTAACACACACACGATAACACACACAGTAACACACACACACACAGTAACACACACTCAGTAACACACACACACAGTAACACACACATAAATAACAAACACATACACACAGTAACACACACACAGTAACACACACACACACACACAGTAACACAGAGACGCATAGACACACGGTAACACACACACACACACACAGCAACATAGAGACACATACACACACATAGTAACACACACGGTAACACACACACCGTAACACATACACACACAGGAACACACACACACAGTAACACACAAACACACAGTAACACACACACAGTAACACACACAACACAGTAACACACACACAGTAACACAGAGACACACACACACAGTAACATAGAGACACATACACACACACTAACACACACACACACACACACACACACACACACACGCACACACACACAGTAACACACACACACACGGCAACACACACACACAGTAACACACACACAGTAACACACACGGTAACACACACAGTAACACACACACAGTAACACACACACAGTAACACACACACACACACATTAACACACACACACACAGTAACACATACACACACACAGTAACAGACGCATAGACACACGGTAACACACACACACAGTAACACACACACACACACAGTAACACACACACACACACACAGTAACACACACACACAGTAACACACACACACACAGTAACACACACACACAGTAACACACACAGTAACACACACACACACAGTAACACACACACACACACACAGTAACACACACACACAGTAACACACACACACACAGTAACACACACACACACAGTAACACACACACACAGTAACACACACACGGTAACACGCACAGTAACACACACACAGTAACACACACACAGTAACACATACACACACAGTAACACACACACACACAGTAACACACACACACAGTAACACACACACGGTAACACGCACAGTAACACACACACAGTAACACACACACAGTAACACACACACACACAGTAACACACACACACACAATAACACAGGGACGCATAGACATACCCCGCCTCCCGGCCCAGCATCACCATCACTGTCAGCGCCGCCGCCCGCCTCATGGCCCCCACCACCACCGCCGTCTTGCCCCGCTACTCCCCACTCCCCGGCGGCAACATCCTCTCTGACAATCAAGCCCCAAGTCCACAACTCAACTAGGTACTTGGACAACACAGTAACACAACACACACACACACACACACACACAGTAACACACACACAACACGGTAACACGCACACAGTAACACACAGTAACATAGAGACACATACACACACACACACATTAACACATACACACACAGTAACACACACACAGTAACACAAAAACACACAGTAACACACACAACACAGTAACACACACACACACAACACGGTAACACACACAGTAACACACACACAGTAACATAGAGACATACACACACACTAACACACACAGTAACACACACACAGTAACACACACACACACACACAGTAACACACACACAGTAACACACACACTCAGTAACACACACACAGTAACACACACACAGTAACACACACAGTAACACACACACAGTGACACACACTCACAGTAACACACACACACACTAACACATACACACACACAGTAACAGAGACGCATAGACACATGGTAACACACACACACACAGTAACACACACACAGTAACACACACACACACAGTAACAGACACACACAGTAACACACACACACACACAGTAAGACACACACACAGTAACACACACACACACACAGTAATACACACACACACACAGTAACACACACACACAGTAACACACACACAGTAACACACACACACAGTAACACACACACACACAGTAATACACACACACACACAGTAACACACACACACAGTAACACACACACAGTAACACACACACGATAACACACACAGTAACACACACACACACAGTAACACACACTCAGTAACACACACACACAGTAACACACACATAAATAACAAACACATACACACAGTAACACACACACAGTAACACACACACACACACACAGTAACACAGAGACGCATAGACACACGGTAACACACACACACACACACAGCAACATAGAGACACATACACACACATAGTAACACACACGGTAACACACACACCGTAACACATACACACACAGGAACACACACACACAGTAACACACAAACACACAGTAACACACACACAGTAACACACACAACACAGTAACACACACACAGTAACACAGAGACACACACACACAGTAACATAGAGACACATACACACACACTAACACACACACACACACACACACACACACACACACGCACACACACACAGTAACACACACACACACGGCAACACACACACACAGTAACACACACACAGTAACACACACGGTAACACACACAGTAACACACACACAGTAACACACACACAGTAACACACACACACACACATTAACACACACACACACAGTAACACATACACACACACAGTAACAGACGCATAGACACACGGTAACACACACACACAGTAACACACACACACACACAGTAACACACACACACACACACAGTAACACACACACACAGTAACACACACACACACAGTAACACACACACACAGTAACACACACAGTAACACACACACACACAGTAACACACACACACACACACAGTAACACACACACACAGTAACACACACACACACAGTAACACACACACACACAGTAACACACACACACAGTAACACACACACGGTAACACGCACAGTAACACACACACAGTAACACACACACAGTAACACATACACACACAGTAACACACACACACACAGTAACACACACACACAGTAACACACACACGGTAACACGCACAGTAACACACACACAGTAACACACACACAGTAACACACACACACACAGTAACACACACACACACAATAACACAGGGACGCATAGACATACCCCGCCTCCCGGCCCAGCATCACCATCACTGTCAGCGCCGCCGCCCGCCTCATGGCCCCCACCACCACCGCCGTCTTGCCCCGCTACTCCCCACTCCCCGGCGGCAACATCCTCTCTGACAATCAAGCCCCAAGTCCACAACTCAACTAGGTACTTGGACAACACAGTAACACAACACACACACACACACACACACACAGTAACACACACACAACACGGTAACACGCACACAGTAACACACAGTAACATAGAGACACATACACACACACACACATTAACACATACACACACACACACACGCACACAGTAACACAGAGATGGATAGACACACGGTAATGCACATACACACACACACAGTAACACACACACACAGTAACACACACACAGTAACACACACAGTAACACACACACAGTAACACACACACACACAACATGGTAACACGCACACAGTAACACACACACACACACAGTAACACACACACAGTAATACACACAGTAACACACACACACACACACACACACACACAGTAACACACACACAGTAACACACACACACAACGTAACACACACACAGTAACACACACACAGTAACACACACAGTAGCACACACACACACACACACACAGTAACACACACACACAGTAACATACACACAGTACACGCACACAGTAACACACACACATTAACACACACACAGTAACACACACACAGTAACACACACACAGTAACACACACAGTAACACACACACACACACAGTAACACACACACAGTAACACACACACAGTAACACACACACACACAGTAACACACACACAGTAACACACACACACACACACACACAGTAACACACACACACAGTAACACACACACACACACACACACAGTAACACAGAGACGCATAGACACACGGTAACACACACACAGTAACATAGAGACACATACACAGTAACACACACGGTAACACACACACAGTAACATACACACACAGTAACACACACACAGTAACACAAAAACACACAGTAATACACGCAACACAGTAACACACACACACACAACACGGTAACACACACAGTAACACACACACAGTAACATAGAGACACATACACACACACTAACACACACAGTAACACACACACAGTAACACACACACACACAGTAACACACACACACACAGTAACACACACACTCAGTAACACACACACAGTAACACACACACAGTAACACACACAGTAACACACACACAGTAACACACACACACACACAGTAACACACATACAGTAACACACACACACACACACACACACACACACACACACAGTAACACACACACACAGTAACACACACACACACACACAGTAACACAGAGACGCATAGACACACGGTAACACACACACAGTAACATAGACACATACACAGTAACACACACGGTAACACACACACAGTAACACATACACACACAGTAACACACACACAATAACACAAAAACACACAGTAACACACACAACACAGTAACACACACACACACAACACGGTAACACACACAGTAACACACACACAGTAACATAGAGACACATACACACACACTAACACACACAGTAACACACACACAGTAACACACACACACACACAGTAACACACACACACACAGTAACACACACACTCAGTAACACACACACAGTAACACACACACAGTAACACACACAGTAACACACACACAGTGACACACACTCACAGTAACACACACACACACAGTAATACACACACACACACACAGTAACACACACACAGTAACACACACAGTAACACACACACACGCAGTAACACACACACACAGTAACACACACACACACAGTAATACACACACACACACAGTAACACACACACACAGTAACACACACACAGTAACACACACACGGTAACATACACAGTAACACACACACACACAGTAACACACACTCAGTAACACACACACACAGTAACAAACACATACACACAGTAACACACACACAGTAACACACACACAGTAACACACACACACACACACACACAGTAACACAGAGACGCATAGACACACGGTAACACACACACACACAGCAACATAGAGACACATACACACACATAGTAACACACACGGTAACACACACACCGTAACACATACACACACAGTAACACACACACACAGTAACACACAAACACACAGTAACACACAGTAACACACACACAGTAACACACACAACACAGTAACACACACACAGTAACACAGAGACACACACACACACACACAGTAACATAGAGACACATACACACACACTAACACACACACAGTAACACACACACACACACACACACACACACACAGTAACACACAGACACACACGGCAACACACACACACAGTAACACACACACAGTAACACGCACGGTAACACACACAGTAACACACACACAGTAACACACACACACACATTAACACACACACACACAGTAACACATACACACACACACAGTAACAGACGCATAGACGCACGGTAACACACACACACAGTAACACACACACACACAGTAACACACACACACACAGTAACACACACACACAGTAAAACACACACACAGTAACACACACAGTAACACACACACACACAGTAACACACACACACACAGTAACACACACACACAGTAACACACACACGGTAACACGCACAGTAACACACACACAGTAACACACACACAGTAACACACACACACACAGTAACACACACACACACAGTAACACATACACACACACAGTAACAGAGACGCATAGACACATGGTAACATACACACACAGTAACACACTCACACAGTAACACACACACACACAATAACACAGGGACGCATAGACATACCCCGCCTCCCGGCCCAGCAACACCATCACTGTCAGCGCCGCCGCCCGCCTCATGGCCCCCACCACCACCGCCGTCTTGCCCCGCTACTCCCCACTCCCCGGCGGCAACATCCTCTCTGACAATCAAGCCCCAAGTCCACAACTCAACTAGGTACTTGGACAACACAGTAACACAACACACACACACACACACACACACACACAGTAACACACACACAACACGGTAACACGCACACAGTAACACACAGTAACATAGAGACACATACACACACACACACATTAACACATACACACACACACACACGCACACAGTAACACAGAGATGCATAGACACACGGTAATGCACATACACACACACACAGTAACACACACACACAGTAACACACACACAGTAACACACACAGTAACACACACACAGTAACACACACACACACAACATGGTAACACGCACACAGTAACACACACACACACACAGTAACACACACACAGTAATACACACAGTAACACACACACACACACACACACACACACACACACACAGTAACACACACACAGTAACACACACACACAACGTAACACACACACAGTAACACACACACAGTAACACACACACAGTAACACACACAGTAGCACACACACACAGTAACACACACACACAGTAACATACACACAGTACACGCACACAGTAACACACACACATTAACACACACACAGTAACACACACACAGAAACACACACAGTAACACACACACACACAGTAACACACACACAGTAACACACACAGTAACACACACACAGTAACACACACACAGTAACACACACACACACAGTAACACACACACAGTAACACACACACACACACACACAGTAACACACACACACAGTAACACACACACACACACACACACAGTAACACAGAGACGCATAGACACACGGTAACACACGCACAGTAACATAGAGACACATACACAGTAACACACACGGTAACACACACACAGTAACATACACACACAGTAACACACACACAGTAACACAAAAACACACAGTAATACACACAACACAGTAACACACACACACAACACGGTAACACACACAGTAACACACACACAGTAACATAGAGACACATACACACACACTAACACACACAGTAACACACACACAGTAACACACACACACACAGTAACACACACACACACAGTAACACACACACTCAGTAACACACACACAGTAACACACACACAGTAACACACACAGTAACACACACACAGTAACACACACACACACACAGTAACACACATACAGTAACACACACACACACACACACAGTAACACACACACACACACACAGTAACACAGAGACGCATAGACACACGGTAACACACACACAGTAACATAGACACATACACAGTAACACACACGGTAACACACACACAGTAACACATACACACACAGTAACACACACACAATAACACAAAAACACACAGTAACACACACAACACAGTAACACACACACACACAACACGGTAACACACACAGTAACACACACACAGTAACATAGAGACACATACACACACACTAACACACACAGTAACACACACACAGTAACACACACACACACACAGTAACACACACACACACAGTAACACACACACTCAGTAACACACACACAGTAACACACACACAGTAACACACTCACAGTAACACACACACAGTGACACACACTCACAGTAACACACACATACACACACACTAACACATACACACACACAGTAACAGAGACGCATAGACACATGGTAACACACACACACACAGTAACACACACACAGTAACACACACACACACAGTAACAGACACACACAGTAACACATACACACACGCTAAGACACACACACAGTAACACACACACACACAGTAATACACACACACACACAGTAACACACACACAGTAACACACACAGTAACACACACACACACACACACACAGTAACACACACACACAGTAACACACACACACACAGTAATACACACACACACACAGTAACACACACACACAGTAACACACACACAGTAACACACACACGGTAACATACACAGTAACACACACACACACAGTAACACACACTCAGTAACACACACACACAGTAACACACACACACAGTAACAAACACATACACACAGTAACACACACACAGTAACACACACACAGTAACACACACACACACACACACAGTAACACAGAGACGCATAGACACACGGTAACACACACACACACAGCAACATAGAGACACATACACACACATAGTAACACACACGGTAACACACACACCGTAACACATACACACACAGTAACACACACACACAGTAACACAGAAACACACAGTAACACACAGTAACACACACACAGTAACACACACAACACAGTAACACACACACAGTAACACAGAGACACACACACACACACACAGTAACATAGAGACACATACACACACACTAACACACACACAGTAACACACACACACACACACACACACACACACACACACACACAGTAACACACACACACACACACAGCAACACACACACACAGTAACACACACACAGTAACACGCACGGTAACACACACAGTAACACACACACACACAGTAACACACACACACACATTAACACACACACACACAGTAACACATACACACACACACAGTAACAGACGCATAGACACACGGTAACACACACACACAGTAACACACACACACACAGTAACACACACACACACAGTAACACACACACACACACAGTAACACACACACACAGTAACACACACAGTAACACACACACACACAGTAAAACACACACACACAGTAACACACACACACAGTAACACACACACGGTAACACGCACAGTAACACACACACAGTAACACACACACAGTAACACACACACACACAGTAACACACACACACACAGTAACACATACACACACACAGTAACAGAGACGCATAGACACATGGTAACATACACACACAGTAACACACTCACACAGTAACACACACACACACAATAACACAGGGACGCATAGACATACCCCGCCTCCCGGCCCAGCATCACCATCACTGTCAGCGCCGCCGCCCGCCTCATGGCCCCCACCACCACCGCCGTCTTGCCCCGCTACTCCCCACTCCCCGGCGGCAACATCCTCTCTGACAATCAAGCCCCAAGTCCACAACTCAACTAGGTACTTGGACAACACAGTAACACAACACACACACACACACACAGTAACACACACATGGTAACACACACACAGTAACACACACACACACACACACACACACACACACACACACACACACACACAGTAACACATACACACACACACACACACAGTAACAGAGACGTATAGACACACAGTAACACACACACACAATAACAAACACACACACAGTAACACACACACACACAGTAACACACACAGTAACACACACACACAGTAACACACACACACAGTAACACACAGTAACACACACACACACACACACACACACACACACACACACAGTAACACACACAGTAACACAGAGACGCATATACATACAGTAACAGACACACACACAGTAACATAGAGACACATACACACACAGTAACATAGACACACAGACACGAAGACAGATAGACACAGACATAGACACACACGCAAGGACATAGAAACATAGACAATAGGTCCAGGGGTAGGCCATTTGGCCTTTCAAGCCAGCACTGCCATTCAATATGATCATGGCTGATCATCCGGAATCAGTTCCCCATTCCTGCATTTTCCCCATATCCCTTTATTCCGTTAGCCCGAAGAGCTAAATCTAACTCTCTCTTGAAAACATCCAGTGAATTGGCTTCCACTGCCTTCTGTTGCAGAGAATTCCGCAGATACACAACTCTCTGGGTGAAAAAGTTTTTCTTCATCTCAGAATAATGGCCTACCCTTTATTCTTAAACCGAGACCCCTGGTTCTGGACTCCTCTAACATCAGGAACATTTTTCCTGCATCTTACCTGTCCAATCCCTTAAGAACTATATAAGTTTTGATAAGATGCCCTCTCATCCTTCTAAATTCAAGTGAATATGGAGTTATAGTGTCTGTCTTCAAACAAAAGTTCATTGTGTGTGTAGATATATATATATATCTGAACACTTATACATATACACACACAAAATGGAGCACCAGGAGGAACCCCATACGGTTTTAGGGAGAAATTCTGTACAGACAGCACCCGTATTTAGGATCGAACCCAGGTCTCTGGTTCTGTAAGGTAGCAACTCTACCGCTGCGTAACCATGCCGCCCCTGCTGGTTCTGTAAAGCATCAAGAGGCAAGAGTGTTACATTGTCATATGTCCCAGATAGAACAATTAAATTCTTACTTGCAGCAGCACAACTGAATATGTAAACATAGTACACAGTAAACAATATAATAAACGAGAAATAAAAAGTTCAGCGTGTGTATATATACACATACTCACATATATATATATTATATATTTTGGCAGAGGTTCACTTGCACTTCCTCCAACCTCATCTGCTCTACCCACTGTTCCACGTGTGGTCTATATATCGGAGAGACCAAGCGCAGGCTTGGTGATCGTTTCACTGAACACCTCAGCTCAGTCCGCCTAGGCCTATATAATCTCCCGGTTGCCAAACACTTTAACTCCCCCTCCCATTCCCACACTGACCTTTCTGTCCTGGGCCTCCTCCATTGTCAGAGTGAGGCCCAGCGCAAAATGGAGGAACAGCACCTCATATTTCACTTGGACATTCCCTTTCTCTCCGTCCCTCCACCACAATAGTCGTTGTACTAGCTTTACTGTCGTCCTGTTGAGTTTCATTGCCCATATAACTCGTGCATTTTGTGTCTATCTTCAAAGTACTTGGACAACTTGACTTGGTCTCCAAATGCTGGAGTAACTCAACGGGACAGCAGCATCCCTGGAGAAAAGAAATGGATGATGTTTCAGGTCGACACCCTTCTTCAGACTGAGAGTCAGGAGAAAGGGAGACCGAGATATGGAAAGGTAAGTTGTGAAAAGGAGCAATCAATGGGTATGTTGATCAAGGAAAATGTCGAATGGATTATTGTTGGATGAGAGTCAGGTGATAAGGAGGCTTACAATCAGTAAACATAATCATAAAGACAGTGAAACTAGCCAAGAACTAGGGTGGAGGATGGATAGTGAGAGGGAAAACAAGGGTTACTTGGAGTTGGATCAAGGGTTACTTGGAGTTTATATCACAGGGTTGTTAGCTGCCAAAGTGAAATATGAGGTGCTGTTCCTCCAATTTGCATGGGGCCACACTCCGACAGTAGAGGAGGCCCAGGACAGAAAGGTCAGTGTGGGAATGGGAGGGGGAGTTAAAGTATTACGCAACCGGGAGATCACGTGGGCCATCCATTCCTTCTCTCCAGAGATGTTGCCTGTTCCGCTGAGTTACTCCAGTATTTTGTGTCTATCTTCGATGTAAACCAGCATCTGTAGTTACTTCCTAAACACAACAAAGTACTGGGACATCTTGACTGGTCTCTGTACTGCTGTCTTCATCCTATTAGTCTAGGACCCAAGGTCTTAATGTTGACCGGACACAAAGATGACAAATGGAATGCACAATCATTGAGTCATACATCACAGAAGCAGGACATGAGTGTAAGAAGGAACCATTTGTATCCTTTGGTTATCACCTCGTCCCCAGCCAACAATGGACCATTGTGGGCTCCACCTTTCCTGAGCCATTTACAGTGTATAGATACATGATAAGGGAATAACGTTTAGTGCAAGGTAAAGCCAGCAAAGTCTGATCAAGGATAGACCGAGGGTCACCAATGAGGTAGATAGTACTGTAGTTCAGCTTCATTTTGTTCATTTTGAACTTTTGTTCATTTTGTATCTATCCTTTGGCCCACTATTTACATGCTGTCCTATCAAGCACCCATATCTATGAATCCCATTGACCTGTAGTCAAGAGTGTTTAATTGCCATATGTACCAACAACAGAACAATAACATTCTGACTTGCTGCAGCATAACAGGCTGCAAACACAGTACTCATAGATAATATATAAACTTCCTGGAATGCCACGCGGCAGCTCCCCAGAAGAAAGACCCGGTGGACTACTCATGGCCACGGGCCTGCTGGGGGGGGGGGGGGGGGGGGAGCTCAGAAGCCGCTGAGCTTGGCCCCAAAGACCGGAGAGTTGAGGTGGAGGGAGCCGCTGACGAGGACGGACGTGAGGAGAGAGACGTGGGTTCGTGGGCAGAGCCGATCGAGGCCGACGGAGGAGGCCCTGCAGCGACAGAGGAGGCCTGAGACTTACCTGGATCAGGAACCACTCCAGTACATCAAGCGCCTGGACCCTATTTTTTAGTCAACTGCCGGCGACTGTCAGAGTCATAGCAGGTTTCCCGAAAAACCAGCCACAACCTACGTCATCCTGGCGACAACCTACGACAGCACCTACGTCAGGAGAAGTCAAGCAACGCTCATTGGCTCCAAACCCACTGTCTCCTAAATTTTTTCAACACGTTGAAAATTTAGCGGCGACCAAAAAGTCGCCAAGAATTTTTGCGCGATTGAGGAGGCTAGTCCCAGCTACACCCGGCGAACATGTGGAGACCAACTAGACTTCAGGAAGAACAAAACAGAAATGGTACCACTAATCATCAGAGGGGACTGTGTGGAGAGGGTGGCGGATTTCCGCCTCCTGGGAATCCATATTGAGGAGGACCTGACGTGGAGCGTGAACACCTCTTCCTGAGGGTGCTCAGGAAGAGTAACATCACACAGAGACTGCTGCTGTCCTTTTATCGGTGCTCCATTGAGAGCATCCTAGCATACTGTGTATGCGTGTGGAAAGCGCTCCAGAGGGCCATTGACAACGCCCAGAGGATTGTCGGCTGCCCTCTCCTTACCATGGAGGACTTACACAGTTCCCGCTGCATCAAAAAATCCCAGAATATTATAAAGGACATTTCCCACCCCGGACACTCCCTGTTTGAACTGTTGCCGTCAGGCAGACGGTACAGATCTACAAGGACAAGGACAAACAGACTTAAAAACAGTTTTTACCCCACTGCTATAAAGGCACTAAATGTAGCCGCCAAGGTACGCGAGGACTAAGGAACTGTGGTTGGTACACTGTGAAATCGACAGAAGGATGTAAGGTTGGGTGTTTATGCGTGCTATTTTCATATTTCATATTTATTTTAGTTGTTTATCTTTTTTAACATTTTACCTTGCATGTATCGTTAGCTTTTATGGTTTGAATGTTGCACTGACTGGCTGACATTTTTTTAATTTCGTTGTACATGGTTCATGTTACAATGACAATAAAGAAACTATATATAGTATATATAGTCGCCTTTAGTTGCCTAAAAAAATCACCTAAGTGGGACAAGGCCCATTAGGCTAGAGATGAAAAGGACACAAAAGGGTGTGGATGAGGAGAGGAGGATATATAAATCTGCAAGGAGGGATATAGGTGAAAGAGGGCGGGATAAAGATAGGATACAATAGGATACAACTTTATTTTATTTATCCCAGAGGGTAATAGGTCTGCCACAAGTCGAAAGTGGCATTGAGAGTGTAATGTGCATTATAATACTAATGAAATTGAAATGACCAGTTATTGCACAGCACATATGTAATCTTGCACAAACATGACATTAAATTATCGAGTGGAGAAGTCCAGGATGCAGAATATGCAAAGATGTGGGGGAGGGGGAGTCTACCCAACGATAGAAGTGTGAGGAGTTGTACAGTTTGATAGCCACAGGGAAGAAGGTTCTGCCCTGCATCTTGGTGGAACCAGTCTTTTGCTGACGGTGCTCCTCAGGTTGACCAGTGTGTCATGGAGGGGGTGCGATGTATTTTCCAAGATGCTCCGCAGTTTGGGGAGCATCCTCCTTTCCGAGACCGCCTCGAATGAATCCAACTCCGCCCCCAGGACGGAGCCAGCCTTCCTGATGAGCCTGCTAATTCTGTTGCCGCCTTCGCCATGCTAACAGAGAAATAATGGACTGGGGGTGGGTGAGAGTTGAGTATACGGAGAAGGGGAAAGGAGCAGGGTGACTGGGGAGGTGGGAGATGTTGGGAGAAATGTGTGTGCATTGGGATGGGGGGTGGGGGGGAAAGAGCCTGAGGGCCGGTTTGTTTGGGGGTAGGGTTGACAACTGTCCTGTATTGGCCGGGACATCCCATATATTGGGCTAAATTGGTTTGTCCCATACGGGACTGCTACTGCTCGGGTCGAGGGGACTGTCGGGTCAGAGCGCCGCGTCCGGCCCCGCCTCACCCGTCCCGACGTAGTGCAGCCCATGGAGTGCAGCAGCAGCAGCGCCTCGCCCGTGGCCCCGTCGGTCGACAGCCCGGCCAGTTGTCCGACCTTCGGACCTTCGCTGACTGCTGACACCACCACCCCTCCTTCTGATGGCCGATCATCGGTTCACGAGTTGGATGCGGTGCCGGACTTTGCGCTCGACGTCACGCGGCCCGGGCCAAAACTCCTTAGCTGGCCCTGGCCGGCCGGGCTTTGTGTGCAGTCCCGCACCCGGGCCAACTCATCATTCGCCCAGCCACGGCCGAGTCGGTCAACAAATTGCCATCGGGAATTTGTCCCGTATTTTGACCTTCTGCCCCTTATTTGGGAGTGAGAAAGTTGGCAACACTAGATGGGGGTGAGGTGGTTATTATTTGAAATTGAAGAATTATATGTCAGCACTGAAGCTGGTGGATGAGTTTGTGACATTTTGTCAATTCTTATTCAAGCAGCTCACAAACTATTCGTGTTCATGAGTGAAACATTATGATTTGTTATGTTGAACGTAATTGCTCTGGTCCCTAAACGCAATAGCAAGCCCCCCTGCAAAACTCATGGTTTTAGTTAACGATGCATGTCATTTTAGACTTGAGACTCCAATTTCCTTTTCATACGCCAATTCCTTTCCTCTTTGGAACCATAAACACTCAGGCTCATTATGAGCCAAAATGCATTATTAAGATAGATGTCCTTGCTGAATATCTAATGCCCTGAAGAGTTTTACACGCGGTGTGTCTGAAGTAATATAACCGTTGGCGTAACTCAGCGGGACAAGCAGCATCTCTGGAGAGAAGAATCATTCCTTCTGCCTGGCCCGCTGAGTTACCCTAGCATTTTGTGTCTACCTTCAATTTAAACCAGCATCTGCAGTTCTTTCTTACACATAATATAATCGTCGCTTTTTACAGCACCGCAGGCAAGAATATGCAGATTCGTGATTAGTACGGGTGTCAGGGGTTATGGGGAGAAGGCAGGAGGATGGGGTTAGGAGGGACAGATAGATCAGCCATGGTTGAATGGCAGAGTAGACTTGATGGGCCAAATGGCCTAATTCTACTAACACTTATGACCTAATATCAAAGCATTGTATTTAATAAATGTCCAACCTTTGTGCTGTTTGCCTGTAATGAAAGTGTCAGCATGTTTCGGGTCGAGACCCTTCTTTAGACAGAGTCAGGGAATGCAGTACACAAGTGTCGCCATGTATCTGTCGTCGACAAAGATATGGAAGATCTTTACAATTAAAACAATATATCTTTCATTGCACTGAACACGTGCTCAGTCTGGCGTCATTTGCGTCAGGGACAGTGGCGCAGCGGTAGAGTTGCTGCCTCACAGCGCCAGAGACTCGGGTTCGAACCTGACTATGGGTGCTGTCTGTACAGGGTTTGTACATTCTCCCTGTGACCACATGGGTTTTCTCCGAGTGCTCTGGTTTCCTCCCACACTCCAAAGACGTACCAGTTTGTAGGTTGATTGGTTTCTGTAAATTGTAAAATGGCCCTACTGTGCAGGATAGTGTCAGTGTACGGGGCGATCGCTGGTCTCTCAATGTTAAGTGACGTCAGGCACAGACATCCACCTGGAGGACTATATTCTTCCATGTCCACCTTGCAATAGTTTAGGAATACAGCATGGAAAGGCCTATCGGCCCACCGAGTCCACACCAGGCTTGTGCCGTCAGGGTAGGCAAGGTAGGCAGTGCCAACCCTGACAAAAATTATAAAAAGGTCATTATTAAATATACATAGTAAAGATTTCCATTTACTAATTCAGTGTTTATTATTAAATGGTTATTATTTTAATAGTCGATCTTAGGTAGGTATAATTCTACCGTGCCTTTTATCCGCAGTACGTGTAATACCTGCAACGATGTTCACCTCGCATGCCGTGGATGCTGCTTCAAGCCTTCACCTGCAACGGGCAATAAAGGCAGCTGCAATCCTGCCTTTGCACCATGGTGTAACACGCAAGGTGCTGCGTATGCCCACAGGAGAGGAGAACAATCTGCACACGCGCGGTTTTTAAAGGTTTTTAAAAAGTCGACTGACTGCCTACAGGACCGATCTGCACATTTGCGGTTTTATGATTTTCTGCGCATGCACGTTTTTTACGATTTTTAAAACTCGACTGACTGCCCAGTGCCTACCCTGAGTAATTACTCACGGCACGTGCCTGGTCCACACTGACCATTGATCACCCATTCACACTAGTTCCACGTTATCCCACTTTCGCATCCACTTCCTACACTCTAGGGGGCAATTTACAGAGCACCAATCAACCTACAAACCCACACGTCGTTACTAGGTATGTTACAAAACTTACCTTGAGCAGCGCTGCAGTTCTGCCGCTCCCCGTGTGCGTGACTTTGGCGCCTTTCAGAGGGGGGTGGGCTTAAAGTGCCGTTTTTCCACAGGCAGGGAAAATCGATCCATGTCGGGCGATTTCGTTGCGGAAGAAAAATCGCTCTGACATTTCATGAATGAAGGCATTTTTAAATTACGCTAAATTATTTATTAACTAGAGTAATTTAAAAATCACCTTCAAAAGCCGTGAGCGCCGACAACGGGAAGGATTTTGCTTAGGGGGGAAAAAAAGGTAAATTGTTTATTTTTATGTTAAAAGTTGGTTTTTCGGGAAGCTTTAATAACATTTTTACGTTGCAAAATGGGGTCCAAAAAAATGTATGAACAAACAGTATTTTTCCTCCCGACTTCACCGCTAACCGCAACGTTCCAATCCACCGCATTCCACTAAAACTCACTCGCTAGTTGATTTAAATGGCCATTAATTTATAGGAATCAAACACTAAATTCCTTCCATTTGGCCCAGAAATTCATGAAAATGAGATTTAAAAATTATGTTATATTGTGGATTATTGTGTGAATGTTATTCGGACACTTAGGCAATTTTAAAAAAGTTTATCTTTTCTTAAAAAATGGATAGATGTTTAGATCTACTCATTGAATTTTGTAATTAGCTACAATTAGATAACTAACTAATTATATGCTTTAATTTCAGGTCATCCAAGTAAGATTGTTTCATATTTGTTTCAGAATACTTCAATCTATAATAACTGAAAATTTCATTGCGTACTCTTAATTCTTAAGAAAATTATGGGCTTTTAACGGTTCTAGGTCACAGCTTTTGAGTTAAGTCAATTGAAAGGCAATGGGGAACAAGATGCTAATTTCCGAGTATGAAAATGGCCATAACTTTCTTAATACTGAAGATATGAAAGTGAATTAGATGTCAAATTAAACTTCTTTTTATGCTTTATCTTATGGGATAAATTGCAGACTTGATTTTTAAAATCTCAAAATTTTGTAACATTGCTATCGTTACGATGCGGAAGGCAACCGGCTGAAACCCACGTGGTCACGGGGAG
Organism: Raja brachyura; assembly: GCA_963514005.1. Next base: position 19,330,418 of record OY740785.1, read on the forward strand.
AACATGCAAACTCCGCACACGCAGAGATTACACGAGGTCAGGATGGAAACTTTAACTCTGGTGTTGTGAGGCAGCAGCTCTACCACTGTGCCACCCTGTCGCCTGGGGAAATGAGAGACAAAAGATGTGAGAATATGCTCTTGTAGCAGGGAAGATAAAGTTTTTCACAGTATCAGGGTGAACATGAGAAATACTGTACACACACACAGCACAGACATAAGGGAAAAAACACAACACACATAACACACACAACTCATACACAACATACACACATAACCCACTCACATAACCCACACATACAACGTGCATACACACTACACACACACACAGTGCAAACACACACACACACACACACACACACACACTAATCTCGCTAACACAAACAGGGTAAAGACCCTGTTGAGGAAGTGGATTGGAAAGTAATAAAAAGCAATGTAAACAGTGAATGGTCACGGTGGCGCAGAGGTACAGTTGCTGCCAGACAGCGAATGCAGCACTGGAGACCCGGGTTCGATGCCGACTACGAGTACTGTCTGTACGGAATTTGTACGTTCTTCCCGTGACCTGTGTGGGTTTTACTCCAAGATCTCCGGTTTCCTCCCACACTCCAAAGACGTCCAGCTTTGTAGGTTAATTGGCTTGGTAAATGTAAAAATTGTCCCTAGTGTGTAGGATTAGTGTTAACGTGCGGGGATCGCTGGTCGGCGCGGACCCTGTGGGCCGAAGGGCCTGTTACCGTGCTGTATCTCTAAACTAAACTAGAGTTGGGAGCCAAATGTAAAATTGCTTCTTTTGTGCCTGGCGGTGTATTTTCGCTGTAAAACCTACTTAGACAATCAGCTTTGTCTTCATTACACAGAGACTTGACTCCCGTGACACCGCTGTGTTCAGCTGGATTAAGTCTGATGTCTAAGGTTATCCGAAACCACAATAGTTTCCTTCTGCTCCAGAATGATGGATGGAAACAAAAAGTGCAGAATTACCCAACAATCAAATCCAGCTTAAGCTAAAGACACAAAACATTTACAGCTGTGAAAGTACTTCACATTACTTTTCTTAGTTGGGACCAGAACACACTTGAGGAATGCCATCAATCACAGGGCAGATGGTGAGGAACGAGAGGCAGTGGATTATATCAAGATGCCAGGACACATCTACGTAAGGATATGCTACAGAGGATTCTTTTATCTCTTACCTATACAGTGACCTCCAACATTGCATTTTGAAAGTCGAAATCTCTGCTTTAAAGCATACGGTAGAAGGCACACTGTCGTGTTGCATCTCGCCGTGGTTTGGGAACAACTCTGCCCAACACCGCAAGAAATCGCACAGAGAATTTTGGATGTAGCCCAGTCCGTCACACAGACCAGACTCCCCACCATCCACTCCATCCACACTTCATGCTGCCTCCAGAAAGCAACCGACACAATCAAAGACTTGTCCCACTCAGGTTATTACTTCTTCTCCCCGCTCCCGTCCGGCAGAAGGTACAGAAGCTTGAGAGCGCGCACCACCAGACTCAGGAACAGCTTCTTCCCCGCTGTTATCAGGCTTCTGAACCGCCCTTCCATAAACTAGGCTACTGTCCCATTCACCTCTACCCCATTGCGGACATTGGACCTTGCCTCTGGAACTGATGCGCTACAATGCTGAGAACTGTATTCTGCACTCTGCATCTTGCACTTCACTTGAGTTTGCTTGAGTATTGTGCTTGAGTTTGACTTAAATTGACTTAGGAATAGTATTTTCTGATCTGCAAAACTGCAAGAGAAAAGAATTCTGCATTCAAAACAAAGCTTTGCACTGTACCTCGGTACACGTGACAATAATTAACCTAAACCTATAGATTATTAGTGTGTACGATTCCTTGGTTGGACACAATGTGTAACAATCATGACATTGGAATCATGGATATTTCCATGGACAGGAAAGATAGGATAGCGATATTGGCCAAACTTGGGCCACAGGCCTTGGATCCAGTCCCAAATTTCCAACCTAACTCATTGCGAACATGGGACTTTTTACACTACAATACTAAGAAACTATATCCTGCACTTTGTTTGTTTTTTCTTTCCTCCACCTATTGTATTTGAATTTGGCTTGATTGTATTTATGTTTAGTATGTTCTGATTTGATAGGAAGCACGCAGTTTCGTTCCAAAAAGAAAATTTATTCAGAATAAAAAATATTTGCAAAATAAAAGTTGTGCAAAACTCTTCCAACATTCTCAGCCTCTACACATTGATTATTGTCACACCCAGTAGTGTTCGCATCTATCGTTAAACAAAGCATCTTTCCTACCCATGTGGCCACCTGGGGTGATATCCCGTCCCTTGTTTGAGGGGTGTCCCCACCAGATATTCCCCCCAATGTCCAGCAGCGGAAGGACCCTAGACTGTGGTCCTCCCCCACCGAGCCTTGGCGTTGGCTGCACCGAGCTTCAGTGCATCCCTCAGCACATACTCCTGCAGTCTGGAGCGGGCCAGTCGGCAACATTCCCAGACGGACATCTTGCTCCGCTGGGAGGTCAAGTTTCGGGCCGACCAAAGAGCGGCTTTCACCGAGTCGATGGTCTTCCAGCAGCATTTGATGTCCATCTCCGAATGTGCCCCTGGGAGCAGCCCGTAATTCAGAGGGACCTCAGTTCCGGAGTTGTCGAGGATGAACCGTGACAAGGACCCTTGCATCATTGTCCATACCCTCTTCACAAATCCACACTCTGCGGCGAGGTGGGCAACCATCTCCTCCCCACAGCAGCCATCCCGATGGTTAAATGAAAGCCTTTCACTGGACCTCAGTACAACATAACCTTAAAACTTCTAATCCAGCCCTCATCCTCTCTCGCTCCATTAATTTCACCTAGTGCCATAGTTATAGAGTGATACAGTGTGGATACAGGTCCTTCGGCCCAACTCGCCCACACCAGCCCACAATGTCCTAGCTACCCTAGTCCCACCTGCCTGCGCTTGGTCCATAACCCTCCAAACCTGTCCTATCCATGTACCTGTCCAACTGTTTCTTAAATGATGGGATAGTCCCTGCCTCAACTACCTCCTATTGTAGCTCATTCCATACACCCACCATCCTCTGTGTGAAAAAGTTATCTTTCGGATTCCTATTAAATCTTTTCCCCTTCACCTTGAACCTATTTCCTCTGGTCCTCGATTCCCCTACACTGGGCAAAAGACTCTGTGCATCTACCCGATCTATTCCTCTCATGATTTTGTATACCTCTATAAGATCTCCCCTCATCCTCCTGCACTCCATGGAATAGAGACCCAGCCTACTCAACCTTTCCCTATAGCTCACACCCTCAAGTCCTGGCAACATCTTCATAAATCTTTTCGGAACCCTTTCAAGCTTGACAATATCTTTCCTATAACACGGTGCCCAGAACTGAACACAATATTCTAAATGCGGCCTCACCAATGTCTTATATAACTGCAACATGACCTCCCAGCATCTATATTCAATACTCTGACTGATGAAGGCCAAAGTGCCAAAATCCTTTTTTACCACCTTATCTACCTGCGACTCGAACGTCAAGGAACCATGCACCTGTAGACCTAGATCCCTCTGCTCTACAACACCACCCAGAGGCCTACCATTCACTGTGTAGACCCTGCCCTTGTTGGACATCCCAAAATGCAACACCTCACACTTCTCTGTATAAAATTCCACAAACCATTCCTCCGCCCAACTGGCCAATCGATCCAGATCCTGCTGCAATCGTCCACAACCATCTTCACTATCTGCAAAACCACTCACTTTTGTATCCTATGTGTTATTGTGGGAGTGAGTTCCATGTTCTCACCCCTTTCCACATAAATTTTATTTTGAATCCCCTTCTGGATTTCTTCGCGACACTCAAGTGGTTTATGGCCATTTCTTTTAGGTTGCCTCAGAAGTTCTGTATTTATCCTAGGACATATATCTGCTGCCTATTTGGCCTTTCCTCTAAGCCTCTCAGTTCTGGTATCACTCTTATTTGTTTTGTTTTCGTACCTCCTTCTTTGGCCGCGGATAGTTTATTCTGTTGCGAGAGTCATTCACAGGACCGCCAGTGTGGCGTGTGGCCAGTGAAACAACTTCACAGCGCGGTGGACAAAAAACGTTATTTAAAATCGTTGGGATCAAACACAGCATCTTTTACCCAGAGTCGTGGTATCAAGTACGAAGGGACACAGGCTTATGGTGAGAGGGAAAAGATTTAATTGGAAGCGGAGGGGCGACTTTTCCACACAGAGTGGGTGTGCGTATGGAACGAGCTGCCAGAGGAGGTTGTTAAGGCAGGGGACTATAACAGCGCTTAAATGACATTTGGAGAGCTACATGGATAGGAAAGGTGTAGAAAAACATGGACACAAAATGCTGGAGGAACTATTTAAAATAATATGGTCTCCATTTATTGAATATTTGAAGGGGCAAACTGGTTCGGCACGAGAACCCAACTGAAACCAGAATCAAAGAATAGATGAAGTAGTACATTTCATAAAACGCGGATATATCTCTAACGATGCAGAATCTGTAGAACATTCCATTCTTTCCCAACTTCTTATACTTTTTTTCTTTTGTTTAATCTTTCTCTACTATTTTCTATCTTTATAAAAAATGGAAAAAAATATATATAGAAGCACAATTATTATGCAATTGTTAATATAAATAATACTGATAATGTATATCAACAAAGAACAAAATGCTTTTTATTATGTCGACAATGAACAAGCACCTTTTTATTATGTAATTGCTTCTAATTAATAAAAAAATGTAACAAAAACAAAATGCTGGAGGAACTCAGCGGGTGCAGCAGCATCTAAGGAGCGAAGGAGATAGGCAACGTTTCGGGCCGAAACCCTTCCTCAGACGATATGGACGATGATGTGGAGAGATATAGAACAAATGAATGAAAGAGGTGCAAACAAGTAACGATGATAAAGGAAGCAGGTCATTGTTAGCTGTAGCTAGGTGAAACCGAAAGACTTAGGTGGGTGAGGGATGGAGAGAGAGGGAATGCAGTGGACATGGGACAGACGCAGGCAGGTGGGAATAGCATAGATGGGGCATCTTGGTCGGCAAGGACAAGTTGGGACGAAGGGCCTGTTTCCGTGCTTGTGTGACTCTATGACTGTAGAAACAAGGAAATGTAGGTGCTCGAAAGGTCGCTGAGGCTACCTTTGGATTCTTGTTTAAGAAGGAACTGCAGATGCTGGAAAATCGAAGGTAGACAAAATAGCTGGAGAAACTCAGCGGATGAGGCAGCATCTATGGAGCGAAGGAAATAGGCAACGTTTCGGGCCAAAACCCTTCTTCAGACATTGTATTCATTTCTAGTCATGCTGCTATAGGTAGGATGTTGTTAAGCCGGAAAGGGTGTGGAGAAGATTTAGGGGACAGTCGCGATTCTCCAGCCTATCCCATTGCGGACATTGGACTTTGTCTGTGGGACTGTTACACTACAATGCTGAGAACTATATACTGCACTCTGTATCTTCCCCTTTGTTTTATCTGGTGTACTTGAGTTTGACTTGATTGTATCCATGTATAGTATTATCTGATTTATTTGAACACTATTCAAATTGCGTAATAGGGTGCAATGGGGAACAAGCACACTAGAGGAGATGAGGATCAGAAGCGTTTCACTGTACCTCGGTACACGTGACAACACTAATCCTTGTAGGAGTAAATGGAACGGCCAAGCTGAGTTGGTGTTTGAAGTAACGGGTGATTTATTAACACTGGTGCACACCAGGAGGCCAGCGAAAGCTGATCTCCTGAACGCGACTTTGGTACAGCGTTTATACTCGGTGGGCTGAAGGGCCTGTTTCCGCACTGCATCTCTAAACTAAAGATACGATAATACTAAACATAATACAATCGTCAAACTTAAGTACAATAGATAGAGTAAAGGGGAAGCTACGGAGTGCAGAATATAGGTCTCAGCATTGTATCACACCAATTCCATAGACTAATGACCCTGTCCCACGGTACGAGTTCATTCCAAGAGCTCTCTCCCGATTTTGCCCTGATTCGAACTCGGAGATTTACGGTAATGGCCGCTCGTCGGTACTCGGGGCCCTCGTGGACATTTTTCAACATGTTGAAAAATCTTCACGAGTCTTCCCGTGCTTACCTGCCGTTAGTGAGTCTTCCCGAGTACCTGCCGTTAGCACTACGAGCCGCTAAGAGACGTCCGCGAGCTCCGACGTACCCACTACGTTCATTCTCCGTGCTTACCACGAGTTCGATTTTTTTTAAACTCTGGAGTGCACTTGAATGAACTCGTACAGTGGGACAGGGCTATTAATTAGGTAACAAAGTAGGTCTTGATTGCAGAATAAAATGATTATTCACGAGTCTGATGTCGATGACAGTAGATGCAATCTTCTGTTACAACAATGGCTGCAGGTAATGACATAATCAATGAGGTTCCTGCAACTCGGGTGTCGTTACTGCTGCATTCCATGACGCTACTTTTAGGCTTTGTCTGTGATTCCCTGTCACTCTCATTAGTCAAAGGGTGGTGAATCTGTGCAATTCTTTGCCACAGAAGGCTGTGGAGGCCGTCAATGGATATTTTTTAATGCAGAGATAGGTAGAATCTTGATTAGTACAGGTGTCAGGGGTTATGGAGAGAAGGCAGGAGAATGGGTTCAGAGGGAGAGATAAATCAGCCATGATTGAATGGTGGAGTAGACTTGATGGGCCAATTCTGATCCTATCACAAGATCATATGACCATGTTAGCACAATCCACATCCCTATATATTAGTTATTAGCCCTCACTATCTTTTCTCCTACAATAACCTGTACCTAAAGCTTGTGTTTATACAATATAGAATGGTTTAAGTTTAGGTTTAGCTTTACTATTGTCATGTGTACCGAGGTGAAACAGTGAAATGTTTTGTTTTGCATGCTATCCAATCAGGGTGGCACAGTGGCGCAACAGTAGAGTTGCTGCTTTATAGCTCTTTCAGTGCCGGAGACCCAGGTTCAATCCCCACTACAGCTGTGTGCGCGGAGTTTGCACGTTCTCCCCGTGACCTGTGTGAGTTTTCTCCGAGATCTTCGGTTTCCTCCCACACTCCAAAGATGTACAGGTTTGTGGGTTAATTGGCTTGGTATGTTGTCCCCAGTGTGTGTCTGGTAGTGTTAATGTGCAGGGATTGCTGGTTGGTGCGGACTCGGTGGGCCGAAGGGCCTGTTTCCGCGCTGCATCTCTGAACTAAAGATCTGATAATACTATACATAATACAATCAAGTCAAACTTAATTACAATAGATAGAGTAAAGGGGAAGATACAAAGTGCAGAATATAGTTTTCAGCATTGTAGCGCACCAGTTCCAGAGATAATGTCCAATATCCGCAATGGGGTAGAGGTGAATATTGTGAATTCTGAACGGCCCAGTACCCTAGGGCCGTTGAGAAGCCTGATAACAGAGGGGAAGAAGCTGTTCCTGAGTCTGGTGGTGCGCACTTTCAAGCTCACAAGGGATAACAAGCATGCAAGGGGTTAAAGGCTGATCTACAAGTAAATTGGACCCAGGAGAAATCTCCGTTTATCACAATCACCAGATCTTTCACTCTAACAACTAATAATTAGTGGGGAAATACTCAGTGTTAATGAGCCTTTTTATCGTTATTGCCAGTTAATTTAACAGCAATTCAATGTGAATGTAAAGGATCTGCCTGAAGATGATTGAGGCTTGATCATAAACAGTTGTTGAAAGTGCATGGTTAGTTTCGAATGCCGGGGGGCTGTCTCGTTACCGTCTTGTCTCTGGGTCTCATTTCCCAGGCCTTTCATTGAACCATTGACACTTTACGACTCGGAACAAAGTCATTTAACCCGTTGTGGTGAGTCTGGTTCTCACAATGGTTCCTTATTATCACGTGCACCAAGGTACAGTGACATTTTTTTACCTACAGGTCAATAAGATTATTGCCAAACATAAATACAATCCCAGATTAAGTACAGAATGGAGTTGCACCATGGCCACTCCCTCTTCTCCCCTCTCCCATCAGGTAAAAGGTACAGAAGTGTGAAAACGCACACCTCCAGATTCACGGACAGTGTCTTCCCAGCTGTTACCAGGCTACTGAATCATCCTACCACAACCAGAGAGCAGTGCAGAACTACTATCTACCTTTTTGGTGACCCTCGGACTATCCTTGATTCTGTTGACTGGTTAGCAGGCAACAAAAAGCTTTTCACTGTACCTCGGTACACGTGACAATAAACGACACTGAACTGAACTAATGTGTTGCATTGGCACTGAAGTGTATGCAAAAAAACTAATGTCACTGTGCTCGGGTACATGTGACAATAAAGTGCCTTTGAACCACCCATATCCCTCTGCCAGTCAGATGAAAGACAATACATGATTACAATCGATCCATTTACACGGTATAGATACATGATAAGGGAATAAGGTAAAGCCAGCAAAGTCCGATCAAGGATTAGGTGATGCTTCGTGTTGGGGGTTCTTCTTCAGATTGATTGTAGCGGCGGGGAAAAAAATCGGGAAGGTAATAGATTGATACAGGTGAATGGGGAGGGTTTGATAGGTAATGTAGGAAGGAATTGTGGGACAGTCTAGGACTAGAGCCTCAGAATTAAAGGATTTAGGAAGAATTTAGGAAGGAGATGAGGAGGAATTGCTTTAGTCAGAGGGTGGTGAATCTGTGGAATTCTTTGCCACAGAAGGCTGTGGAGGCCGTGTCAATGGATATTTTTAAGGAGAAGATAGATAGATTCTTGATTAGTACGGGTGTCAGGTGTTATGAGGAGAAGGCAGGAGAATGGGGTTTGGAGGAATAGATAGGTCAGCCATGATTGAATGGGGGAGTAGACTTGTTGGGCTGCATGGCCTAATTCTGCACCAATCACTGATGACCTTATGAATGTAAGTGGAAGGGGAGGGGGAAGGTTACCTCAGACCCGCTGAGTTACTCCAGCACTTTGTGTCTTTATTAGTAAACCGTTATCTGCAGTTCCTTGTAGACACAAAAAGCTGGAGTAACTCAGCAGGGCAGGCAGCAACTCTGGAGAAACGGAATAGGTGACATTCTGGGTTAAATTAATGAAAGATATGCAAAAAGACAGATCAAAGTCAGCAACGATAATCAAGGGAAGGTGGAGCCTACAATGGTCAATTGTTGGCTGTGGGGAAGGTAATAACAAATAATACAAATGGTGGAAATATCTCTCAGTTCACTCTCCCCTGACTCTCAGTCTGAAGAAGGGTTTTGACCCGAAACGTCACCTATTCCTTTTCCCCAGTGATGTTGCCTGACCCGCTGAGTTACTCCATCTTTTTGTGACAATCTTCAGTGTAAACCAGCATCTGCAGTTCCTTCCCACACATTTTGTCTGCAGTTCCTTGTGTCTCCTGTATGTGCACAGATTACTGGCCTCACCCAGTGTTGGATGTAACTAAAGCAAAACCTCCGTTATATCGATCGGCGAGACCAAGCGCAGACTGGCTGATCGTTTCGCTGAACACCTTCACTTAATCCGCCTGGCCCTACCTTATCTCCCGGTTGCCAAACACTTTAACTCCCCCTCCCATCCCCACAACTGACCTTCCTGTAGATTGACACAAAAAGCTGGAGTAACTCAGCGGGACAGGCAGCATCTCTGGAGAGAAGGAATGGGTGACGTTTTGCGTCGAGAGGCGAATCCGAAGTTCGGGTCCCGACCCGAAACGTCACCCATTGCCTTTCTCGAGAGACGCTGCCTGACGAGCTGGGTTACTCCAAGGTTTTGTGTCTATCGTCAGTTTAAACCAGCATCTGCAGTTCCTTGTGTAGGAAAGAACTGCAGATGCTGGTTTAAATCGACGGTAGAAACAAAATGCTGGAGTAACTCAGCGGCTCAGGCAGCATCTCTGGACAGAAGGAATGGGTGACGTTTCGGGTCGAGACCCTTCTTCGGACAGAACACCTTCACACTGAAGAGGAGTCTCCACCCGAAATGTCACCCGTTCCTTCTCTCCAGAGATGCTGCCTGAGCCGCTGAGTTACTCCAGCGTTTTGTGCCTATCTGCAGTTCCTTCTTACACACTGACCTTTCTTTCCTGGGCCTCCTCCATTGTCAGAGTGAGGCAAAAACATAAATTGTAAAACGTAAACGTAACAGCATCTCATTTCTAGCTTGGGCAGCTTACAACCCACCAGTATGAATATTGATTTCTCTAACTTCAAGTAACCCTTGCTTTCTCTCTCTCCCTCTCCATTCCTCCCCCACCCTAGTTCTCCGACTAGTTTCACAGTCCTCCTGATTAATTTTACTGTGTGTATGCCTCGTTGTCAACTTCCCCTCAGCCAACAATGAACCATTCTATATTTCCTTGAGCATTGTCTGCTTTGATCTGTCCTTTTCACACCTTACATCAATTATTCCCAACCTGGAGTAAATTTTGCCCCATGGGGGTAAATTTGTTGATTCTGGATTTGTACATATTTTTCCTCATTGACTGACTGTGTTTGGTTCTGGTATACCGGTATCTGTTCATCATTAGTTGTTCATAAATAAGTGGAATAACATTGCTATTAAAGTTGCCAGGGGTAAATGGGATGAAAAAGGTTGGGAACCCCTCCTGCCTTACATGTTCTTTGTACCTTTCCGTATCTCATTTCCCTCTCCTCTGGCTCTCAGTCTGAAGAAGGGCCTTGACCTGAAAAGTCACCCGTTCCTTCTCTCCTGAGATGCTGCCAGTCCCGCTGAGTTACTCCAGCATTTTGTGTCTATCTTTGGTCTAAACCAGCATCTGCAGTTCCATCCTGTATGTAACGTTCCTGATTTTGGTCATCAGTTGTAGATTAATTTAGAGAGACAGCGCGGAAACAGGCCCTTTGGCCCTTCGGCCCTCTGAGTCCGTGCCGACCAGCGATGCCCACACTTTAACACTATCTGACGCACACTAGGGATAATTTGCACTCGTACCAAGCCAAATAACCTACAAAACTGTGCGGCTTTGGTGCGTGGGAGGAAACCGAAGTAAACTCTCGGAGTAAACCCGCACGGTCACGGGGAGAACGTACAAACTCCGTACAGACAGCGCCCATAGTCAGGATCGAACCCGGGTCTCCTCCGCTCTGCAAGCGCTGTAGGGCAGCAACTCTATGGCTGCGCCACCGTGACCGTCCCTAAGTTCCTCAAGCTGCTTGACAGCCGGTTCTCCAGAGGGGCGACAAGCTGTTTAGCTTTGCTTAGTTGCAGGTTTAACAGGGGGCAGTCGCCTGCTGATGCCTTCCCGCCCGACCCCAGCGCCTCCCCAAGCCTGCACTCACTCAACACGTGCCTGCTGGCTCTCCTGACACTGGTCTCTGCGTGGGAGGTGATAATATTTGAACCAGTTCACTCACTCTCTGTCAGGCCTGTCCTCACCTAGTTACTCACACTGCCCCCGACAAATTGTGCTTGTGCGAAAACAACCATTATTTATTCCCCCCCCCCCCACCCCCCCGCCCCTGGCACCTTCCAGAGATTAGCCAAAATTTATGAATGGCTTGAGGAATGCATTGAAGATCAGGCTGCAATCTCTCTCTGTCTCTGCTATTCCTTCTTTCTCCCTTTCTCTTTCCCACTCGCTATACTTCCCCCTCCTGTCTTCCCCTCTTCCCCTCTTCCCCGCTTCCCTCCACTTACTTTCTTTAGTCCCCCTGTTTTGCCGTCTGCCTCCTCCCCCTCTCTTTCCCGTCCCCACTCTCTCCCTCTCCCACTCACTCGTTCCCTCTATCCCTTTCCCTATCTCTCGCTTTTTCCTGGATCCCTCGATCCCTTTACCCCTCTCTTGCTCTTTCTTTGGTCCTTCTTTGTTCCCTCTATCCCTTCCCCCACTCTCTCCCTCTTGCTCCCTCTACCTCTCGTTTCCCCCATCCCATTTCCCCCAGTCTCGCTATTTCCTTCCTGGCTCCCTCTTTCCCTTTACTCCTTCTCCCCTCTCCCTCTCCCTCCATCCCTTTCCCCCACTCTCGCTCTTTCTTTGCTCCCTCGTTCCCTCCATCCCTTTCCGCCTCTCTCGCTCTATCCTCAATCCCTCTTTCCCTCTACCCTGCCCCCCCCTCTCTCTCTCTCTCTCTCTCTCTCTCTCTCTCTCTCTCCTTCCTTGCTCCCTCTTTCCCCCTACCCCTTTCCCAGCTCTCTCCCTCTCACTATCGCTCCCTCTTTCCCTCTATCCCTTCCCCCCCTCTCTTCCTCGCCATCTCTCCATGACGTACAGGTTAGTGTAGGCTAATTGGCTTCAGTAAAAAGTGTAAATTGTCCTTAGTTTGTGTAGGATACTGCTCATGTATGGGGATGATTGTTGGCCGATATGGACTTGGTGGGCCAGAGGGACTGTTTCCATGCCGTATCTCTACATCTCCTGGGGTTTCGAGGTCCATTCTCTTTGAGGTGCATGGGATGCATGGATTAGCTTGGCCATGCAAGAGATAGGGTGGAGGTGTGTCATTCTGACTGCAGGACAATGGCCAGCGATGTTCTGCAGGGATCGGTTCTGGGATATCTTTGAGATACGGGCATAAAAAAAGATAAAAAATATGGACAAAATTGTAGGTGGGCTGATTAGTACGTTTGCCAGGGAACCCAAAAATGGATGGGGCTGTGCAGACGGTGGAGAAGGCTGTCAATGGCTTGCGTGAGATATAGATCAGCCATGTGGGCGGAGAAATGGCAGATGGAGTATAATCTGGGCACGCATTCGGTGTTGCAATTTGGGAGGTCAAATGTATGAGCAAAGTGCATGGTAAATTCCAGGACTCTGAGGAGCAATGGTGCACAGAGGGTTCAGTGCAGAACATGATGCCAAGTCAAGTCAAGTCAAGTTTATTCGTCACATACACATACGAGATGTACAGTGAAATAAAAGTGGCAATGCTCGCGGATTGTTGCAAAAAACTACAAAACAGAATGAAACAGAATCCTATATTCACATATTACATATTTGTGGGAGGAAAAAAGAAAAAAACAGCAATTTTAAAAAGACAGTACAGTATGGTAGAGTAAAGTTAGTCCCTGGTGAGATAGGAGTTTACAGTCCGAATGGTCTCTGGGAAGAAACTCGTTCTCATCCTCTCCGTTTTCACAGCATGGCAACGGAGGCGTTTGCCCAAGTTAAACTAATCTCATCTGCCTACATGTGATCCATACTTCTCCATTCCCTGCATGTCCATGTACATTTTGAAAGACTTTTAACCGCCACCCGTGTCAGCTCGACCCAGGCACTCACCATCCTCTGTGTAAAAAAAGCCAGCCCCACACAGCTCCAGTAAACTTCCCCCCTCTCACCTTAACGCTACGCCCTCCAGTCTTTGACATTTCCACCCGGGTAAATGTTCTGATTGTCTACCCTATCTATGTCTATCATAATTTGATGTGAGAATGAGGGATGAGAATGTAATCCTAATAAAGGATGCAAGAAATTCTGCTTTGCATTGATCCGAATTCCAAAGATTGATGACAACCGTATTCACGCATATAAGATTCTCGAGGGACTTGTCAGGGTAGATTTGAGAGGTCAAATGTACGAGCAAAGTACACTTCCTCCCTGTTGAGGAAGGAACTGCAGATGCTGGTCGACACTGAAGATAGACACAAAATGCTGGGTTAACTCAGTGGGTCGGGCAGCATCTCAGGAGAGAAGGAATAGGTGACGTTTCAGGTTTGAAGAAAGGTCTCGACCCGAAACGTCACCTACATTGAGATGCTGGCCTGGCCCTCTGAGTTACTCCAGTACTTTGTGTCTATCTTGGGTAAATGTTGAGATGGTTCCACACTGGAACAGTGTGGAACAGGAGAACATAGCTACAAGATTGGGTCATTTGTAAAACTGCGGTGAGGAGTCCTTCTTGAGAGGGTAGTAAATCATTGGAATTCTCCACTCTTGAGGGAGGTGGATGATGAGGCAATGGATATATACACGGTGAGAAGTCAGAGAGGTCAGACCCTTGTCCCAGGGTGGAAATGTCAAAGACGAGAAGGCATAGCTTTAAGGTGAGAGGTGCAAAGTCTAAAGGCGATGTGGGTTTTGTACAGAAGGTGGTGGGTGCCTGGAACGCCCTGCCAGGGATAATGGTGGGGGCAGATGTGATGGGGGCATTTAAGAGGCTTTTGTAAAGTTTTGAGGAATACAATTTTGAGATACAGCGCAAAAACAGGTCCTTCGGCCCATCGAGTCCGCACTGACCAGCGATCCCTAAACACTATCCTATACCTACTAGGGACAATATTTACAATTATACCAAAGCCAATGAACCTATAAACCTGTACGTCTTTGGAGTGTGGGCTGAAACCGAATATCCCGGAGAAAACCCATGTGGTCACGGGGAGAACGTACAAACTCCGTACAGACAGCACCCGTAGTCGGGATCGAACCCGGATCTCTGGTGCTGCAAGCACTGCAAGGCAGCAACTGTACTGCTGCGCCACCGTGCCTCCCTAGTTGAAGCAGGGATAATAACAACAACAGTCAGTGGAAAGACAATACATGATGACAATCGAGCCATTTACAGCGCATAGATACATGATAAGGGAATAACGTTTAGTGCAAGGTAAAGCCAGCAAAGTCCGATCAAGATAGTCTGAGGGTCACCAAAGAGGTAGATAGTAGTTCAGCACTGCTCTCTGGTTGTGGTAGGATGATTCAGTTGCATGATAACAGCTGGGATGAAACTGTCCCCGAATCTGGTAGTCTGCGTTTTCACAGGACTAGTTGTGATAGACAGTCAGAACCTTTTGTCCGCAGCATGGAAATGTCGAACACTGGAAGGCACAGCTTTATGGTGAGAGGGGCAAAGTTTAAAGGAGTGGTGCGGGGAAATTTTTCTTTACACAGAGGGTGGTGGGTGCCTGGAACGTGCTGCCATGGGTGTTGGAGGAGGCAGATAGTGGGATCTAAGACGCTTTTTGGGAGCCACGTGGATATGCAGGGAATGAAGGGAAATGAATTATGTGCAGGCAGAGGAGTTTAGTTTGCCTGGCATCACGTTTGGCACGGATTGGACTGATCCAGGATGGGGAGCAATGTGCCTACAGACAGGAAGTGACACAGCTGGCATCCTGGTGCCTTCGCATCAACCTGGAGCTCAATGCTCTCAAGACAGTGGAATTGATTGTAGACTTTAAGAGAGCTCCCCCTCCCTCATCCCACTCACCATCAACAACACCACAGTCACATCTGTGGAGTCTTTTACGTTCCTGGGAACCACCATCTCCAAGGACCTTAAATGGGGTCCACCATCGACTAAAAGGCCCAACAAGGATGTACTTCCTGTGGCAGCTGAGAAAACACAATCTGCCACAGGCAATGATGGTCCAGTTTTATGCTGCCATCATAGAATCTGTCCTCATCTTGTCCATCGTGGTCTGGTTTGGCTCAGCCACCAAGCACGAGGCTGCAGCACATCGTCCGATCATCTGAGAAGGTTATTGGCTGCAACCTTCCCCCCCATCGACAAACTGTACACTGCAAGGGCCAGGAAGCGAGTGGGTAAGATCATCTCTGACCCCTCTCACCCTGGCCACAAACTCTTTGAATCATTTCCCTCTGGAAGGCAACTCCGGACTGTCCAAGCCGCCACAGCCAGGCATAAAAACAACTTTTTTCCCACGAGCAGTAGCTCTACTCAATAACCAAAAGTCTGTAGCCTCCTTTTGCTCTGGTATTTTATTTTATTCTTCACATGGTTAAATTATAATGTTTTATTCTTAATCTTTGCTCGTGTTGTTACTTGTGAACAAAGCACCAAGGCAAATTCCTTGTATGTATACATACTTGGTTAAATAACATTTATTTAATTAAATTAAATATTGTGGGCCAAAGGGTCCATTCCTGTGCTGCATTCATCATTCTACGTTCCCCACTCTGGTAACGGGCGATTTATTCAAAAGTAATTTTTAAAAACCAGATTTTCCACAAGTATATTTGTGTGGAGTTTGCACGCTCTCTCTGTGATCGCGTGGGTTTCCCCCTTTTTTTTACAAATACTTTTATTCAGAAAACAAAAACAAACACATAGAACATTAACACGATCAAAGGCTGCCTATATTGGCAATTTACAAACAGACAAATTAATATATCGCTAACTTTATAAATAATACACTCGACCTCCCATTCACAGAAGGCCTCCAGGGTCTCCATGGACACCGCGCGTTCCCTCTCCAGGGGCACGCCCGCACGGACGTAGGCCCGGAAAAGGGGCAGGCAGCCAACCCTGGTGCGGCCGTCGACTACCTGCTGCCTGGACCCGCGAATGGCCATCTTGGAGAGGCCCAGGAGCAGACGGACAGGGAGACCCCCCCCCACCCCCTCCCTATCGACCCTCTCCCCTCTGTACCAAGTGCCCAAATATCAGGAGTGTCGGGCTAAAATGTAGCCAAAATCTGAGGAGCAGCCCCTCCAGATAGTCGAACAGGGGCTGCAACCTCTCACACTGCATGTCGACGTGGAACACAGTCTCTTCCTCGCCGCAGAAGTGACAGGCGGCTGGTGAGTCCGTGAACCGAATCAAGTACCTGTTAAAGGCCACTGCTTTGTGTAACACTCTCCACCCCAGGTCCCCAATTTAAAGGGGGACCCGGGTGCTCCAGTTTCCTCCCACATCCAAAAGTCGAGTGGCCGGTGGGTTAATTGGCCCTCTGTAAATGCCTCCTGGTGTGTAGGTGAGGGGTTGAATATTGGTTGGGGGGGGGGGGGGGGGGGAGAATGGTGATGCAATGAACTGCAGATGCAGATTTACAAAAAGAAGACACAAAGTGCCGGAGTAACTGAGCGGATCAGGCAGCAGCTCTGAAGAACATTTTGGGTCCGGACCCTTCCTCAGAGCCTAAAGAAGGGTTCCAATACAAAATATTTCCTATCTGTTATATTCCAGACGGCAGAATGAATAACAACTTACATGCAGGTTGCCTGGATCACGAGAGAGAGATTCATTACCCAACATTCCCTGCTTATATTGAACACCAACTCATTAACATATACATGAATATGTATGAATACATTACATTGCTCTCCTTTTTTAAAGTATTAAATCTAAGTAATTAGTTACAAATTTGTTGTTGTATTACTTGATATAAACCATATTTATGAAATCTTAAATGATAAACATAATATATTTATTTTACATATCTACACATTTTCATTTTACTTATACAGTGAGTTACTTAACTTACAAATCTAATCTGACTACTGGTTTACGGATCCTGCTTGATCGTCTGACAGTAACAGCTGTAACAGGTTTAGGTGTTGACTCAACTGTAAGCTTGTTTGGCTCTGTTTTAGTACCCTGACTTTGACCAGAGGAATCCCTTTCTTTGTTTGTACTAACTGAACTTTGTGTTTCAATCGTAAGGGTCTCTTCCAACTCATTTTCAGATAAAAGCTCAGGGATTAGGACTTCATGCTCAGTTTTTTGTTCATCTTTGGCTGGAATCATTTGATCAACATGAACACTTTTGATCCTATCTCCAACTTCAACTAAGTATCTGTTTGTTCCACACACTTCCACTATTTTCCCAACATCCCATTTGTCTCGACTGGACTTGTTGGGAGGACTGAGAGCACGAACCTGCTCATCTGGCTTGAAGTACCTCTCCTTTTTGTGGGAGACAAAATGCCGTTTTGGACTTAACTGTTTTTGCTCCACTCTCAAGACCAAATTGGGTTGAACTAGACTTAGGTGTATTCTTAGCCTTTTCTTCACCAACAGTTCTGCAGGTGAGTAACCTGTTGTTGTGTACTTCAGCAAGAAACGAGCCAAACGATGTTTCATGATGAGCTTTGAACTACCTGCAAAACCTGTTTCTTGAGAGCATCTTTGACAACTCTAACAGACCACCCCGTTGGAGGCTGGATGGTATGGGGGAACAAGTGTGTGTTTTACACCATTCCGCTGCATGAACTCTTTGAACCGTTCTGAACTAAACTAAGGCCCGTTATCAGAAACAAGTTCTTCCGGTAAACTATGGCATGCAAAAATTTATCTCAGCTCATCTATGGTACACTCAGTAGTAGTGCTTGACCCCATATCAGAAAGTGATCATTACCCTTTTCACAAAAATCTACACGAACTCTCTGAAAAGGTCTACTTGGCCATGACCAGGGTTGCAGTGGTGTTTTTGGCGGTTTACTCCGGCAATTTTGGCAGGTGCTACGTGACTCGATGTCATTGTCAAAACCAGGCCAATGCTCAAAACTTCTGGCAATTGACTTCATGCTTACTATGCCAGGATGTTCGGCATGAAGTTCATTCATAATTTTGTTTTTTGCAGACTCTGGTACAACCATTCTGTAACCCCACTTAATGCCTTGCTGCTCACATGATAATTCATGGCGTCGATTATGGAAAGGCTTCAGCTCTGAGTTCAGAATTGTTTATCAATCCACCATCGATTTCAGTCCAACCATTCAATGTCTGTTCATAGACCCACTTTAGCACAGTATCTTTCTCTGTTTCTGCTGCAATTTCTGTTGCAGTCACTGGAAAGTCTTCATCTACAACTTGCAGTGTGTAGATTGAGTTCTCACTTCCCACATCAGAGTTCTCATGGGGCAACCAGGGACAACGCATCTGCAACTGCGTTGCATTTGGAGCTTCTGTACTCAACCTTATACTCGCACTGGGACAGCAAACTTGCCCAGGGCTGCATCCTTGATGCCGCCATGTAAGGTATAGCTGACTTGGTACCAAGTATCACTAATAGTGGCTTGTGATCAGTCACTAGGGTGAATGGTCTGCCGAGAGGAAACTGATGGAATTTCTTGATTCCGAACACGATGCTGAGTGCTTCCTTTTCTATCTGTGCATAATTACGTTCACTCGGTGATAGGGTGCAGAATGCAAAAGCAATACGCTTCTCCTGTCCATCATTCATTACGTGGGAGAACATTGCACCTACACCATAACTTGAAGCATCACAAGCAAGTTTCATCTCGCGTGTCGTATCGTAGTGAACAAGGAGGTTGTCACTTGTCAAGTTTTCCTTGCAGATGTCATATGCACGTTGCTGTTCCTTTCCCCACGTCCATTTCACATCTGTTTGTAGCAGATGATGTAGTGGCTTTAGCACAGTTGCTGAATCTGGAAGGAATCGTGCATAGAACTGCACCATCCCAAGGAATGATCGTAGCTCTGACACATTGTTAGGTTTTGGAGCATCCACTATTGCTTCCACTTTTGCATTCACAGGGCGAAGTCCGTTGGTGTCTACTTCGAGTCCAAGGTAGACCACCTCTGACTGCGCAAATGCCCATTTACTTTGTCGCAGTTTGACATTGTGGTATTGTCGTGTGAGAACTTGCTCAAGGATTTTCAGATGTTCTACCATGCCCTCTGTGAATATCAGAAGGTCATTCTGGTTGCACACACAGTGCGGACTGCCTTGTAACATTTTTTCCATGCAGACTGAAACATTTTGGGGGAGGATTTCACACCATAGGGCAGCTTTGTATATGTATACAAGCCCCTATGTGTGTTGATCGTCAAGTACTGCTGACTTTCCTTGTCGACATTGAGTTGGGCGTGAGACAAATCCAGTTTAGTGAAGACTCTTGCTCCGCTACGTTCTGCGTACAGATCTTGCGAGGTTGGTAACGGATATTGTTCGTCATCAATGGCTTGGTTGATCGTGACTTTGTAGTCACCACATAGTCAAACAGTTTGTCGGCCTTGGGTACGGCGACAATTGGCGTTGCCCAGTTACTCTGGTCTGTCTTCACGAGTACTCCATTCCGCTCTAACCTGTCGAGCTCTTCCTCCACTTGTTGCTTTAGTGCATATGGTACAGGTCTTGGTCAACAATACACAGGCCTCACATCTTGCTTGTCGAATGTGTGCATAGTACCCTGTTAATCCCGTGTAACTGTCGGCAAAAAATGTTTGCTTATGACGTGATTTGGACAAATCGACGCTGAAAATGTTCTTCCAGCCTAACTCTATTCTACTCATCCAATCCTTTCCAAGGAAGGTTGGTTTATTTCTGTAGCTGGCCACTATGATGGGCAGTGTTACTAACTGACCATTATGCTGAACTTCACAGTTCATTTGTCCACATGTCTCCAAAACGTCGCCCGAGGAGGTTCCCAGCTTGACCTTGCTCTCAAACAATGGTATCTGTGGGAACTTTGTTTCGTACAGGTCTTTGTTCATGACCGAACAATCTGCTGCCGTGTCAATACACATATCGATTAACTGTTCATTAATCAATAGTTTAGTTCGAAAGTCCTTGCCTTGGCTGGGTGTAGGCTTATCGATGTTGGTTGCTATTTCTGCCTCTTGCGTATGGCGTGCACAGCCTAAAGTTGTCGGACAACCTTTTCTATTTGATCTTATTTGATTGTGCACGCCAGGTTGATTGCATTCGTTGAAACAGGGCGGACCACATGAAGATTGCAATCTCCCACCCCAAATGCTGGTTGCATAAATGGTGTACAACCCAAGTTCATTTCAATAGACAATAGACTATAGACAATAGATAATAGACAATAGGTGCAGAAGTAGGCCATTTGGCCCTTCGAACCAGCACCGCCATTCAATGTGATAATGGCTGATCATCCCCAATCAGTACCCCGTTCTTGCCTTCTCCCCATATCCCCTAACTCCGCTATTTTTAAGAGCCCTATCTAGCTCTCTCTTGAAAGCATTTCCATCTGGGTTCACCTCCAAGTTGCGAACTCCTCTCCGGTGTTGTCGCTTGATTCCCGCAGATTGTTGGTTTCCTGTTTCAAGCTTGGCCCGACATGCTGAGGCGATATGGCCTTTCTTCTGGCAGTTATAGCACTTGGCCATTTTGAACTGACAAAATTGGATGAGTGATTACCGTTGCAACAATAACAACTGGCTGAACTCGGCTCCCCGCCATACTTTGGCTTAGTGCCTCTTGGTTTGGCCAAAGGCACTGCCTTCTGACTGTAAACGGCCACTGCAGTCCGTGGTGGATGAAACTCGCGAGCATTCTTTGATGCCATCTCCATTGTGGTAGCAATCTTGCATGCTTTCTCCAATGCAAGATCTGGAGTGTTCATAAGTTTGGTCTGAATTTGTTCATCCACTAGACCACAAAACAAATCTGTCACGTAGTGCGCGTCCGAGAAAGGTTCCAAAGTTACAGTGCAAAGTTAAGTTTTTCAAGGCAACAATGTACTCATTGATTGTCTCATTCTGCTTCTGGTTTCTAGTGCCAAATTTATAGCTTTCTGCTATTTCCAGAGGCTTTGCGTGGAAGTGCTCCTCCAACTTCTTCATAATGTCATTGAATGGCACGTCTTTTGCCTTTATGGGCGCAAGGAGATTCACGAGTGTGCCGTACACTTCAGGACCGATCTCCGTGAGCAGAATCGCTTTCATGCATTCACAAACGGCCTTATTTGTTTCAGTCACTATCTCTCCACCACTAATCTCCATTATATTGTTTACCGTGAAAAACACGTTTGCTCTCCCCATATAGGAACGGCTGTCTACTCTTGTCAAAAGTGCCAAGGTTTCTGACGCTGCCATCTTGTCGTTCTCGTTTTCCAGTCTGTTCTGGTGTAACAATTCACCTAAAACTTAGCTGTACAAAGGCTATTCAGCATGAGGAACTCGACAAAAAAAAAAATCTTATACAATCCCAAGGACGGCATCTTGCCATGTAACACAACATAGAGATATCCTGACAAACTCTCGACGATGTGTCCAGCTGCTGTTTTAAACTACATTCCCCTGCATAGAAGGACCTGTGGCCTATCGTGTCCAGCTCGCAAACAACCGAGACACAACTCCGTATTTACGGTTTAAAATGTTAAACAATACTGCATGTTGCAAAACAATCCTGCACTGTATTTGAAGGATGAGTTCACAAACTCTATCCCACCCTCGTCGCAAATTTTGTTATATTCCGGACGGCAGAATGAATAACAACTTACACGCAGGTTGCCTGGATCACGAGAGAGAGATTTATTACCCAACATACCCTGCTTATATTGAACACCAACTCATTAACATATACATGAATATGTATGAATACATTACACTATCCATGTTCAGAGATGCTGCCTGACCCGCTGAGTTGTTCAAACACTGGTGACGTATTTTGTACTGGGGAATTGGATTGGCCTGTGAGCCAGCATGGACTTTATGGGCCGAATGTCCTTCATGTACGTCCTAGGGAAAAATAGTCTGGAGTCGGC
Organism: Raja brachyura; assembly: GCA_963514005.1. The sequence continues at coordinate 19,352,583 of OY740785.1, forward strand.
CCCAGGCCAAACTAGGAAGATTAGGAATATTGTTCCCTGGCAGTAGTAAGGCAACACTATGTTGTTCCTCAGTCCGAATTACCAATGCTGTTTTCATTTAAAATCCAGATTAAATTAATTATTTATTTATGTTCCTCAGCTGACACGAAGGAGGGTGGGGTGAGTTGGACCTTATGTGTATCTGAGCAACGGGCCAGGCCCTGGGATACTGATTCAGTAACAACCACTATGTAACTCCACCCAAATGTAAAGTTTACTTTAGTTTAGAAATGCAACAGAGAAACAGGCCCTTCGGCCCGCCAAGTCCATGCCGACCATCGATCACCCATTCACACTAGTTCTATGTTATCCCACTTTCTCTTCCACTCCCGACACACCAGGGGAAATTCACAGAGGGCCGATTAACCTACAAACTCGATGGTAGACACAAATACTGGAGTAACTCAGCAGGACAGGCAAAAGGAATGGGTCGAGAGATGCTGCCTGTCTCGCTGAGTTACTCCAGCAACTTGTGTCCATGTATAGGGTGGCCAACTTTCTCACTCCCAAATAAGGGACAAAAGGTCAAAATACGGGACAAATTCCTGACGGCAATTCATTGACCGACTCGGCCGTGGCTGGGTGAATGATGAGTTGGCCCCGGGTGCTGGACTGCACACAAAGCCCGGCCGGCGGGCCAGCTGAGGAGTTTTGGCCCGGGCCGAGCGACGTCGCGCGCAAAGTCCGGCGCCGCATCCAACTCGTGAAGGAGGGGTGGTGGTGTCGGTGGTCAGCGAAGGTCCGAAGGTCAGACAGCTGGCCGGGCTGCCGACCAACGGGGCCACGGGCGAGGCGCTACTGCTGCTGCACTCCATGGGCTGCACTACATCGGGACGGGTGAGGCGGGGCCGGACACGGCGCTCCGACCCAACAGTCCCCTCGACCCGAGAAGTAGCAGTCAAATACGGGACAAGGGTGGTCCTGTATGGGACAAACCATTTTAGCCCAATATACGTGATGTCCCGGCTAATACGGGACAGTTGGCAACCCTAGTCCATGTTCGCTGTAAACCAGCATCTGCAGTTCCTTCCCACACAACCTACAAACCCGCACGTCTTTGGAATGTGGGAGGAAACCGGAGCACCCGGAGGAAACCTGCACAGTCTCAGGGAGACCAAGCAAACTCCACCCACACACAGTATTTGTAATCATTTTTTATTCTGAATTACGTTTATTTTGGTGAAAAAAAATCCCTCAACCTATGGATGGCGCTGTGGTCAAACAAGTATATAGTTTTAAAATTCCCTCGCAAGTTTACGTTCAGTTCCTAGAGTCAGCAATGGTCGAGGAAGACAGAGCTTCCTTGGAAATGGGAGGGGGTGGGAAGGTTTATTTATGAATCTGCTCAGGACTACGAGGGGCACGATGGCGCAGCGGTAGAGTAGCTGCCTTACAGTGCTTGCAGCGCCAGAGACCCGGGTTTGATCCCGACTATGAGTGCTGTCAGTACAGAGTTTGTACGTTCTCCCCGTGACCACATGGGTTCTCTCCGAGATCTTCGGTTTCCTCCCCCAATCTAAAGACGTACATGTTTGTAGGTTTAATTGGCTTGATATAAGTGTAAATCGTCCCTAGTGTGTGTAGAGCAGTGTTAGTGTGCGGGGATCGCTGGTCGGCGCGGACACGGTGGGCTGAAGAGCCTGTTTCCACGCTGTATCTCTAACCTAAAGGAAACTAAACTTTCTTTGAACAAAATGAATGTGCCTGATCTTACAAGAGATGGCATCTCCTGTAAGATCACACAACCAGGTTCATTGACAAAAGATATTATTACATGTTGCATGGAACAGCACGGTGTGGACACAAGGAACGGCAGACAATGGTTACAAAAAAAGACACAAAGTGCAGGAGTAACTCAGTGATTCAGGCAGCATCTTTGGAGATGCTGAGGTAGAGTTGCTGCCTTACAGTGGAGTCACGGTGGCGCAGCGGTAGAGTTGCTGCCTTACAGCGAATGCAGCGCCGGAGACCCGGGTTCAATCCCGATTACGGGTGCTGTCTGTACAGAGTTTGTACATTCTCGCCGTGACCTGTGTGGGTTTTCTCCGAGATATTCGGTTTCCTCCCACACTCCAAAGAACGTACAGGTTTGTAGGTTAATAGGCTTGGTTTAAATGTTAAAAGAATTGTCCCCAGTGTGTGTAGGATAGTGTTAATGTGCGGGGATCGCTGGTCGGCGCGGACCCGGTGGGCCGAAGGGCCTGTTTCCCTATGGTATCTCGAACCTAAACTAAACTAAACTAAACATGGATAGGCAATGTTTCAGGTCAAGACCTTTCTTCAATCTGATTGTAGCAGTGGAGGAGAGAAAGCTGGAAGAAAGGTGGGAGTGGGACAAGTGATGAATAGATAGACTTGTGGGAGGTCTTTTGATAGGGAGATGGTTGGACAAAGGCCAGAGATGTAAAGACAAATAGTATGAGATAAAACTACAATCAGTCTTAAGAAAGGTCCTGACTCAAAACATCACCAGAGATGCTGCTGAGTTATTCCAGCACTTTGTATCAATTTGTATAATGAACAATACAGCATAGGATCTGGCCCTTTGGCCTAAAATGACAGTGCTGAACATGATCCCAAGTGAAACTGATCCCCTCAGTCTACACCTGGTCTATATCCCTCCATTCCCTGCATAGTTAAAGAAGGGTACCTAAATGGTGATACTGCAGTAAAGAACTGCAGATGCTGGTTTAAATTAAAAACAGACACAAAATGTTGGTGTAATTCAGCGGGACAGGCAGCATCTCTAGAGAGAAGGTATGAGCGACGTTTCGGGTCGAGACCCTTCTGCAGACTTCAGTAATACTGCAGGTAGACAAAAATGCTGGAGAAACTCAGCGGGTGAGGCAGCATCTATGGAGCGAAGGAAACAGGCGATGTTTCGGGTCGAGACCCTTCTTCAGACTTAGTACTGCTGCATGTGCCTCCACAAGGTGAAGCCTGAACAGTGTGGTATGATGTGTTGTGCTGGAGCATGTCTGCCTCATGTCGGCATTTTTCCGCAAACCCACCATCTCACTGCCTCTCCCCTTCATTCCCATTCATCCTCGCTCTTCTGCAGTCTCACACTGCACCAGTTCCCCCCTCCTGCACCTCCGCATTTGGAGTAGTGCATGCAGTTCCGGTCGCCCTGTCACTGGGAGGATGTGCAGATTTAGGGGTGAGGTGCGAGAGCGGTTTACCTGAATGATGCCCGGATTACAGCATTAATGTGTAATGTTTTATTCTTAATTGCTTACTGTATGTGGTGATGTTACTTACGAGCGGATCACAAGGCAGATTCCTTGAGTGTGTACATACTTGGCTAATAAACATTCATTCATTCATTCATTCATTCATTCATTCATTAGAGGGTTTTAGCGACAGGGAAAGCTTGGATTGTTTTCTCTGGAACGTTGGGAGTTGAGGGGGAGACCTGATCGAAGCATATAAAATTATGAGAGGCACAATAATGGACAGCCAGAACCTTTTTTGCCGGCTGGTTATATAAAAGACTAGACGACATAGCTTTAAGGCGAGAGGGGCAATGCTTTTAAAAGGAAATGTGCAAAGCAACGTGCTGGCTCCACCACCGCTCCTAGCAGCACGTTCCATGCCTCCACCACCCTCTGCGCAAGCAACTTGCCCTTTAAACTTTGCCCCTCGCACAATGCCTCATCCTCTAGTCTATGGCAGTTCCACCCTGGGAAAAGAAAATTGGTTCTGACCGTCTACCCTATCCTTGCCTCCTATAATTCTATATGCTTCTATCACGTCTCCCTCAACCTCTGATGCTCCAGTGAAAGCAATGCAAGTCCCGTCCAACCTCTCCCTGTTGCTAAAACCTTCTAATCCAGGCACCACTCTGGTAAACCTCTTCTGCACCCTCTCCAAAGCCTCCGCATCCTTCCGGTAATAGGGCGACCTGAATTCCAAACACCTGTCATATAATCACCCCAAAGCCTCCAAGGCTCCCGCGTAAAATGATCCCATCCTCTCCGGCCTTACTCTTTTTTTAAATAATATTTTTATTAGAAGCATATACATATCATAATCAAAACACATTTTGTTTATCAGTTACATATTGTTAATAGGTGGGATTCCAACTATCAAAGTAGTAAGGATCCTCATTTATTAATTGCATATTAACTCTGCTCCGATTTGTTTATTTATTTTTTATAGGTAGGAAGAAAGGAGAGAAAAAAACGATAAAAAAGAATAGAATAAGTTACCAATAATACACCTTTGGAGATGGGTCCATAGATTATAAAACATAACTATTCATCTAATCCTGGGTTCAAGCTTCAGCCAGGCTTCCGTGCCGGACTAATTTACCCTTTCAAACATTCAATAAATGGAGCATAATCTAGCAAATGATTATTGTTTGTCAATTAAGACAAGTCTGGTTCTTTCCAAATGTAAGGTCTCCGACATCTCCATAATCCACATTTTAATTGTCGGCCTGTCCTGCCTTTCATAGGTCAGAATGGACCTTTCAGGAATAGTGGAGGCCAATTCACTTGATGTTTTCAAGAGAGAGTTAGATAGAGCTCTTAGGGCTAACGGAATCAAAGGATATGGGGAGAAAGCAGGAACGGGTACTGATTTTGGATGATCAACCATGATCATATTGAATGGCGGTGCTGGTTCGTAGGGCCGAATGGCCTTCTCCTGCACCTATTTTCTATGTTTCTATACTCCGGATGGAAATGCGTCGGGGCAGACCTTTTAGCCAGAGACTGGCGGGGACCAGGAACGCACAGGGAGAGGTTGGACGGGACTTGTATTGTTTTCACTGGAGCATCGGAGGTTGAGGGTAGAGCTGACAGAAGCATATAGAATTATAGGAGGCATAAATAGGGTAGACAGTCAGAACCAATTTTTTTTCCAGGGTGGAATTGGCATAGACTGGAGGATGAGGCATTGTGGGAAGGGCAAGTTGCTTGCACAGAGGGTGGTGGAGGCATGGAACGTGCTGCTAGGAGCGGTGGTGGAGGCAGCACGTTGCTTTGCACATTTCCTTTTAAAAGCGTTGCCCCTCTCGCCTTAAAGCTATGTCCTCTAGTCTTTTATACATACCGCCCGGGGAAAAGGTTCTGGCTGTCCATTATTGTGCCTCTCATAATTTTATATGCTTCGATCAGGTCTCCCCCTCAACTCCCAACGTTCCAGAGAAAACGATCTAAGCTTTCCCTGTCACTAAAACCCTCTAATGAATGAATGAATTAATGAATGAATGAATGAATGAATGAATGTTTATTGGCCAAGTATGTACACACTGAAGGAATCTGCCTTGTGATCCGCTCGAAAGTAACATCACCACATACAGTAAGCAATTAAGAATAAAACATTCATAAAACATTAAGAATAAATCATTCAGGTAAACCGCTCGCATCTCATCCCTAAATCTGCACATCCTCCCAGTGACAGAGCAACTGGAACTGCATGCACTACTCCAAATGCGGAGGTGCAGGGGGAGGAACTGGTGCATTGTGAGACTGCAGGAGAGCGAGGATGAATGGGAATGAAGGGGAGAGGCAGTGAGATGGTGGGTTTGCGGAAAAATGCCGAGTTGAGGCAGACATGCTCTAGCACAACACATTACACCACACTGTTCAGGCTTAACCTTGTGGAGGCACATGCAACAGTACTAAGTCTGAAGAAGGGTCTCGACCCGAAACATTGCCTATTTCCTTCGCTCCATAGATGCTGCCTCACCCGCTGAGTTTCTCCAGCATTTGTGTCTACCTGCAGTATTACTAAAGTCTGCAGAAGGGTCTTGACCCGAAACGTCGCCCATCCCTTCTCTCCAGAGATGCTGCCTGTCCCGCTGAGTTACTCCAGCATTTTGTGTCTACCTGCAGTATTACTAAAGTCTGCAGAAGGGACTTGACCTGAAACGTCGCCCATCCCTTCTCTCCAGAGATGCTGCCTGTCCCGCTGAGTTACTCCAGCATTTTGTGTCTGTTTTTAACCATCGATCTATTAGGCTATTTTTTTAGGCAACTACAGGCAACTAGGCTATCGCCACATGGTCGGCAGTGGTGGTCGGGGCATCGCCTGTATGGCCGTGAGTAGTCTCCTCAGTTGCCCAACGTCTTTCTGGTCGCCGCTGGATTTTCAACGTGTTGAAACATTTTCGGAGACAGTCGGCGACAGTGGGTTTGACGCCAATGATCATAGCTTGACTTCACCCGACGTAGGTGCTGTCGTAGTTGTCGCCAGGTGGCGTAGGTTGTCGCCAGGTTAACGTAGGATGTCGCCGGTGCTGACTTCATTTTTTTTTTGCTGTTAAAGCAATGGTTCTACTTCAAATTTTATGTGGAAGGGGGGTCCAGTACCCGGTTTTTCAGCGACCTGCTACGTCTATGACAGTTGCCGGCAGTCACCTAAAAATAGCCTAAATGTGGGACAGGCCCATTACTAAACACCTATGTTCTATATTTGTGTAGGAAAGAACTGCAAATAAGGTTTAAATCGAAGGTAGACACAAAATGACCGAAGTAACTCAGCGGGACAGGCAGCATCTCTGGAGAGAAGGAATGGGCCACGTTTCTTTAGATTTCTGATATTTCCTAGATTCACAGCCAAATTGCTAATGCAAACTTGAATTTAAGAGATCGTAAATATCAGTATTTATACGAGTGTTGTCAGTGGAGAGCTTTCGGAATTGGTAGATATACACCAAAGTACTCTTCCCCTTACTGCCACCCATTATAAACTTGTCCCACCCCGGTCATTCCTTCTTCTCCCTGCTCCCATCCGGCAGAAGGTACAGAAGCTTGAAAGCGCGCACCACTCAGGAACAGCTTCTTCCCCTCTGTTATCAGGCTTCTGAACGGCCCTTCCATAAGCTAGGCCTCTGTCCGATTCACCTCTACTCCATTGCGGACATTGGACTTTGTCTGTGGAACTGGTGCGCTACAATGCTGAGAACTATATTCTGCACTCTGTATCTTCCCCTTTGCTCTACCTGTTGTACTGGAGTTTGACTTGATTGTATTTTTGTGTAGTATTATCTGATCTGTTAGGATAGTGTGTGAACAAAAGAATTTCACTGTACCTTGGTACACGTGACAATAATAAACTTAAAACCTAAATTTAAACTTAAGCATTCAGTGTTTAAGGCAGTATAACAACAGCCAGAATAAAGTAGACCACCTAGTGGGAACACTATATACCAGCCTAAACATTCACTCAAGGTCACAGAGTGCTGGAGTAACTCAGCGGGTTAGGCAGCATCTCTAGAGAACCTGGGACCCTTCTTCAGATTTCCCTCCACCACCGTCCCACAGTGACTGCAGTGTGCGCTGTCTACCAAATGCACAGCGGTTACTCACACAGGCTACTCCAACAGCGCATCCCAAGCCTGCCGCCTCTCCAGCCAAGAAGGACAGAGGGAAGTGGGTGCATGGGACCACCACCACCCACAGATTCCCCTCCAAGTCACACGTCAACCAGACTTGAAATTTACTGTTGTTCCTTCATTGTTGCTGGATCTACTCTACAAGTTGTGATATGTTCTATCAATATGTTTTTCCCATCCCTTAGAGTCATAGAATAATACAGGGTGGAAACAGGCCCTTCGGCCCAACTTGCCCACACTGGCCAAAGTGTCCCAGCTGCACTAGTCCCACCTACCCCTCAGATTCCTATTAAAACATTTCCCCATCACCTTGAACCTATGTCCTCTGGTTCTCGATTCACCTACTCTGGACAAGTGACTTTACCCGATCTATTCCTCTCACGATTTTACACACCTCTATAAGATCACCCCATCATTCTCCTGCGCCCCATGGAATAGAGTCCCAGCTCGATGACCACACTCAAAATAATGCGCTGGTAACCTCACTCAAGATGGTGCCCAGTACTCAAAATGGTGCCCAGTACACAAAATGGTGCCCTTAGCAACCTCACTCAATGTGGCACCTAATCAATGCTTCCCAACCCCTTTCAAAATAACTCACTGCCAACCCCTATCAAGAACTTTCCATGGGCCCTTACCAACAAACCCCCAAAGATGAAGCCTTGCCAACCCTTCTCAAATTGGCTTCGTTGCTGCCCTTGTAGAGACAGTGCCTGGTTTCCCTGCCCGACCCCTACCAGGGTGAAGCTGCTCCTCACGTCTCAAGCAACCGTGCTACTCGTGAGACAGTGCAGACCCCGACCAAGGGTGATTCAAGGTCCGAGGAATCTCAATTATGAGGAAAGGTTAAAGGGGGCGTCCCCTTCCCACTGCCGCGATGACCCTGCAGATCTCCTCCCGTATCAGAGCATCGCTTGTTCCGTGCCTGTCCCTCGTCCTCCCCTGCACACCGGGACTAATTCTATTTTCAAAGCCCCCTGATAACATTGTCGGGGAGAATCAGGGATCGCAATCTGCTGCTCAGTCTGATAAGCACCAACTGGGTCATTAATTGTTTCCTCCTCTCGCCGGTCACAAGCCGAGAGGCTGACCTCCCAACGGTGACCTCGTGCCTGGTGTCCGTGGGAGCGATCGCTCCAAGGGTCAACCCTCCACAGATGCTCTCCTCCCTTTCACCAGCCTCAGCTGTCACGTACCTTGGATCCTTTTTATTAATCCATTCATCGGCTGCAGACACAATTGGCGAGTTGTTGGTTTTTTTTTATTGCCGGTCTTTAGCCGCGGCACAAAGATGGTGAAGATGGAGGCTCAGGGGATTGATGGCGATTTTGAAGTTTTGATTCTGGCAGCTCCATGTTATTGTGTTGTTAGAGTTACTTAGAGTCATGGGGTTACAGAGAGATACAGCATGGAAACAGGCCCTTTGGCCCAGAGAGTTGTCCATTGCGGGTACTGACCTTCCCCCCCCCCCCCCCCCCCCCCCCATCGAAGTGGTCTACAGGAAACTATGTCTCAAAAAGGCAGCCAGTGTCATCAGAGACCCACACACCACCCTGGCCACCCTGGATATAGGAATCTGAAAACCATCCACGATCATATTGAATGGCGGTGCAGGCTCGAAGGGCCGAATAGCCTACTGCATCTATTTTCTATGTTTCTATGAGTCAACTCCGCCATTCAATCATGGCTGATCTCTGCCTCCTAATCCCATTTTCCTGCCTTCTCCCCATAACCCTTGACACCCGTTCCAATCAAGAATTTGTCCATTTCTGCCTTAAAAATATCCACTGACTGCTTCCACAGCCCTGTGTGCAATGAGTTCAACAGATTAACTACCCTCGGACTAAAGGAGTTCCTCCTCACCTCCTTTCTAAAGGAGCGCTCTTTAATTCTGAGGCTATGACCTCTGGTCCTAGACTCTCCCACCAGTGAACCATCCTTTCCACATCCACTCTATCTGTGCCTTTCATTATTCTGTAAGTTTCAATGAGGTTCCCCCCTCAACCTTCTAAACTCCAGCGAGTACAGGCCCAGTGCTGTCAAACACTCATCATACGCTAACCCACTGATTCCTGGAATCATTCTTGTAATGATCTAGTAATGATTTTGTGATGAAATATCAGTCTCTGCTAACCCACTGCCCCCAGAGTGCCAATGTTTGAGCTGTCCCCCAGCTTTGATTTCAATACTAAAGGCCCCCAGGGTTAAGCTCTGGACTTATCTTTATCGCCTGTACCTCCCCCCTCACCCCTCCTCCACCCCTTCCCCAATAGAGCGGCACGGTGGTGCAGCGGTAGAGTTGCTGCCTCACAGCACCAGAGACCCGGGTTCGCTCCTGATTACGTTCTCCCCGTGACCGCGTGGGTTTTCTCCGGGTGCTCCAGTTTCCTCCCACATCCCAAAGACGTGCAAGATTGTCGGTTAATTGGCTGCCGTAAATCATCCCAAGAGTGCGGTATAGAACTAGTGTACGTGTGATCGCTGGTTGGCGCGGACTCTGTGGACTGAGGGGCCTGTGTCCGCGCTGTGTCTCTAAACTGAACTAGAGGTACAGATCCACCTCTGATGTCGGGGGGCGGGGGGGGGGGAGGGGGGGGGGGGGGGTGGTGCTGGGACCGGGATGGGTTCGGGGAACTGAAAGGGAGAAGGCAAATGAATGGTGCTTTTGTCCCCATTATGCCAGACGACACCGCTCCGATTATACTGCCGGCTTTCATCACTTGCCCCTGCCGACACGCCACATGGGAGGGGGAAGCCAGAGTCTGACAAAAAACATTCATCGCATTGACCCTCCGATCCAGCAAAGAAAACCTCCAGGTCACCGTATCATAAAGATGCATCAAACTGCAGCCGCATAATCAAGGACCAGTCGCAGCCTGGCCACTCCCTCTTCTCCCCTCACCCATTAGGCAAAAGGTACAGAAGTGTGAAAACGCACACCACCAGATTCAGGGACAGTTTTTTTCCCAGCTGTTATCAGGCAAATGAACCATCCTACCACAACCAGAGAGCAGAGCTGAACTACTATCTACCTAATTGGTGACCCTCGGACTATCCTTGATCAGACGTTGCTGGCTTTCCCTTGTACTAAGCGTTATTCCCTGATCATGTATCTACGCACTGTAAACAAATCATTTGTGATTCCTTTCTGCAGACTGGACAGCACGCAACAAAAGCTTTTCACTGTACCTGCTCCTCTACTCTTCCCACTTGATGCAACGGTGGCACAGCGCTAGAGTTGCTGCCTTACAGCATTTACAGCACCAGAGACCCGGGTTCGATCCCGACTACGACTGCTGTCTGTACGGAGTTTGCACGTTCTCCTCATGACCACGTGTGGGTTTTCTCCGGGTGCTCCGGCTTCCTCCCACACTCCAAAGACGTACTGGTTTGTAAGGTAATTAGCTTGGTATCATCCCTACTGTGTGTAGGATAGTGTTAATGTGCGTGGGGAACGCTGGTCGGCACGGACTCGATAGGCCGAAGGGCCTGTTTCCACGCTGTATCCCTAGACTAAGCTAGACTGAACCTCCAACCCTTCAATCAGTCTGAAGATGGGTCCCAACCCGAAGCATCACCTATCCATGTTCTCCAGGTTTGCTGCCTGACCTGTTGAGTTACTCCAGCTATATCCTCCGTGCTCCATCTGAGCCTGGAACATTTAGAGGAGAAAAACACCTATGTGCGAATGCTGTTCGTGGATTTCAGTTCAGCATTCAACACCATTATCCCACAGCACCTGATAAGCAAACTGGTTCCATTGGGCCTCGGCACCCCCATGTGTAACTGGCTACTGGACTTCCTCACTGACAGACCTCAGTCTGTGAGGGTTGGAAATAACACCTCCAATACCATCTCTCTAAGCACCGGCTCCCCTCAGGGCTGCGTCCTGAGTCCACTGCTGTTCACCCTGATGACTCACGACTGTTGTGCCAGGTTTAGTACAAACCACATCATGAAGTACGCAGATGACACAACAGTGGTGGGCCTCATCAGGGACGACAATGAGCTGGCTTACAGGGAGGAGGTGAAACAACTGGTGGACTGGTGCAATACGAACAACCTGATCCTGAATGTCGAAAAAACAAAGGAGGTCATCGTCGACTTCAGGAAAACCCGGCACAGTCCCACACCACTTCACATCAATGACAGCGATGTGGAGGTGGTCAGTAGCACAAAGTTCCTGGGGGTGCAGATCACTAACAGTCTGACCTGGTCGACTAACATCTCATCAACTGTTAAGAGAGCGCAGCAGCGGTTGCACTTTCTGCACCGGATGAGAAGAGCTCATCTCCCCCATCCCATCCTCACTACTTTCTACAGGGGCACCATAGAGAGTATTCTGACCAGCTGTATCTCTGTCTGGTTTGGGGACTGTAGTGCCTCCGACTGGAAGTCTGTGCAGAGAGTGGTGAGGACAGCGGAAAAAATCATCGGGACCTATCTTCCCTCAATCGGGGATATTGCGACCAAACGCTGTGTGTCTAAGGCCAGCAGTATCATAAAGGACCCCACACATCTCCATCACGGACTGTTCACTCTGCTGCCCTCGGGAAAAAGATACCGCAGCATAAGGAGCAGAACATCAAGGTTCCGCAACAGCTTCTTCCCACGAGCCATCAGACTCCTGAATGCCATGTAAATGGGCTGCCACCATTGTCTATTTATCCTTTTCATACATACCTATCCTTCGGTTAATTTATTGTGTTGCACAGGGAGCCAAATGCAACGTAATTTCGTTTGGAACTGCATATATCAATGTATTTCTAAATGACAATGAAGTTTGTTTGACTTTGACTTTGACTTGACAGTACTTTGTGTCTTTTCTTGGTAAACCAGCGCCTGCATTTCATTGTTTCTACGTTATAAGAGTAGCAAATGTGACTAGCTTAGGTGGAGCACCTTGGCCAGCATGAGCAAGTTGGGCTGAATGGCCTGCTCCCGGGCTGCATGACTGTAAACCTTTTTTTTAAATTTAAAAATAGACTTTATTCAAGTAATAAATATATACGATACAGGAACCGTGCAAAAAATGTCATCCGACATTCTCGGAGGCTATACAAACATTCAATACTGTTTACACACATTACCCCAAATTTGTCCCACACCCTTGCCCCTCATGTGGCCCACTGGCGTGATCTCCCTTCCCTTATTTTGAGGGGCGTCTCCACCACACCCTGCCCCCCATGTCCAGCAGCGGAAGGACCCTAGACTGTGGCCCTCCCCCACCGAGCCTTGGCGTTGGCTGCACCGAGCTTCAGTGCGTCCCTCAGCACGTACTCCTGCAGTCTGCAGCGGGCCAGTCGGCAACATTCCCCGACGGACATCTCTCTCCGCTGGGAGGTCAACAATGCTCGGCCAGACCAAAGGGCATCTTTCACCGAATTGATGACCTTCCAGCAGCACTTGATGTCAGTCTCTGAATGTGTCCCTGGGAACAGTCCGTAAATCACAGAGTCCTCTGTAACAGAGCTGTTCGGAATAAATCCTGACAGGGACCTTTGCAAAAATCTCTAAAATAAGCTCACGAAGATCTTTTCCCCAGGCTGGAAATATCACTGACTAAGGGCATAGCTTTAAGGAGAGGGCATAGCTATAAGGGCAGCATGGTGGTACAACGATAGAGTTGCTGCCTCACAGTGCCAGGGACCCAGGGTTCGATCCTTACCTCGGGCGCTGTCTGTGCGACGTTTGCATGTTCAACCTGCGTTTGCACGTTCAACCAACCTGTGACTGCGTGGGTTTCCGTCGGGTGCTCTGGTTTCCTCCCACATCCCGAAGACCTGCGGGTCTGTAAGTTAATTGCCTCCTGTAAACTCCCCTTCATGCGCAAGGTGCAAAAGTGGAACAACACAGATCTAGTGAATGCGGTGATCACCGGTCGGCATGGACTCAGTGGGCTGAAGTGCCTGTTCTACATTGTATCTCTAAATTAAACGAAACTATGAGAGGGGCAAGGGTTAAAGGAGACGTCACGAGTGTCATATTGTCATATGTCCCAGATAGAACAATGAAATTCTTACTTGCCGCAGCACAACAGAACATGTAATCATAGTATGATGACAAACGAGAGAGAAAAGAAAAGCTGTGTGTGTATATATACACACACATATTCACAACATACCCATATATATATATATATATATACCTGGCTCCGTATATATATATATATATATATATATATGTTTATATATATATATATATATATATATATATATATATATATATGTATATATATGTTTATATATATATATATATGTTTATATATATATATATATACTAGACCAAGTGTAGACCCATTCCCCAATGCACCCTTTCCCTACCCGTAGCCCCCACGGGATGCATGGTCACTCAAAAGCCAAATAAAACAGTGCAACAATAATAATAAGAGTCTATTGTAGTTCAGAGTCTATATGAGGTTGTAGTGTTTAATAGCCTGGTGGCTGTCGGGAGGAAGCTGCTCCTGAACCTGGACGCTACAGTTTTCAGGCTCCTGTACCTTCCTCCCGATGGCCATGGTGAGATGAGTGTGTGGTCAGGGTGGTGTGGGTCTCTGATGATGGCTGCCTTTTCCAGGTGGGGTAGGTTACTTTTACACTGAGAATGGTGGGTGCCTGGAAGTGCCCAGGGTGGCGCTGGAGGCAGAATCAAGAGTGGCATGTAAGAGACTTTCAGATCGGCTCATGTATATGCAAGGAATGAAGGGATATGGATCACGGGCAGCTTGGTTTAACTTGGCACCATGGCGAGCACGGACATTGCGGGCCGAAGGGCCTGCTCCTGTACTGTACTGTGCTACGTTCTAAAGCTCTGCCCAATGTCAACCTCACATAGTCATTGTGCCGTAGACTCATATAGCACAGAAACAGGCCCTTCAGCCCAACTTGTCTATACTAATTAAGATGGCCCATCTACACTAGTCCACTAGTCCCACCTGCCCATGTTTGGTTCACATCCCTCCAAACCTGTCCTATCCATGTACCTGTACAGGTTTATTTTAAATGTTGTTAAGGCACCTTCATGATTATAGTAATACAGTCCAACTTCCCCATGCTGACCACAATGTCACATCGAAGCTCATTCCACCTACCCACGTTTGGCCCACATCTCTCTAAACCTGTCCAATCCATGCTCCTGTCCTAACATCTTTCAAATGCTGTTATTGTCCCTGCCTCAACTACCTCTTCTGGCAGCTCGTTCCATACACCCACCACCATCTGTGTGAAAAAGTTGCTCCTCAAGTTTAGCTTAGTTCAGAGATACAGCGCGGAAACAGGCCATTCGGCCCACCGGGTCTGCACCGACCAGCGATCCCCACTGATTAACACGATCCTGCACCCACGAGGGGCAATTTGTACATTTACCAAGCCAATTAACCTACAAACCTGCACGTCTTTGGGGTGTGGGAGGAAACCGAAGATCTCGGAGAAAACCCACGCAGATCGCGGGGCGAACATACAAACTCCATACAGACAGCACCCATAGTCAGGATCGAACCCAGGTCTCCGGCGCTGCATTCGCTGTAAGGCAGCGACTGTACCGCTGCGCCACCGTGACCGCCCTATTACATTTTTCCCCTCTCACCTTCAACCTATGACCTCTGGTTTAATGATCACCCGACTCTGGATCAAAGACTCGGTGCATTCATCCTATTGATTTCTGACTGGATTTTATACACCTCTGTGAGATCACCCCTCAGAGCCTCCTGCTCTCCAAGAAATCAAGTCCTAGCCTCTGACAGATCGTTGCGTATAGCCACCACTCTCTGAGAGAAAAACTTGCCCCTTGGGTCCCTATGAAATCTTGTCTCTCTCATCTTAAACCTATGTCCTCATGCGGTGATCTCAGTAGGAGAGGGGTTGGGGGTGGGCGGGGGGTTGGTGGAGAGGTGAAACAAATCTCTCATACCCTCTTCCCCCCCCCCCACCCTGGTGCAGCCTTGCTCCTCAGTATAGTCCCAGTGTTGCCCGCTCCGTTCCCGAGTGAATGTGACATCTCACCGTTTTTGTTTTAAACAAAAATAAATATAATGACTTATTGCAATAATATATACAAACCAAAATAATACCAAACAAACCCACCACCATTATACAAAACTATCTAAACAAACATTCTTTACCTTTCCACACTCTTAATCACGGTGGCGCATGAAGTTGCTGCCTTACATCGAATACATCGATCCCGGCTACAAGTGCTGTCTGTACGGAGTTTGCACGTTCTCCCCGTGTCCTGTGTGGGTTTTCTCCGAGAGCTTTGGTTTCCTCACACACTCCAAAGACGTACAGGCTTGTAGGTTAGGTAGACAAAAGTGCTGGAGAAGCCCAGCGGGTGCAGCAGCATCTATGGAGCGAAGGAAATAGGCAACGCTTTGGGCCGTAACCCTCCTTCATACTGAAACCTTGCCTATCTCCTTCGCTCCATAGATGCTGCTGCACCCGCTGAGTTTCTCCAGCACTTTTGTCTACCTTCGATTTTCCAGCATCTGCACTTCCTTCTTAAATAGGTTTGTAGGATAATTGGCTTGGTAAATGTAAAAATTGGCCCTAGTGGGTGTAGGAATGTGTGAATGTGCAGGGAGCGCTGGTCGGCACGGACCCGGTGGGCCGAAGGGCCTGTTTCCGTGTTGTATCTCTAAACTAAACTAAAGTATGTTAGAATCCTTGTCAAGGAAATATTCCACCCCCCCGCGGTGCCCAGCGATCCCGGAAATCCCCCAGGGTGGCCGTGGACAGGGTATAGTCCCTCTCTGGTGCCACCCAGGTGCGGACTTACCCCCGGAAAAGGGGCAGGCAGGCAGGCAGCAGGCTCGGGCAGAGCCCTCTTCCATCTGACGCCTCCACCTCACCGTGACTGGGGCTCGATCCTCGGGGAGTGAGTGCACAGACAGTGACAGCTCTTCTCAGCAGCCCACCCCTGTCGACAATCCCCCCCCCCCCCCCTCCCCTCGGTCACACACCACGGCTGCCTGTTGATTGAAGTGTGGGATCAATGGCCGAGTGGACAGAATTAAAGGCGCTCCCTTCAACAAAAGGACAATGAGACCGGGGTCAGATATCTGCACTGAAACCCAGCCCCGCTGCACAATTGGAATCATCGGGACTCTTCCTTGTGTCCGAGGCAGTAAAGGTGGCGGGGAAAGTTGTTTTATTTACTCCAAGCTGCCTCCTATGTTGCACCTCTGGTGGTTCTGTAGTGACTGATTCTCCCAAGAGCCCTGCCAGTAACTTGCCTGAGACTTGCCTCAGCTGGTCAGTCCGAAGAAGGGTCCCGACCCAAAACGTCTCCTATCCAATCCTCTCCAGGGATGCTGAGTTACTCCAGCACTTTGTGTCTTTTATGGCCAACCAGCATCTGCAGTTCCTCGTATCCATGTGTTGTTTCCTGTATCGACAGCCACCAGGGATCGGTTCAAGGAAACGGCACAACCCACCGAGTCCACTATCGATCACCCGTTCACACTGGTTCCGTGATATCCCACTTTCTCATCCACTCCCTACACGCTAGGGACAATTTACAGACCAGCCCGCACGTCTTTGGGATGAAACCGGAGCACCCGGAGGAAACCCAACGCGGTCAAAGGGAGAACGTGCAAACTCCAAGCACGCAGGCAGCAGCCGAGGTCGGGATGGAAGCCGGATCTGTGGCACCGTGACTACCATCTGCGCCAATGTGCCTGCCCTGGCACTGGAATCTTCCAGGAACATTGCTCCCAATCAGGGCAACATTGGGCAGGGTGAGGGGGGGGGGGAGGGGGGGGGAAGGTGGTGAGCCATGAGCCATGCCCTTTCCTGGGACTCTAGAGTCTTGGAGTGGGACGCTTGGAGTGCAGGAGGCTGGGGGCTGATCTTATAGGGGTGTGTAAAATCTCGAGGGGAATAGATAGGGTGAACGCACAGTCCTTTACCCAGAGTAGGAGGAATCAAGAACCACAGTACATAGGTTTAAGGTGAGAGGGGCAAGGTTTAATAGAAACCTGAACTGTGGACAGAGTGTGGAGATGTATATGGAATGATATGCCAGAGGAGGTAGTTGAGGGAGATACGATTCTGTAACAACATTTAAAAGACATTTAGACGGGTACATGGATCGGACAGGTTTAGGGGGTTATGGGGCAAACACAAGCAGTTGGTACTAGTGTAGAGGGGCATCTTGGTCAGCATGGACGAGTTGGGCCGAAGGGCCTGTTTCCACACTGTATTTCAGTTTAGTTTAGTTTAGGAATACAGCGCGGAAACAGGCCCTTCGGCCCATCAAGTCCAGGCCGACCCGTAACACTAAATACACTATGATTTTATGACACTATGCCACTCATTCCCATTGTGTTCCCATCCTTCCCATGGGATCTCGGAGCACATTGTGCACTGCCCCGACACATTCCTTTCCCTTCCTGACTGTGGTCTCAAGTGGTCTCCAGCCTGGCAGAGTCCGAGCTCGCAAGGACCTGGGTTTGGGATTCCCCTGTTGGACTACAGCAGGGCTGACCAATTAGCTGCCCTACGTCCCGCATTCATAGAGTGATACAGCGTGGAAACAGGCCCTTCGGCCCTACTTGCCCACACCGACCAACGTGCCCCATCTACACTAGTCCAACCTGCCGGCATTTGGCCCATATCCCTCTGAACCTATCCTATCCATGTACAGTACCTGTCAATGTTTCCAAAACACTGTGATAGTAACTCCTCCCAACTAGGGGTGTCATGGTAGCACAGTGGTAGCGTTGCTGCCTCACAGTGCCAGAGACCCGGGTTCGATTCTGACTACAGGCGCTGTCTGTACGGAGTTTGCACGTTCTCCCCGTAACATGCGTTGGTTTTCTCTGGGAGCTCCGGTTTCCTCCCACACTCCAAAGACATACAGGTTTGTAGCTTAAGTGGCTTCAGTAAAATTGTAAATTGTAAATTCGGAGAGTTAAATAGAGCTCTAGGATCTAGTGGAATCAAGGGATATGGGGAGAAGGCAGGCACGGGTTATTGATAGGGGACGATCAACCATGATCACAATGAATGGCGATACTGGCTTGAAGGGTCGAATGGCCTCCTCCTGCACCTATTTTCTATGTTTCTATGTTTCTATGTTTCTAAGACCCTCGTGTGTGTAGGGTAGTGTTAATGTGCTTGGGGATAACTGGTTTGCGTGGACTCGGTGGGCTGAAGGGCTTGTTTCCGCGCTGTATCTCTGAACTAAACGAAACTAAACTAAACTAAACAAAACTAAACTACCTCCTCCGGCAGCTCGTTCCATACACCCACCACCCTCTGTATGAAAGTTGCATTATTCCAGTTGGAGGGGTATTCCGTGGATTTATGAGGTCCAGGCCAGTGGCAATGTTGCGTTGCAGAGATCAACATGTCAGCGCCTGATCCATCACCCTCACCTCGCCTCGCTCTTCACTCCAGCTTCGTCACAGGGGCACATGTGTTATCCCTTAAAAAACAATACACACTTTAACACATCCGAAATTAGAATCCGTTGCTGCATTCTGACATGTGTGGGTGGTTTAGCCCGGGTCTCACCTCCGCCCTTTCCCTACCCCGACCTCCCGTCAGGCACCTCCTTACCAGGTCCAGATTGCAAAGTCTCTCCTTGGGGCATCCTGTGACCGACAGTATGGGGTAGTCCGTCTGAGTCCCGTGCCTTGAGGGGACCTTCTGGGATGTCCCACCTGAGAACGTCCTACTTTGGAAGACCGCCCTCGGATCCCCTGCGCTGTGTCACAGAGTCATAGAACATCAAAACATTCCCTTCGGCCCAACTCGTCCGTGCCGACCAAAATGCCCCATCTAAGCTATTCTCAAAGGCGGCACGGTGGCGCGAGGGTCGAGTTGCTGCCTCACAGTATCAGAGATTGGGCAGCACGGTGGCGCAGTGGTACTGTTGCTGCCTCACAGCGAATGCAGCGCCAGAGACCCGGGTTCGATCCCGACTACGGATGCTGTCTGCACAGAGTTTGCAAGTTCTCCCCGTGACCTGCGTGGGTTTTCTCCGAGATCTTCGGTTTCCTCCCACACTCCAAAGACGTACGGTTTGTAGGTTAATTGGCTTGGTAAATGTTTTAAAAAAATTGTCCCTAGTGTGTGTAGGATAGTGTTAATGTGCGGGGATCGCTGGTCGGCGCGGACCCGGTGGGCCGAAAGGGCCTGTTTCCGCGCTGAATCTCTAAACTAAACTAAACCTGGTGCTGGGTCCAGACTACGGGCGCGGTCTGTACGGAGTTGCACGTTCTCACTGTGATCTCATAAATTTTCTCCATGTGCTCCAGTTAACTCCCACACTCCAAAATCGTGCACAGGTTTATAGGTTAATTGGCTTTGGTAAAAACATTTAATTATCCCTAGTGTGCAGGATAGTGCTAGTGTGATCGCCAGCCGGCGCGGGCTGAAGGGCCTGTTTCCGCACTGTATCTCTAAAATCTAAAGTATAAAGCTAAATTTAGTTAGTCAGACCCCCCATGCAGTGTCATAGTGATAGAGCATAGAAACAGGCTCTTCAGACCAAGATGCCCTGTCTGTTATTGCTTGAACCTTTTCCTACTCATCCACCCATCCAAATGTCTATTAAATGTTGTGATAGTTCTTGCCTCAACTACCTCCTCTGGCAGCCCATTCCATACACCCACAAATACTGTGAGCGAAAATGTTGCCACTTGGATTTCTATTAAATCTTTCCTCCACTCTGGCTAAAAGACTGTGCATTCACTCTATCTATTCCCCGCCTGATTTTATACACCACTATGCCTGCATGATTCTCTAACTCTGTGACACTCCACGTACAGCACAGGAACAGGCCCTTCAGCCCATAAAGTCCGTGCCAAACATGACGCCAGGTCAAACTAATCTCCTCTGCCTGCACATGATCCGTATCCTCCATTCCCTTCATATCCATGTGCCGATACAAATGCCACTATCGTATCTGCCGCCACCACCACAAAATGCTGGAGTAGGTGAAATAGAATGGGTGACGTATTGGGTCGGGACCCTTCTTCAGATGGGAGGACATGGACAGGTGACATCAACTACCTATGTCCTCCAGAGATGCTGTCTGACCTGCTGAGCTACTCCAGCACTTGCTGAGTTACTCCAGCACTTTTTTACAGTACAATTTTTACCAAAGCCAATGAACCTATAAACCTGTGTACAAATTTGGAGTGCGGGAGGAAAACGGAGCACATCGGAGAAAATTCATGCGGTCACAGTGAGAACACACAAACTTCGTAAAAAAACAACGGCCGTAGTCAAGATTGAACCTGGGTCTCTGGCGGCAACTGTGAGGCAGCAACTCGCCCTGCTGAGTTACTCCAGCGCTTTTTTTTGTGGCATCTGCAGTTCCTCGTCTCTGCACTGGAGGGTGTGAGACAGGTTTGAGGAAGAGCAGGTTGTAAAGACAAGAGGAGGAAGATTGGGGTGGGGGGGGAGTCGAGGAGAGAAATAGGTGGGTGTCCAGGTGGGTGCAGAGGATGGAAGTGGGGGGGGGGGGGAAGAGAGGGGAGGGGTGTCTGGGGGAGAAAGCGATGAGAGGGTGCAGTAAAGTTCTACATTCGGATCAAGGCAATTCTACAGGCAGGGAGCCAGTCACCAGTTGTGGAAAGGAGAGCGTGAGCAATTGTGGAAAGCAAGTGGTGACTGACTCCCTGCACGTAGAATGGGGAATTCAAACCAGGGTGTAGTCACGGGCTATTCACCTTTCCATGTGGATTGCTTTCAACTAATTGCGTCCTCGCTGTGTGATCCGCGGCAGAAGGCAGACAGTGTTTCCATTGTGGGTCGAGCACAGATGAAACAGACCTGATCTTCAAGTCACCAGGGAGGCTACCTTGGCGGAGACGATACCTTGGTGCGGGCAGTCAGCCAGGCAGACGTGCCGAGCCTCATGCTCCCTCTCTCTCCATCCCTCCCCCACCCAAGACGCACCAGCTTCTCGTTCTCATCCAGCAAACAGTTAACAATGGCCTGTTTCCTTTATCATCGTTACTTTTATGCATATCTTCCATACATTTGTTCTCTATCTGTCTACATCACCGTCTATCTCTCTCATTTGCCTTTCCCCCGACTGGACTGAAGAAGGGTCTCGACCCGAAAGGTCACCCATTCCTTCTCTCCAGAGATGCTGCCTGTCCCGCTGAGTTACCCCAGGATTTTGTGTCTATCCTGGCTTCTCCATGCAGTCTTTCAGCAGCTAGCCCGCAGTGCAGTGAGAGGGTGTGGGGACCAAAAGTAAAACTCAAAGTTCACCTTTAATATTAAAGGCGATGACACATACAAGGGTCCATGGTCAGTGCTCCAGGTAATGCCTTATCCAGTCGACTGTTTTTTTTTAGAATAAAAAAACTGGAGACAAAATGTATCGGAAGGAACTGCAGATGCTGGTTTAAACCGAAGACAGACACAAAATGCTGGAGTAACTCAGTGGGACAGGCAGCATCTCTGGAGAGAAGGAATGGGCGACGTTTCGGGCCAAGACTGAAGAAGGGTCTCGACACAAAACATCACCTATCCATGTTCTCCAGTGATGCTGCCTGACCCGCTGAGTTACTCCAGCACTTTGTGTCTTACTTTTGTAAACCGGCATCTGCTGTTCTTTGTTGTTACAATTTTAGGTTCTAAGGTTCCAAAGGTTCTGCTTCTGGCTTCCTCCTGAGTGGTCGACGAGGTCAACGCGGTGGCGCAGCGAGTGGAACCGCTGCCTCACCGCACCATAGACTCGGGTTCAATCCTGCATATGGGTGCTGTCTGTATGGAGTTTGTACGTTCATCCCATGACTGCGTGGGTTTTCTCCGGGATCTCCGGTTTCCACCCAAATTTCGAAGTGAATTGGCTTTGGTAACATTGTAAAACTTTACTCTGTGTGTGTGTGTGGAGTTTGCACGTTCTCCCCGTGACCGTGCGGGTTTTCTCCGGGTGCTCTGGTTTCCTCCCACATCCCAAAGAAGCGCGGGTTTGTAGGTTAATCGGCCCTCTGTGAAATAGACCCCAAGTGTGTAGGGAGTGGATGAGAACGTGGGATAACATAAGACTATCGTGAACGGGTGATGAATGGTTGTATGGACACGCTGGGCCGAAGGGCCTGTTTCCATGATGCTTCCTTAAAATAAATCTATTTAGCAAAGTATATATAAGATATGTTAGATGTACTATCCCAACCAGAAGACCAATAATCTAACATAGTTCACTCTGAGGCATATTGAATTTTGACTGCCTGGTTTGTAAATTACATTAGTTTAGTTTAGAGATACAACGTGGAAACAGGCCCCTCAGCCCACCGACTCTGCACCGACCACCGATCACTGGACCACCTCACCCGATTCTGGCCTCTCTCCACTGGCTCCCAGTGCGGTTCAGATTCAATGTCAAGATTCTACTTTATGTCTACAAACCCTTAACGGGCTTGCCCCCACCTACATCAAAAAATCTGCTAACCCACTATTCTACCTCCAGGTCTCTCGGGTCGGCCGACTTGGGGCTACTGACTATTCCGCGGTCCAGGTTTAAGCTCAGGGGCGGTTGCAGCACCTAGACCGTGGACCAGCATCCCTCTTCTCATCAGAACTGCCCCCTCCATCGACTCCTTTAAGTCTAGACTTAAAACCTATCTCTACTCACAAGCGTTTCTTGAGGTCCTCTGAGGGAGCGCTGTATGTGTGTATTTATATATGTATTGTTAGATCTGTGTACCATTGTATGTAGCACATTAGTATCTGTACTGATGTGAAGCATTTTGGTCAACGAGAGTTGTTTTTAAATGTGCTATAGAAATAAAATGGACTTGACTGACTTGACCAGCCATCCCCATACACTAGCACTATCCTTCACATTTGGGACAATTTTACAATTTTACTTGAGCCAATTAACCTAGAAACCTGTATGTCTTTGGAATTTGGGAGGAGACCAGAGATCCCGGAGAAAACCCACGCAGTCACGGGGAGAACGTACAAACTCCATGCAGACAGCACCTGTATTCAGGATTGAACCCGGGTCTCTGGCGCTGTGAGGCAGCAACTCTACCGCTGCGCCACCGTGCCACCCGAGGTACAGTGTAAAAATTTGCCTGCTTCCCAGTCAAATCAAGTCATACTCGAGCACAACAGTTAGTGCAAAGAGTGCGCAGAATATCCGTGCAGACAGCACCCGTAGTCAGGATCGAACGCGGGTCTCTGGCGCCGTGAGGCAGCAAATCTACCGCTGCGCCACCGTACCGCTTAAAAAAGAGTAACGGCTTGAAATCGATTATCTAAGGAGTCAAATTTTCCACAAATTGTCCTACTTCTTGAAAGTAAATGAAAGCCACTCACCGGAGGTTGTTCAATGTGTAGATCATGGCGGAGATCAAAAGATTCTTGTGATCTCATTTGTGGTTGTTCCTGCTGTGGGCAAGGTCACAGCACTCACTTTCATATCCTTCACGTCTCCCTTCCAGAGGTCCCCCAAGATATTTGACCCGCATTCAATCGATCAGCATTGCGCCATGCTGAAAGGAAGGATTAATGGTGAGCTTTCTAAGCAAGACTCATTCCAGAGAATGGTGAATGAGATAAACATAGAGGAAAGAGACGACCTTGATGCTTAAGAAGTTAAAACAAAAGCTATAGCATGGGGTGTTATGAAATGTTCGGCTCAGCATGCTTACAAACCACCAGATCAAAAGACTATGTGTGAATAAAAATGGCTGTGACGTTAAATTGTTTTCGCACAACTTTCTTGTGAAATGCTGGACAAAGGCTCTCCCTAATCTCTCACGTTGACCTAGATGTACTTTAGGAATTAATAGAATATAAGAAACTAGGGCACGAGGCAGCCCATTCATCGAGATGATAGCTGATCTTCTAACTCAACACCATTTTCCTGCACATTTCCCATTTTCCCATGCTGAGGTGTTCTAAACCCCAGGAAACTTGAGATGCATCCTGACTGGAAGACAATAGACAATAGGTGAAGGAGTAGGTCCTTCGGCCCTTCGAGCCAGCACTGCCATTCAATGTGATCATGGCTGATCATCCCCAATCAGTACCCCGTTCCTGCCTTTTCCCCATATACCCTGACTCCGTTATTTTTAAGAGCCCTATCTAGCTCTCTCTCTCCCTATCTAGCTCTGTCTAGCTTAAGTCCAATAAGTCCCTGGAAGTGAATGTTAACATGTTCACTCTGGAGAAAAAGGGTCTCGACCCGAAACGTCACCCATTCCTTCTCTCCAGAGATGACGTCTGTCCCGCTGAGTTTAGTTTAGTTTAGTTTAGAGATAGAGCGTTGAAACAAGCCCTTTGGCCCAGTCTGCAACGACCAGCGATACCCGCACATTAACACTGTCCGACACACACTAGGGACGATTTACACATACACCAAGCCAATTAACCTACATATCTGTACAAGGCATTGAACACGCTAGATTCAGGAAACATGTTCGCGATGTTGGGGGAGTCCGGAACCAGGCGCCCCATTTAAGAATAAGGGGGAGGCATTTAGAACGGTGATGAGCAAAAAATATTTTCACACAGAGAGTTGTGAATTTGTGGAATTCTCTGCCTCAGAAGGCAGTGGAGGCCGATTCACTGGATGTATTCAAACGAGAGTTAGATAGAGCTCTTCGGGCTAGCGGAATCAAGAGATATGGGGAGAAGGTAGGAACGGGGTACTGATTGTGGATGATCAGCCATGATCACATTGAATGGCGGTGCTGGCTTGAAGGCCTACTCCTGCACATATTGTCCATGTATCTATGTCTTTGCAGTGTGGAGGAAGGATCCCTGAGAAAACCCACGCGGTCACGGGGAGAATGTACAAACTCCGTACAGACATCGGCCGTAGTCGGGATTGAACCAGGGTCTCTGGTGCGGCAAACGCTGTAAGGCAACAACTCTACCGCTGCGCCACTGTGCCGCCTTGAGTTACTCCAGCATTTTGTGTCTATCTCTAGATACTTGATATCACCTATCCATATTCTCTGGACAGAGTGGATGTAGAGAGGATGTTTCCACTAGTGGGAGAGTCTAGAACCAGAGGTCATAGCCCCAGAATAAAAGGGCGTTCCTTTAGGAAGGAGATGAGGAAGAATTTCTTTAGTCGAATCTGTGGAATTAATTACCACAGGAGGCAGTGGAGATTATTAAGGCAGAGATTGTCGTGTCAGAGGTTATGGGGAGAAGGCAGGAGAATGGGGTTGAGAGGGAGAGATAGATCGAGGGGGAGAGAGATCAGCCATGATTCAATGGTGGAGTAGACTTGATGGGCCAAATGGCCTAATTCAGCTCCAAGCTGGAGAAAAAGGGTCGGGACCTATCTGAAGATAGGTCCTGACCTGAAACGTCACCTAGCCATGTTCTCCACAGATGCTGCCTGACCCGCTGAGTTACTCCCTCCTGCACTGTGCACTTTCTCTGCCCAGGGACGGAGTCTGCTCGCCTTCTCCCTGTCTCCCTCACTCCGTGGGGGTCCCGGTTCACTTGTCAAACAGGTTCCTCTTGTTACCTGCAGCCAGGTGTACTCTCCCCGCTGTTGGAACAAAGAAAAGGAAGCCTTTCTTTCTGTTAAAAAAAGCAATTCTTTTTTTGTTGTTGTTTCACCTCGATGACAAGAAACCGCGTTGAAACCTCGAGCAGCCAGGTGCTGGGTACCTGATCGCAACCATCTCCTCACAGATCAGTGCTCTTGCGGTGGACAAAAAGGAGCCAGTACCTATAATATTCTTTACACTGTAGAGATACAACGCAGACACAGGCCCCTTCAGCCCACCGAATCCACGCCGACCAGTGTCTGGAGACTTTGCGCCCCACCCATGGTTTCCGTGCGGTTCCCGGAGGTTTTTGTCCTCCGGCAACCACCTGCAACTAGCATCGCAACCGGCTTTGACTAAAAAATTACCGATTTTTAAAACGGAAACCACTTTCGACCATTAGGGAGACTGACAAAGACCTCCGGAAACCGCACGGAAACCTTGGGTGGGGCGCAAAGCCTCCAGAGGTTTCCGTTCAGGTTTCCTAAGTGGGACAAGGGCATAACACTGTGTTACACACTGGGGACAATTTACAGAAGCCACTGAACCTACAAGCCTGCACGTCTTTGGGATGTGGCAGGAAACCAGAGCACCCGCGCGGTCACAGGGAGATCGTGCAACCTCCGCACAGGCAGAACCCGGGTCTCTGGTGCTGTGAGGCAACAGCTCGACCGCTGCGCCACCGTGCGTGATTTCTTGCAGATTTTTTTCTCCTAAACAGGCAGTTGTTATTCATTTGTTTTACTCCTCCCACGGGTTTGTTACACTTCTCCATAGCATCTTCCTGGGCTCCAAGGAATGATAGAGTGGATAGAGTGGATAGAGTGGATAGAGTGGAGAGGATGTTTCCACTAGTGGGAGAGTCTGGGACCAGAGGTCATAGCCTCAGAATTAAAGGACGTTCCTTTAGGAAGGAGGTGAGGAGGAATTTCTTTCGTCAGAGGGTGGTGAATCTGTGGAACTCATTGCCACAGAAGGCTGTGGAGGCCAAGTCGGTGGCTATTTCTAAAGCAGAGATTGACAGATTCTTGATTAGTACGAGTGTCAGGCGTTATGGGGAGAAGGCAGGAGAATGGGGTTAGGGTGGAGAGACAGATCAATCATGATTGAATGGCGGAGTCGACTCGATGGGCAGAATGGCCTAATTCTGCTCCAATGACTATGGGTGGACAAGGAGATGGGGACTGGACTTTGTGCCTTCCCTCACAGTGGGAACCATTGTGGGGGGATGTTTTTATGTTTTATGTTAAATTCTTCTTTAATGTTGTGTTGTATTCTTATTAGCGTGCTGCAATGGCAACTTGAATTTCACTACACCAATTGGTGTATGTCGGTGACAATAAATTAACCTTTGAACCTTTTGAACCTTTGAACATGAACTCCCTTCTTTAGAAGGGTCTCAACCCGAAATGTCACCCACTCCTCCTCTCCAGAGATGCTGCCTGTGCCACCGAGTCACTCCGGCATTTTGTCTCTATCTTGTGTTTAATTGTCTTATGTATCGACAATAGAACAATGAAATCATTACTTGCAGCAGGTTGACAGGCTCATTGTGTAGTGTTCAAGATGGTTATTGGGAAGAAGCTGTTCTAAAGGTCACGGATTTCAGGCTCCTGTACCTTCTTCCCGATGGTAACAGTGAGATAAGAGTGTGACCAGGGTGGTGTGGGTCTATGATAGTTCTGGCTGTCATTTTGAGGCAGCGCCTCCTGTAGATCCCTTCTTTGGTGGGGAGGTCAGTACCCGTGATGGACCGGGCAGTGCCCACCACTCTCTGCGATCTCCATCTGAGGTTAGCGATGCAGGAGCCAAAGACCGTTCTGCCACCGTCCTCTATTCTGCTTCAGGAACAGTTTGTAACTGAACCCAGCGACGGACTACGCAATCCCTGGAACTCTCTGGAGCTTCCTTCGTTCCGGGGCTTTCAAGATGCCGAACCTTCAGCAGAGGGGCGGTCACGGTGGCGCAGTGGTAGAGTCGCTGCCTTACAGCACTTGCAGCACCGGAGACCCGGGTTCGACCCTGACTATGGGCGCTGTCTGTACGGAGTTTGTATCTTCTCCCCGTGACCTGCGTGAATTTTCTCCAAGATCTTCAGTTTCCTCCCACACTCCAAAAGCGTATAGGTTTGTTGGTTAATTGGCTTGGTATACATGTAAAAATTGTCCCTATTGTGTGTAGGATAGTGTTAATGTGCGGGGATCGCTGGTCGGTGTGGACTCAGTGGGCCAAATGGCCTGCTTCCGTGCTGTATCTCTAAATTAAACTAAACTAAACTAAATAATGGAGAGAAAACAACATCAAGTTGCAGAGAAGATGAGAGATTGAGGAGGTAAGAGGACAGAGAGGGCAAAGGGAATATTAATCATCAGATGTTGATGTGGTCACCATGGAGATTCGGTAGAGGTCCTCTATAGAGGTCCAGATGTGTTAATGGAGACATGTAGAGGGGTGATGGCAGTCTGAAGAAGGGTCTCACCTCGAAACGTCATCCATCCTTTCACTCCAGAGATGCTGCCTGACCCGCTGAGTTACTCCAGCACTTTATGGGTGAGGATCGAGACAAAAATATGTAACCTTCTGCTGTTTTTCATTTCTATTCCCAAAAGTTACGTAATCCTTTTGTTGAGGCAATGATAGTCAGCATAGACTTGATGGGCCGAAGAGTCTACGACTGTAAGGCCAAGACTATCCGTCTCTCTAGGACCACTTGGATGGGAGCAGACAAGATTTGCTGCTCAATGTCTCATTCAAAGGCTGAGGGAACTGAGAAATGGTTTTGGAAGGAACTGCAGATGCTGGTTTAAACCAAAGATAGACCCAAAATGCTGGAGTAACTCAGCTGGTCGGACAGCATCCCTGGAGAAAAGGAATAGGTGACGTTTCAGGTCGAGTCTGAAGAAGGGTCTCGACCGAAAACGTCACCTATATCTTTTCTCCAGAGATGCTGTCCTACCCGCTCAGTTGCTCCAGCTTTTTGCGTCTGTCTTTGAACTAAGAAGTTGTTTTTCTTAATTCCCTGACTCTTCAGGTTGGCCTAATGGATCTGCGGATTGGTCGGAATGCGCTTCCTTTCTGAGGTGTGTTTGGAAAGGAAAGATAAGGCTCACTCACCACGGGCTGGGACGAGAAGGGTAGATAATTGCCTCCACGGACAAGAGGCGGCCGATTGTCCCCTCACGTTCAGATCCGGATTGAATTACACTCTCTTAGATCTTTGGAAAAGGAATTTGAGAGAAAAAAAAACCAAGAGAGAGAAAAACACTTCAGTAAGTCAACCACTCACCCGAGGTAGCATTGGTAAGGAGATTAAAGTAACAATGTTTAAAGGCTTGTAATCACAGGAGTTCAGTGTCCCGGAGCTGTTCACAACATTGTCTTTTACAAAAAGTAACATTTGGGTCTCTGACCTTGTCTACTTTTTCAGAGCAAAGACAGATGAGACCAGGTGTCAGGTCAGGTTTCCAAGAAGACTTCAAGATACAAGATACAAGGTACATTTATTTGTCACATGTATCAATTGGTACGGTGAAATGTGTGTTCACCATACAGCCATACGAATAAAAAAAGAACACAGAACACGACAGTCTATAACACAGACATCCCCAAAGTTTCCCACTGTGAGGGAAGGCACCAAAATTCAGCCATCCTCCTCTGTTGTCCTCCGTTGTCCACCCGTGACCGGGGGCCTCCCGAGACCCCCGCAGTCGCCGCTACGGACGGCCTGATGTCCAGGCCCTCTCGCCGGGATGATGGAACTCAGTGCGGAACAGGAGAACCACATCAACGGCTTGGACATCCGAATCGGCCACTGCCGACTGACATCCGACTGCGGCTCCCGAAGTCCACAGGCCACAGGCCGAGATTCGCACTGGCGGCACCTCGGCAACAGGTCCCAGGCTCCACAATGTTGAAGTCAGCGCCGGCCGTGCTGGGAGCTCCGTGAACCCCAGCTCCACGATGTTGATGCAGCAGGCCCAGCACTCCGGAGCTTCAGCACGGCGATCCCAGGCAAGGCATCGCCCGCTCCGCGATGGATCCGGCGCTGCGTCGCCGCTGCTGAAGCTCTGGTCTCCGGCAGGAAAGACTGCGCCAATCCAGTTGGTAGGCCGCGAGGAGGGGGGGTGAGGACGCAACTCGGAGAATAGTCGCATCCTCGCCAGGAAGTGACTGGGAAACGGTTTTCCCCTTACCCTACCCGCCCTCCCCCACATAGAAATACTAAATAAACCACCAAAACACGCTTTTAAAACTTTTAAAAAGATAGAAAAACAGACAGACTGTAGGCAGAGACTGCCATCCATGTGGCGCCCCTAGTGGTACGAGTCTCCTTCTTCTAAAGGGAGAGCCTTTGGACATTAGACATTAAGGATTCAGCACGTCCCACCACAACCGCGCAGACCAGCGATCGCCCCACGCACACGCTATCCGACACACTAGGGACAATTTTAACAAAGCCAATTAGCCAACAAACCTGTACGTCTTTGGAGTGTGGGAAGAAGCAGGAGCGCCCGGAGAAATCCCATGCGGTCACGGGGAGAACATAAAAACTCCATACAGACAGCACCAGTGGTCAGGATTGAACCCGGGTGTCTGTCGCTGCGCCACAGTGCCACCCAGAAACTTTATGCAGTAATACTCCCAGAATCCAGTACCCTTTGGGTACTGGTAGTGCAGGAGTGACGCATTTTCCAGACCATTGGAGACTTCTCTCATAAATACCGAAACACACTTTCTCATTCCACCGCAGAGGGTGGTGGACCTGGCAAGGTCCATCATGGCCAGAGCCCTCCCCACCATCAAGAGCACCTACACGGGGTGGTGCCTCAAGAAGGCAGCGTCTATCATCAGGGAGCGGCCCAGAGGCCCAGCGGTAGAGTTGCTGCCCCACAGCGCCAGAGACCCGAGTTCAATCCTGGCTGTCGGTGCTGTCTGTGCGGAGTTTGTATGTTCCCCCTGTGACTGCCTGGGTTTTCTCCGGGTGCTGTATCTCTAAACTAATGGG
Organism: Raja brachyura; assembly: GCA_963514005.1. The sequence goes on from OY740785.1 coordinate 19,383,453, forward strand.
ATCCTCGCCATCCAAGCTGTGGGAAAGTTCCCACTGAGATCCCTCTTAAATCTTTCCCCCCTCACTTTAAACTTACGGCCTCCAGTTTTCAAGTCCTCCACCTTTTGCAAAAAGACTGCATGTGTTCGCTTCATCTGTTCGCCCGCATGGCTCTCAATAAGGTCCCCCCTCAGCCTCCTGGGGCCACACACAGTCTTAGAATAAAGGGGAGGTCATTTAAGACTGAGGTGCGAAAAAACTTTTTCACCCAGAGAGTTGTGAATTTGTGGAATTCCCTGCCACAGAGGGCAGTGGAGGCCAAGTCACTGGATGGATTCAAGAGTTAGATAGAGCTCTAGGGGCTAGTGGGGTCAAGGGATATGGGGAGAAGGCAGGCACGGGTTATTGATAGGGGACGATCAGCCATGATCGCAATGAATGGCGGTGCTGGCTCGAAGGGCCGAATGGCCTCCTCCTGCAACTATTTTCTATGTTTCTATGTTTCTATGTAACATCCAGTGAATTGGCCTCCACTGCCTTCTGTGGCAGTTATATTGAATGGCAATGCTGGCTCGAAGGGCCGAATGGCCTCCTACTGCACCTATTTTTTATGTTTCTATGTTTCTATGTTGCCTACGCTCCAAAGAGAAAGGTCCCAGCCTATCCAACCTCTCCTCATAACAAGCCCGCAAGCCCAGGTAACATCCTGACGAATCTCTTCTGCACCCTTTCCAATGTAGTAGGGAAACAGGCCCTTCGGCCCACCATGACCATGCCGACCAGCAAGCACCTGACTATTTCAATCAAGAACACATTTAAGCACAAAATCTCCGTTTCAACCTCCCTCATAGAATCATGGAGTCACACAGAAATATTTAATGATCTGGTTTCAACTTCAGGGGCCTCACGGTGGTGCAGCGGTACAGTCACTGGCCTACAGCATATGCAGCGCCGGAGACCCAGGTTCGATCCCAGCTACAGGTACTGTCTGTCTGCACGGAGTTTGCACGTTCTCCCCATGGCCGCGCGGGTTTTTCTCCGAAATCTTCGGTTTCCTCCCACACTACAAAGACGTACAGGCTAGTTGGTTAAATTGGCTTGGCATAAATGTAAATTGTTCCTAATGTGCAGGGATCGCTGGTCAGTGTGGACTCGCTGGGCCGATGGGCCTGTTTCCGAGCAGTATCTCGAAACTAACCTAAACTAAACTGGGTGGGGGAATTACACACATTGATCCGAAAGGCTGCCTATCCATGTTCACCAGAGATGCTGCCTCACCCGCTGAGTTACTCCAGCACTCTGTGAAACGTCACCTATCCATGTTCTCCACAGATGCTGCCTGACCCGCTGCGTTACTCCAGCACTCTGTGAAACGTCACCTATCCATGTTCTCCACAGATGCTGCCTGACCCGCTGAGTTACTCCAGTACTGTGTGAAACGTCACCTATCCATGTTCTCCACAGATGCTGCCTGACCCGCTGAGTTACTCCAGCACTCTGTGAAACGTCACCTATCCATGTTCTCCACAGATGCTGCCTGACCCGCTGAGATACTCCAGCACTGTGTGAAACGTCGCCTATCCATGTTCTCCACAGATGCTGCCTGACCCGCTGAGTTACTCCAGCACTGTGAAATGTCGCCTATCCATGTTCTCCACAGATGCTGCCTGACCCGCTGAGTTACTCCAGCACTGTGTGAAACGTCACCTATCCATGTTCTCCACAGATGCTCCCTGACCCGCTGAGTTACTCCAGCACTCTGTAAAACGTCACCTATCCATGTTCTCCACAGATGCTGCCTGACCCGCTGAGTTACTCCAGCACTGTGTGAAACGTCACCTATCCATGTTCTCCACAGATGCTCCCTGACCCGCTGAGTTACTCCAGCACTCTGTAAAACGTCACCTATCCATGTTCTCCACAGATGCTCCCTGACCCGCTGAGTTACTCCAGCACTGTGTGAAACGTCACCTATCCATGTTCTCCACAGATGCTCCCTGACCCGCTGCGTTACTCCAGCACTCTGTGAAACGTCACCTATCCATGTTCTCCACAGCTGCTGCCTGACCCGCTGAGTTACTCTTTTTGTGGGTGCCCAGCATCGGCAGCCATCTTTGTTCCGGTGTAAGGTCATTGATTATGTTGGCTGCTTTCCCAAGGCAACCTCCGTGGGTCGTGAGCTTGGGGGAGGGGGAGAGGAGTAGCGGGGCCTTTTCACCACCAGTTGCTAATCACGAGTCATTCTCAACATCTTTTGGCACGTGATCCCGTGTCAATAGCTGGAAGCTCGTTCCCGGTCACTAATCCCCGAGCCCACCTCATTATCCAGCTCCGCTCTCCCCTTTGTTCCCCCGCCGTGATTGTCTTGTTCCGTGCTGCGTGCGGGAGGGAGGGGGGGGGGGTCTCTCAGACCACCCTCCGAGAAGAGTTGGCCTCGACGATCAAGGCTGTTGTCTGCTCCCCCACTATCTCCATGACACCTGTAACCCTGCTACCTGCTCTTGTCAACACAGGTGATCTAAGAAGATGTTTACACTGAGAGAGAGCACGGCTCTCATACAAAACCCCGTCACTAAAACCCTCCTAATCCAAACAGAATGCCTGCCTCTCTATTCTTCAGAAGAAGGATAGGTGATCTTATTGAAACAGAGGCGACAAGATTGATCGAGAGTCAAGAGTGCTTAATTGGCAGAGGTAGTGGGTGCAGGGTAACCAAATAATAAAACTTGCAGCAACTTTACAGGCCCGTAGACACAAAACGCACACGCCAGTATGGAGTAATCGATTATACAATCAATTAATAATCAGTAATACGAGATCGCCAAACCATAACGGGGCAAAACCAAAGCCCGTAGTGCAACTATGAAGGGCGGCACGATGGCACAGCGGTAGAGTTGCTGCCTCGCAGCGACAGAGACCCGGGTTCGATCCTGACCATGGGTGCTGTCTGTACGGAGTTTGCATGTACTCCTCTGTGTCCCATAGTTCCTCGCTCGCTCTCTGTGACAAGTCATTTAGTATGCAATCAAGATGATATGCCAAGAGCCACAACAGCAGCAAAGACAATCTTACTTGTTTCACAGGCATATTAGACATTAGACAATAGGTGCAGGAGGAGGCTATTCAGCCCTTCGAGCCAACGCCGCCATTCAATGTGATCATGGCTGATCATCCCCAATCAGTACCCCGTTCCTGCCTTCTCCCCATATCCCCAGACTATGTTTAAGAGCCCTATCTAGCTCTCTCTTGAACACAATAAGACAAGGAGTCTCTTGAACACAATAAACACAATAAGACAAGGAGTAAACGTTGAGTAAATATTCTGTTATTTCCATCTGCTGATTTCTGCTGATGCAATAGCATGGAGTCACACAGCAAGGAAATAGGGCCTCCGACCCAACTCATCCAGTCCCAGGTATAAAGGGACTGCAGATGCTGGTTTAATCCAAAGATAGACAAAAAGCTGGAGTAACTCAGCGGGACAGGCAGCATCTCTGGAGAGAAGGAATGGGTGATGTTTCGGGTCGAGACCCTTCTTCATTGCTTCTCTCCAGAGATGCTGCCTGTCCCGCTGAGTTACTCAAGCATTTTGTGTCCAGGTTTACAGATACTGGTACCTCAGTACACATGAAAATAATAAACCTGAACCAAACCATCTAAGTGAGTGAGCCTAAAGAGCCAGTCGCACTTAGAATAGAATAGAATAGTTTCTTTATTGTCATTGTAACATGAACCATGTACAACAAAATTTAAAAATGTCAACCAGTCAGTGCAACATTCAAACATAAAAGCTAACGATACATAAAAGCTAACGATACAATAAAAGCTAACGATACATTAGGCGAATTTTTCGGTGACTGTCAGAGTCGTAGCAGGTCACCGAACAAGCGACTCCCCCACCGCGACAATGTCTACGATGAGCTACGATAACCTACCTCCCAGCCGACGTCAAGCTACGGCATGTAACCGACAACTGGCGAGCCATTAGGACGTCCACCTATGACCACACAGGCGACACCTACGACCACACAGGTGACAACCACAGTCAACCTACGTCCACCTGCGACAAGCTACGTCAAGCAACGACCCTGTCGGCGCCAACTGAAGGCAATTCAGTCGCCGGTACCTGTCGCCGGTTGGCGTAGGTAGTCGCCAATGGAATTCACCGAAGTCAGCACCCGGCGACCACCAACGTCACCCGGCGCCATCCTGCATCATCCTGGCGACAACCTGCCACAGCACCTACCACAGGAGAAGACAAGCTACGTCAACCCCACAGTCGCCAAAATGGTTTGAACATTTCAAAACCCAGGGGTGACAAGAAAAAAGTTACGACTCTTTAGGCGACTTGAGGAGACTACTCACGGCCAAACAGGCGTCACCCCACGACCACGTGAAAACGATGACCACGTGAAAACAGCCTAGTAGTCGCCGAAGAAAATCAGCTAAGTGGGACAGGCCCTTGACTCTGACAGTTACTAACAGTGAGAGTTCTCTTATCTCGGTACGATTGTAGTATTGTAGGTAGGTTACAAACCTTCAGCGGCGCTGCAGTTCTGCCACTGGTCGTGAGCGCGACTTTGGCGCCTTTCAGGGGGGGGGGGGGGGGGGCGGGGATAAAATGCCGTTTTCTCCTGCCTGTCCGAGATATATTTTCTCGGGTTGCTAGCTAATGCTGAGGAATTGTTCCGACTACCGTTCTGTGAACTTTTTTTTTAAACGCGGGACAATTTCAGCGCTGGAGTAAAATAAAAATCCACTTCTAACACCGTCAACGCCGACAACGGGACGGATCTCCCGTACGGGACAAATAAAGATAAGCCGTTTATTTTACATATAGACTTGCTTCTTAGGATTACCTTAGTCCAAATTTTACGTTGCAAAAAGGTGATTTAGGCCCCAAACGAACCGGCAGTATTTTTCCTGCCGATATGGGGTTCACCACAAACCGCAACGTTCCAATCGATCGCGTTCCACAAAAACCCACTCGCAAGATGATTTAAATGGCCATTATTTTACAGGAATTAAACACTAAATTCCTTCCATTTGGTCTATAAATTCATGGCAATGAGATTTTATAAATCATGTTATATTGTGAATTCTTGTGTGAATATTATTTAGACACTGAGGCTATTTAAAAATGTTAATCTTTTGTTAAAAAATTGAGAGATGTTTAGATCTAGTAATTGAATTTTGTAATTAGCTATAATTGGGTAACTAACTAATTATATGCTTTAATTTCAAGTCATCCAAGTAAGATTGTTTCATATTTGTTTCAGAATGCTTCAATCTATAATAACTGAAATTTATTTCAGTTCTCTTAGTTTTTTAGAATATTATGGGCTTTTGACTGTCCTTGATCACAACTTTTGTGTTAAGTCAATGGAAAAGCAATAGGGAACAAGATGCTAATTTCCGAGTATGAAAATGGCCATAACTTTTTTAATACTGAAGATATGAAAGTGAATTAGGTGTCAAATGAAACTTCTTTTTATACTTTATCTGACGGAATACATTGCAGACTTGATTTTTTTAATCTCAAAATATTGTAACATTGCTAAGTAGTGATGTTCAAAACAAAATGTTATCGCAGATATGTTGTCAAGGTCTGATATATCGGGAGTGAAGGCAAGAATAAGAGAAAATAATTTTCTGCTTCTCAGCAATAGAGATTGCTGAGAAGACACTGAGCGAGACAGTTCTAAAACAAGTCGACACCAAGAGAAAACGACCTTTAACAGTGTGGGTGTGAATTCCACAAATGTTCAGAAGTGATTAAACTGTTGGTAAAACAAGTTTGTGTTACACGGTCTTAAAAAAAGTGTGCAAGATGGTGAGAGGAATAGACGGGGTAAATGCGCAGAGTAGGGGAATCGAGAGCCAGAGGGCATAGGTTTAAGGTGGGGGGGGGGGGGGGGGGGGGGAAGATTTAATAGGTACCTGAGGGATAACTTTTTCGCACAAAGGGTGGTGGGTGTGTGGAACAAGATTTCAATGTTTAATGGTCAGTTTATTGTCACATGAACCAATTAAGGTACAAACTGCCAGAAGAGGTAGTTGAGGCAGGTAGTATCATAACGTTGAAGAAAGATTTACCCAGGCACACAAATAGGATACAATTTAATGACTGTCTGTGTTAAATAGTGCTCTTTTAAATCTCGCCTGACTACTTTCAGAATTCTCCACCCTGGCTAAAAGATGGCAGCCATTCACAGCTAATCTGTGCGTTTGCCGATTTTGTGACCCTCTATAACTTCACCCCCTCATCCTTTTAGACTCCAGAGAAAAAAAGACCCAGCTTCCGCAGACTCGCCTTGTAACTCAAACCTGCCAGACCCGGTAACATCCTCGTACATCGCTTCTTTACAGTTTAATGACATTGATGCTATAACGGAGAAACCAGAACTGTACACAGTACTCCAAATGTGGGCTTACTTACCATGTATTGTACCGTCATTTAATTGAAAGATGCAGCACGGAAAATGGCCCTTCGGCCCACTGAGTCTATGCCGGCCATTCACACTAGTTCCTACACTAGTTTCATCAGTCTGAAGAAGGGTTTCGGCCCGAAACGTTGCTTATTTCCTTCGCTCCATAGATACTGCTGCACCCGCTGAGTTTCTCCAGCACTTTTGTCTACCACACACTAGTTCTATGTTCTCCCACTTTCTCATCCACTCCCGACACACGGGGGGACAATCCACAGAGGGCCGATTAACCGACACACCCGCACGTCTTTGGGATGTGGGCGGAAACGGGAGACCAGGTGGCAACGCGGGGAGAACGTGCAAACTCCACACACAGACAGCGCTGAAGGTCGAGATCGAACCGTAGATTGTCCCTAGTGCGTAGGGAGTGGATGAGAAGGTGGGATAACTTAGCACAACTGTGCACAGGTCATCGATGGTTGGCGTGGACTCGGCAGGCCAAAGGGCCTATTTCCATGCTGTATATTTTCACACAGAGAGTTGTGAGTCTGTGGAATTCTCTGCCTCTGAGGGCGGTGGAGGCCGGTTCTCTGGATCCTTTCAAAAGAGAGCAAGATAGGGCTCTTAAAAATAGCGGAGTCAGGGGATACGGGGAGAAGGCTGGAACGGGGTACTGATTGGGGATGATCAGCCATGATCACATTGAATGGTGGTGCTGGCTCGAAGGGCCAAATGGCCTACTCCTGCACCTATTGTCTATTGTCTAAACGGAACTGAATACCACCCTGTCTACCTGTGTCACCACTTTCAGTGCACGATGCTCTTGTTTACCTTGGCCTCTCCACTCTACAACACTCCCCAGGGCCAGACTGTATTCACTGCATGTCCTGCCCTCGTTAAACTTTCCAAAATGCTTCATACTCCACATCCAAATTACCCTTCATATGCCTTTCATTGTCTCAGAGTTATGGAGCACGGAAACCGGCCCTTTGGCCCAACGTGCTGACCAAGATGCCCCATCTAAGCTAGTCCCACTTGCCTGCATTTGGCCCCGATCCCCCTATGTACCTGTCTTAGTGTCCCAAATCGAAACGTCACCAATCCATATTCTCCACGGATGCTGCCTGACCTTCTGAATGACTCCAGCACTTTGTGTCCTTTCATGTACCTGTCTTAGTGTTGCAAACCGGAATGTCACCGACCCATATTCTCCAGGGATGCTGCCTGACCTTCTGAATTACTCCAGCACTTTGTGTCCTTTCATGTACCTGTCTTAGTGTCCCAACTCGAAACGTCACCAACTCATATTCTCCAGGGATGCTGCCTGACCTTCTGAGATGACTGTGTCTTTTCATGTCCCAGTCCATGTGTCCAGTCCAGTCCAATGTTGTTATTGTACCAGCCTTAACTACCTCCTCTGGCAGCTCGTTCCACATACCCACCACCCGCTGAGTGAAAAAGTTGCCCTTCAGGTTCCTATTAGATTCCCCCCCTCACCTTAAACCCTATGTCCTCTGATTCTTGATTCCCCCGCTGTGGGTAAAAGACTTCACCAAAAGCATTCAGTCTATGTATTCCCCTCGTGATTTTGTATGCGTTTCCTTCAGGCCTAGGCTCTGTGAGCAAGGCATACACATGGCTGAAGGGGTGCCCTTGAGCATGAAGGCTGATTGGATCTAGCCTAACCTCCTCCCCCATCCCCCCCCCAAACTCTCAGCCCCCCCCATCGCCTCTCTGGGTCGGGAGGGAAGTGGTGTATGGGGCTGTTCACCTTGTATGGCCACGCTCCAAAGGGTGGGAGTCCGTGTTCGGACCAGGGCCGTGACAGATTGCTGCCTCCCCGGGGACTGATCGAATTGGCTTCAGTCGTCTGGGCCCAACCTTGGTGGTCCAAGGTATTGAGAGACAGACAAAAGACCACCATCTCTCCAGCGACAACGCTGCCCCCTCCACCCCTCCCTCCTTCCATCCCCTGGCCCGCTTTCCAGGGCAAAGAGCGTGACTGGAGTCACATCAGCCTTGTATCATCTCACCTTTCACCCAGTAATTAGATTACAATAACAAGCTGCCTTATTAAGCAGCCTTATCTCTGGAAAGTAGCAGCGGATTCCGTTCCCTGGGAAGGGGAGATTCATTCAGCTTGAGAACGACAAGTCTCCATGTCTGAGACTGGCTCGGTCCCGATGGGACATTTGAGACCAGGCTAACCCTCTGCTCCCTCCCCCTCTCACCCACACGGATCAGTTTCACACTGATGGGAAAAGTATTGAGCAGTCATGTCCGCGGATGCGAGATGTTTATCGGGTCCGCAGCGGCCCATGTCACAGGGACAAAGCTGCCTCCTGAGAGACTGTAAACACTACACAGCAGGCAACCTTGGGTCGGGGAACGCAGAGCAGGGGGGGAGAAGGGAGGAAGGGAGGAATCAAGGAGAGAGAGAGAGGGGAAGCAAGGAAAAGGGGGAAAAGGAGAAGGAAGAAGGAAAGAAGGAAAGAAAGGAAGGAAGGAAGGGAAAGGCAGAGAGAACGGGGAGAGAGAGAGGGGGAGAGGGTGAGGGAGAGAAAGGGAGTGGGAGAGAGGAAGAGGCAGAGAGAATGAGGCAGAGAGAATAGGGGAGAGAGAGTGAGAGAGCAAAATACAATGACAGGCAGAGGTAGCGACACATAGATCCCAACAGATCCCACAGCCAAACAGTTCTGTAATATGAAAGGCACAAAATGAATGCCAATGTAAATATTTACACTTTTGATATTTATTGCTTGCGCTGAATTTTAAAGCTGTTTGAAATATATCTTTCCAAGAAGGCAAAAAAAGAGAGAGTGAGAGAGAGAGAGAGAGAGAGAGAAGAAATATAGTGCAAAATATAATTTCTCAGTATTGTGCATTGTACATGGGATATACAACAGTGCAGGCCCTTTGGCCACAATGTCTGTGCCCTACATGATGCCAAGACCATCACCGATCTACCTGCATGTGATCCACATCCCTCCATTACCCGCATGACCATGTGCCTTTCAGGTACCGCGACCGTATCTGCCTCCTCCACCACTACCCCAGGCAGCGCGTTCCAGGCACCCACCACCCTCGGCTCATCTCCTTTAAACTCTGCCCCTCTCACCTCAAAGCTACACCCTCAGGTCTAGTATGTGGTGTTTTTCATCCTGGAAAACGGTTCTGTCTATCCCGACTATGCATTATCACAATTTTATATACAACATTTGTAGCGTAACAATTCCAGGGAAGATGTCCTATATCTGCAATGAGGCAGTTTCTGTGCCGCGTGGCTCGATGACTCAACCATGCATGGCTCCCACTGTCACTTGCATCAACGGTACTTCCCCTTCATCATTGCTAAGATACAAACCCCTTCCCCGTATCAAGCTAAAAACTTCTCATGATTTGGTATTGACTTATTATTGTCACATGTATCAAGATTGAGAGTGTAGAGATGCAGCGCGGAAACAGGCCTTTTTGGCCCGTTACCCGTGCAGACCGGAAATCCGACCAGCAATATGCTAACATTCACCCACACACGAGGGACAATTTACAATTTTACCAAAGCCAATTAACCTACAAACCTGTACATCTTTGGAGTGTGGGAGGAAACCGGAGCACCCGGAGGGAATCCACGCAGGTCACGGAGAGAGAACGTACAAACCGGTGTACAGACAGCGCCCGTAGTCAGGATAGAACCCGGGTCTCTGGCGCTGTGAGGCAGCGACTCTACCGCTGCGCCACCGTGCCGGCCAACTTACAGTGAAAATTGTTGCAGTCAAGTCAAATCACACTCGAGTGCAACAAGTAGTGCAAAGAGTGCACAGCGTATAATGTCAGTGTGACGGTGACGGAGAAAGTGCACATTAAAAGGGGTACGTTGCTTATAGTTATAGTGCCTGAAAAAGTTACCCCTCAGGTTACCCCTATTAAACCTTTCCCCCTCTCACCTTAGACCCATGCCCTCTGGATTTTGATTCCCGTATCCTGGGTCAAAGGCTCTGCGCATTCACCCTGTCTATTCACGAGTGAGGTAGGTTGGAAGATCGGGATTACACTGTAGCTTGTGATTGGAGGACCGTTCAAATGTGTGATAACTGTGGGGAATGAACAGTTCTTGAACCTGGTGGAACAGACGTTCAGGTTTTTGAATCTCCTGCCTAATGGTAGCTGTTCCTACAGCTGTTTGTGCTCTGATATACAGTGGCTTGCAAAGGTTTTCATAGACCAACCGCAAAAATTTGAAAACCACGTATAATTTTCCTTCCACTTCACAATTATGCGCCACTTTGTGTTGGTCTATCACATAAAATCCCAATAAAATACATTTACGTTCGTGGTTGTAACGTGACAAAATGTGGAAAAATTCAAGGGGTATGAAAACGTTTGCAAGCCGCTGTATGGTTGTGATTTTGTAGCGTCTTTGAAGATTTATTTTGTTCAGTTTGGTTTCGAGATGCAGAGCAGAAACAAACCCTTCGGCCCACAGGGTCCGCGCCGACCAGCGACCCATGCACACTAGCACTATCCTGCACACACTAGGGACAATTTACAATTTTTACCAAAGCCAATTAATCTACAAACCTGTACATTTTTTGGAGTGTGGGAGGAAGCCAGAGCACCCGGAGAAAACCCACGTGGTCACAGGGAGAACGTACAACCTCGGAACAGACAGCAACTGTAGGCAGGATCGAAGCTGGGTATCTGGCGCTATGAGGCACCGTGCCACCTGCCCGATGTATTCTGATCCTGATCCCTGATCCGTCATGGTTTCTCGATGTTCTGTGGTATTCTGATATATTTTGGTGGCTTGCGGTTGCAGGGAGATAAATCTCCGATGTGTTTTTGATGTTTGTTGATGCGTTTTGAGTGAAGAACACAGAGCAGTGCAGCTCAGAGACCAGTTCTTCAGCCCACAATGTCCATGCCAGCCCCAACCACCCGCTGTGTAAAAAAAACTTGTCCCGCACCTCTCCTTTAAACTTTGCCCCGCTCACCTTAAAGCTATGCCCTCCGGTCTGTGAGATTTGCGTACACTTTTCTAATAGATTGAGTGCGCGGGGCGATCGGAAATGGTGCCAAAATATGGCGGGGCCTGCACGTGTAAATATGCAAAAAGAATTCCACTGAAGTGCACACGTGACAAATAAAACACCACAGAACCATCAAGAGTCTGATAACAGCGGGGATGAGCTTAGAGTCATAGTCACACAGCGACGATACAGACCCTCCGGCCCAATTTGCCCACATCGACCGACATCCCATCTACACTAGTCCCACCTGCCTGCATTAGGTCCATATCATAGAAACATAGAAAATAGGTGCAGGAGGAGGCCATTCGGCCCTTCGAGCCAGCACCACCAGTCATTGTGATCATGGTTGATCGTCCCCAATCAATAACCCGTGCCTGCCTTCTCCCCATATCCCTCGACTCCACTAGCCCCTAGAGCTCTATCCAACTCTCTCTTAAATCCATCCAGTGATTTGGCCTCCACTGCCCTCTGTGGCAGGGGATTCCATAAATTCACAACTCTCTGGGTTAAAAAAGTTTTTTCTCACCTCAGTCTTAAATAACCTCCCCTTTATTCTAAGACTGTGGCCCCTGGTTCTGGACTCGCCCAACATTGGGAACATTTTTCCTGCATCTAGCTTGTCCAGTCTTTTATAATTTTATATGTTTCTATAAAGATATCCCCTCATCCTCCTAAACTCCAGTGAATACAAGCCTAGTCTGTTCAATCTTTCCTCATATGACAGTCCCGCCATCCCAGGGATCAATCTCGTGAATATCCCTCTAAATCTATCCAGTCCATATACCTTTTAATATTTCTTAAATGTTGCGAAGGTCCCTGCCTCAACTACAGCTGGTTCCGTACTCCCACCACCCTCTGTGTGAAGGAGGTTTCTCCTCAGGTTCCTATTAACTTGTCCCTGAATCTGGTGCTGTGTGTTTTCATGTTTTTGTAAGCATCTTGACAAGACCTGGGCCCCATCTCATTGTGGTTTACAGTGACCCATTGCTCCCCTCAGGTCCCCCCCCCCCCTGCAACTTGTTAGTTTGTTTTTCAGCTTTGGTTCCAGGGTCAGTAGCATGCCCTCCGTGTGCTGAAGGTCTCAAGCCTGCAAGGATACACGAGAGGCTACCTCCCCACTCGACAGGCGAAGAGTGCCACAAACAAGCCAAGGGTCACCGCAACACGGCCTCAGTATCGGGTGACCAGCGAGCCACTCTAACCCAGGCTCGTCAACCTGACGCTGAACACCTTGGCTCAGTGTGCCTGGACCCAGTTGCCAAGCACTTTAATTCCCATGGTAGACACAAAATGCTGGAGTAACTCAGCGGGTGAGGCAGCATCTATGGAGAGAAGGAATGGGTGACGTTTCAGGTCTCGACCCGAAGCGTCACCCATTCCTTCTCTCCAACAATGCTGCCTCACCCGCTGAGTTACTCCAGCATTTTGTGTCTACCTTCGATTTTATCCAGCATTGGCAGTTCTTTCTTACACACTTTAATTCCCATTCCCATCTGCCTGTCCATGATACATATCCATCCATCCCCTGCACATCCATGTACCTCACTGAAAGCCTCTTAAACATAATCTGTCTACCTGATCTCCCAGTTGCCAAACACTGTAACTCCCCCTCCCATTCCCTCACTGAACTTTCTGTCCTGGGCCTCCTCCATTGTCAGAGTGAGGTTAAACACAAATTGGAAGAACAGCACCTCATATTTCGCTTGGGCAGCTTACACCCCAGCGGTATGAATATTGACTTCTCTAACTTCATGTATCCTCGGCATTCCCTCTCTCATAGAAACATAGAAACATAGAAAATAGGTGCAGGAGTAGGCCATTCGGCCCTTCGAGCCTGCACCGCCATTCAATATGATCATGGCTGATCATCCAACTCAGTATCCTGTACCTGCCTTCTCTCCATACCCTCTGATCCCCTTAGCCACAAGGGCCACATCTAACTCCCTCTTAAATATAGCCAATGAACTGGCCTCAACTACCCTCTGTGGCAGGGAGTACCAGAAACCCACCACTCTCTGTGTGAAAAAAGTCTTTCTCATCTCGGTCCTAAAGGATTTCCCCCTTATCCTTAAGCTGTGACCCCTTGTCCTGGACCTCCCCAACATCGGGAACAATCTTCCTGCATCTAGCCTGTCCAACCCCTCTCCTACCCACCCCCCCCCCCCCCCACCCAAGTCGCACCAGCTTCTCGTTCTCATCTAGCAAACATTTTTGAATATCTTTCATTCATTTGTTCTCTGTCTCCCTACATCGCCGCCTATATCTCTTGTTTCCCTCCCCCCCCCCCCGACTCTCAGTGTGAAGAAGTGTCTCGACCCGAAACGTCACCCATCCCTTCTCTCCAGAGATGCTGCTGCCTGTCCCCACTGAGTTACTCCAGCATTTTGTGTCTATCTTCAGACACAAGCCAAGGTGGGTGGAGGGAGACCAAACTGTCCAACTAAGTTTCTCCCATTTCCAGTATTGTCCAGAGTTCCCATCTGAGAACAGCGGGGGGGGGGGGGGGGGGGGGGTTGCTGGGGACACTAAGAACAAAGTGATGTTGGGGCCTGTAGATAAGAGACTAGGTAGTAGATGGGACTGTTTGGTACCTTGGTAACTTTGTGTACCACCTAGACTGTATGCAAAACAAAAATAAATCAATGTACCTAGGCACTAGTGACAATATAGTTTTATTCATTCATTCATTCATTCATTCATTCATTCATTCATTCATCTCCCGCAGTTCCCCTGTTTAAATGTCACTGTCTTTCATGTTGTTACTTGTGGGTGGAGCACCAAGGCAAATTCCTTGTATGTGAATACTTGGCCAATAAACTTACTTACTTAAATATAGAACCTAGAACAGTGCTGAATAAGAGCACACACCTTTAGGAAGGAGGTGAGGAGGAATTTCTTTAGCCACAGGGTGGTGAATCTGCAGAATTCATTGTCACAGAATGGCCGGGGAGACCAAGTCAGTGGGTCTTTTTTTCTTACGGCAGAGATTGGCGAGGTCCTGATCAGTACGGGTGATGTCAGGGGTTTTGGAGAGTAGGCAGGAGAATTTGGTTGAGAGGGAAAGGTCGATCAGCCGTGATAGAATGGCGAGGTCGACCCGATGGGCCGAATGGCCTAATTCTGTTCCTGTGACATATGAACCTCTTCTCGTTGAGTCCGCACGCAAGATTAGAAGTTGTGCAGCCGGAGCTGAACGCACTTCTCGGCATCTGCATACAGTGGTGTCTGTCTTGTCGCTTCATGTGCTTCTTGTGCGTGGCGGTGGAAAGATGGTGGAAACAGGGCACGCTCTTTCCTTGACCCCAACATCAACTTACAGCATAGGAATGGGCCCTTCAGCCAAAAAAGCCTATGCTGATTATGATGCCAAGCTAAGCTGATCCCATCTGCCGGTCCATGACCCATATCCACCCATCCCCTGCAATTCCATGTGCCTATCTAATAGCCTCTTAAACATAGTCTGCCTACCTGATCTCCCGGTTGCCAAACACTTTAATTCCCCTTCCCATTCCCACATTGACCTTTCTGTCCAGGGCCTCCTCCATTGTCAGATAGAGGCCAAAAGCAAATTGTAGGAACGGCACCTCATATTTTGCTTGAGCAGCTTACAACACAGTGGTATGAATATTAATTTATCTAACTTCAAGTAACCCTTGCGTCCCCTCTCTTTCCATCCCTCACCCACCCAAGTTGTACCAGCTACAAAGTCGCCTTGTTGAGTCTCATTGTCTGTGACTCTGTTTCACCTGGCCCACAGCTAACAATGGCCCGTTTCCTTTATCATTGTTGCTTTTTTGCATATCTTTCATTCATTTGTTTTATATCCCTCTATATCAGCGTCTATATCTCCCATTTTCCTTTTCCCCTGACTCTCAGTCCGATGAAGGGTCCCGACCTGGAACACCACCTATCCCTTTTCTCCAGAGATGCTGCCTGACCCGTTGAGTTACTCCAGCTTTTTGTGTCTATCTTTGACAAGCTCGTGCCTGGGAAGCTGTTCCAGAAGGTTAGATCGCATGGAATCCAGAGTCGTAGTCAACGAGTCCCACAGCATGCAACAGTTGGGACTAGTGTAGATGGGGCATCTTGGCCGGCATGTTGTGTGTGGGCCGAAGGGCCTGTCTCCGTGCTGCGTGACTCTTGACAATAGACAATAGACAAAAGGTGCTGGAGGAGGCCATTCGGCCCTTCGAGCCAGCACGGCCATTCAATGTGACCATGGCTGATCATCCCCAATCAGTACCCCGTTCCTGCCTTCTCCTCATAACCCCTGACTCCGCTATTTTTAAGAGCCCTATCTAGCTCTCTCTTGAAAGCATCCAGAGAACCAGCCTGCACCGCCCTCTGAGGCAGAGAATTCCACAGACTCACCACTCTCTGTGAGAAAAAGTGTTTCCTCGTCTCCGTTCTAAATGGCTTACTCCTTATTCTTAAACTGTGGCCCCTGGTTCTGGACTCCCCCAACATCGGGAACATGTTTCCTGCTTCTAGCGTGTCCAAGCCCTTAACAATCTTATATGTTTCAATGAGAAATCGCCTCTCATCCTTCTAAATTCCAGAGTGTACAAGCCCAGCCGCTCCATTCTCTCAGCATATGACAGTCCCGCCATCCAGGGAATTAACCTTGTAAACCTACGCTGCACTCCCTCAATAGCAAGAATGTCCTTCCTCAAATTAGGGGACCAAAGCTGCACACAATGCTCCAGGTGTGGTCTCACTGGGGATCTGCACAACTGCAGAAGGACTGTGGATCTGCAGGCGGCTTAACCTGTGTGGGTTTTACTAGGTGCTTGTGTGAAACAGGGAGGGGAGATGGGTGCGGGTCGACTAGTTACTGGCCAGGCCTTTCCGTAATGCACATTAGACTGAGTGTCATTTTATGTGATAGGAGCAGAATAAGGCCATTCGGCCCATCAAGTCTACTCTGCCATTCATACCCGCCATCCTCTGAGTGAAAAGGTTGTCCTTCAGGTTTGTATGAAATCTTGTCCCTTTCATCTTAAATGTATGTCTCTCGTTCCCGATCAAGTCTACTCCGCCATTCAATCATGGCTGATCTATCTCTCCCTCCTAACCCCATTCTCCTGCCTTCTCCCCATAACCCCTGATACCGTACTAATCAAGAATCTATCTACCTCTGCCTTAAATATATCCACTGACTTGGCCTCCACAGCCTTCTGTGGCAAAGAATTCCACAGATTCACCACCCTCTGACTAAAGAAATTCCTCCTCATCTCCTTCCTAAAGGAATATCCTTTAATTCTGAGGCTGTGACCTCTAGTCCTAGACTGTCCCACTGGTGGAAACATTCTCTCCACATCCACTCTATCCAAGCCGTTCATTATTCAGTACATTTGAATGAGTTTCATTTCCCAGTCGGATCGATGTATCCTTGATGAATAATTTACTGCCTCTGACAGCACCTCCCCGCTGTCTGAAGGCTTCCCCTGGGCCCCACACTGACACAGGGATGTTACGTAGTTACCAGCCGGGGGCAAGGGCAATGCTGCTGGATCCGTGGTGGACAGGCGAAGTCCACAGGTGCCGGCAGCCTGGCTGTGCGTTCACCTCCAGCATTCACGCTCAGGCCAGGGTTAACATGCAGCTTCATGCGATCCAGACCACTCCTTGCCAAGGCTTCAGACCACTGGGTAGTGAGAAGGGACAGAGGGTGCAAGCTCAGTGCACACGCACACACACACACACACGCACACACACACACGCACACACGCAAGCATGCACACACGCGCACACACACACACACACACACGCACACACGCACGCACACACACACGCACACACACACACACGCACGCACGCACACACACACACACACGCACACACGCAAGCATGCACACACGCGCACACACACACACACACACACACACACACACACACTCATACACATGCACACACACAGACAGACTCACAAACACGCACACACGCACACGCACACACATACACGCACACACACACAGACAGACACACACACTCACACTCACACACACACACAGACACACACACACACACGCACAGACACACACACACGCACACACACAGACACACACAGACACACACACACAGACACACACACTCACACACTCACACACACACACAGACACACACACTCACACACACACAGACACACACACTCACACACACAGACACACACACACACACATACACACACACAGGCACGCACAAATCTACACATGCAAATATACACACGCAGGCACATGACGCACAGGTTTATCATTTAATTGGCTTTGGTACAATTGTAAATTGTCCCTAGTGTGTGTCGGATAGTGCTAGTGTACGGGGTGATCGCTGGTCCGCGCAGACTCGGTGGGCCGAAGAGCCTTTTCCACGCTGTGTCCCCAAACTAAAAACTAAACATAGTTTGACCGAGTGACTGTATCTTTCTCCCTTCTGCCGCTGATCTGCAACCTCCCGTACTGCAATGTTAAAAATAAATCACGTGTTGACAATGCTGGGTTGCTATCAAAGCTCGTGGAGGCAACTCAGCCCTGTGGGATCAGAGGGAGAATTGTAAGGAAGCAGTAATCCTTAGACAGCTCATTAATATACTCTGGAGCTGCATCTGTGAATGAGGAGTGGTTGATTGCCTGCCGGCGACATGTACTTGCAATGCCTCCCTGCCAGCCCACTTCGTTTCGTTTCGAGAAGCAGCGCAGAAACAGGTCCCTGGCCCACCGAATCCACACGGACCAGCGATCGCCCGTGTACACTAGCACTCTCCCACACACACTAGGGCCAATGTATTATTTTTACCAAAGCCAATTAGCCTACAAACCGGTACCTCTATAGAGTGCGGGAGGAAACCGGAGCACCCGGAGAAAACCCACGTGGTCACGGGGAGAACGTACAAACTCCGTACAGACAGCGCCCGTAGTCGGGATGGAACCCGGGTCTCTGGCGCTGTGAGGCAGCAACTCTACCGCTGCGCCACCGTGTACGTAATCTCGTAAATCTCTACGTACGTGTACGTGTGTGTACATTTACACGTGTATCTGAGTGTATGTGAGATGCTTTTACATGTGTGTGTGGTTAAATGCATTTACATGCGTGTATGCCCGTGACTGTACATTGACATGTGTGTCATATTTACATGCATGATGAGTGTATGTATGTGTGTATGTGTGTGTGTGTGTATTGATGGCTGCGTGTGAGAGATTGTGCCCGACATGTACATCTGCGGGGGAGTTCTGGTCAGCCGGCTCTTGACCCGGACATTTCCTGGATTTCAATTTCCCCGCTCCGTTTCAGGGCTGGGAACAGATGGAGCTGACATGATGTGTTTTCCTTTCCTCACAGACAAAAAAATAATAAGACGGAAACCTGCAAAGAAAATATTATTCCCTGGCTGCAACGACTGGGTAACTGGAGAAGGGTTAATAAACAGTTCCTGGACAGAGTCCCAGATGGATCCTAGACGAGAGACCTCCCTCTCTCTCTCCCTCTCCCTCTCTCTCTCTGTCTGTCCCTCTCCCTCTCTCTCTCTCTGTCTGTCCCTCTCCCTCTCCCTCCCTCTCTTCCTCCCTCCCTCCCCTCCCCCTCTCTCTCTCTCTCTCTCCCTCTCTCTCTCTGTCTGTCCCTCTCCCTCTCCCTCTCCCTCCCTCTCTCTGTCTTCCTCCCTCCCTCCCCTCCCCCTCTCTCTCTCTCTCTCTCCCTCTCTCTCTCTGTCTGTCCCTCTCCCTCTCCATCTCCCTCCCTCTCCCTCTCCCTCTCTCTCTCTGTCTGTCCCTCTCCCTCTCCATCTCCGTCCCTCTCTCTCTCTCTCTCTCTCTCTCTGTCTGTCCCTCTCCCTCTCCATCTCCCTCCCTCTCCCTCTCCCTCTCTCTCTCTGTCTGTCCCTCTCCCTCTCCATCTCCCTCCCTCTCCCTCTCCCTCTCCCTCCCTCTCTCTGTCTTCCTCCCTCCCTCCCCTCCCCCCTCTCTCTCTCTCTCTCCCTCTCTCTCTCCGTCTGTCCCTCTCCCTCCCCCTCTCCCTCCCTCTCCCTCTCCCTCCCTCTCTCTGTCTTCCTCCCTCCCTCCCCTCCCCCCCTCTCTCTCTCTCTCTCCCTCTCTCTCTCTGTCTGTCCCTCTCCCTCTCCATCTCCCTCCCTCTCCCTCACCCTCCCTCTCTCTGTCTTCCTCCCTCCCTCCCCTCCCTCCCCTCCCCCTCTCTCTCTCCCTCTCTCTTCCTCTCTTTCTCTCCCTCTCCCTCGCTCTCTCTCCCTTTCTTATCTCCCTCTCTCTCTCCCTCTCTCCCTCTCCCTCTCTTCGTCTCTCTCTCTCTCTCTCTCTCTCTCTCTTCCCCTCTCAAAGTAAGTAAGTAAGTAAGTTTATTGGCCAAGTATTCACATACAAGGAATTTGCCTTGGTGCTCCACCCACAAGTAACAACATGACATACAGTGACAGCTACGAATGACTCGGAAAACACTAAACATTAATAATAATAAAACATTAATGATAAAACACCATTGGTCAAGTATGTGAACCAACAAAATACCAGATCAAAGGGAGGCTACAGATTTTTGGCTGTTGAGTAGAGCAACTACTCGTGGATAAAAACTGTTTTATGTCTGGCTGTGGCAGCTTTGACAGTCCGGAGTCCGGAGTCCAAAGTGGAGCATATACATTGTCACACAGGAACGGAAGGAGAGTGATGTGCTCCAAGGAATAAAGTCCTATCTTGCCCAGCCTCTCCCGACAGCTCAGGCCCTCAAGCCCTGGCAACATCCTCGTGAATCGTCTCTGGACACTCCCGAGCTGAGCAACATCTTTCCCATGGCAAAGTGAGCACAACAAAGAGATGACTCAAGCTGGTACATGCACAGAGTCTCTTGCCCAGAGTAGGGGAATCGAGGACCAGAGGACATAGGTTTAAGGTGAAGGGGGAAAGGTTTAATAGGAATCTGAGGGGTAACTTTTTCACACAAAGGGTATTGGGTGTATAGAACGAGCTTCCAGAGGAGGTAGTTGAGGCTGGGACTATCCCAACGTTTAAGAAACAGTTAGACAGATACATGGCCAGGACAGGTGTGGAGGGATCTGGACCAATCGCAGGCAGGTGGGACTAGTGTAACTGGGACACTGTTGGCCAGTATGGGCGAGTTGGGCCGAAGGGCCTGTTTCCACGCTGTATCACTGAGACTCTATGACTCCAAGTTTATTGTCCGTACAGATACAAGGAACTGCAGACGCTGGTTTGCAAAAAAAAAAAAAGCGATAGTGCTGGAGTAGCTCAGCGGGTCAAGCAGCACTTCTGGACAGCATGGATGGGTGAGGATTCGAGTCGGGACCCTTCTTCAGACTGCGGCACAAGCCGTCATATGCACAAGCACAATGAGGTTCGTGTAGAATGAAAATCTTGCTTGCAGCAACATCTTGGGCACATGGGCTCAGCTAACAGGAGAACGTACATTATACCTGAATTATCCACAATACAGTGGGCAACACAGCGGGTAGAGCTGCTGCCTCATAGTGCAGAGACCCCGGTTTCATCCTGACCGCGGGTGCAGGCTGTGTGTGGAGTTTGCATGTTCTCCCTGTGGCCACGTGTGTTTCCTCCAGTTTCCTCCCACAGCCTTTCATCAGAGGATGGTGAATCTGTGGAATTCTGCCACAGAAGGCTGTGGAGGCCAAGTCCATGGGTATTTTTAAGGCAGAGATAGATAGATTCTTGATCAGTACGGGTGTCAGAGGTTATGGGGAGAAGGCCGGAGAATTGGGTTAGGAAGGAGAGATAGATCAGCCATGATTGAATGGCGGAATGGACTTGATGGGCCGAATGGCCTAATTCTGCTCCTGTCACTTATGACCTTGCTACATCCCAAAAACGTGCAGCTTTGTAGGTTTTTAAGAAGGAACTGCAGATGCTGGAAAATCGACGGTTGACAAAAGCGCTGGAGAAACTCGGCGGATGCGGCAGCATCTATGGGGCGAAGGAAATAGGCAACGTTTCGGGCCGAAACCTTTACTACAGCTTTGTAGGTTAGTTGGCCTCTGTAAATTGTCCCTCGTGTGTAGGGAGTGGATGCGACTGGGAGAACACAGAACCAGTGTGTAAGAGTGATCGATGGTCAGCGTGGACTCGGTGGGCCGAATGGCCTGTTTCCACGCTGTGTCTCTCAATCAGTCAACCCCTCTTCCCTCAGCCAATGGCAATGAATCCTGGGAGACTGACTCACTCCCATTCCCCTCTTCCCACTCATTTGTAAATCTTTATATTTTCTAAGCAGACCACATCTCCTCCTGCCCAGTCTTGCATCCATGCAAGTCTTGCATCCCTCTGTCTGCCAATTGGCAATGCCAGCGTTTATGTTAGCCGTTCCCAAAATAAACCATGTCCACAATCAGAAATACGTGGCTCTGCCCACGAAGCGGCTCGGCATTTGTTTTAGTTTAGAGGTGCCGCGCGGAAACGAGCCCTTCGCCCCACCGAGTCCGCGCCGACCAGCAATCCCCGCACGCTAACACTATCCTACACACACACGAGGGATTTTGTACCGAGGCCAATTAACCTGCAAACCTGCACGTCTTTGGAGTGTGGGAGGAAGCCGGAGCGCCCGGAGAAAACCCACGCAGGTCACGGGGAGAACGTACAGACACCACCCATCGCCAGGATCAAACCCGGGACTCTGGGGCTGTGAGGCAGCAACTCTACCGCTACACCACCGTGCCGCCCATGTGCGCGCCATGCCACATCTTCAGACGCTCCCAGAAGAGGTCCGTCTGTTGATGCTATCTCCAACTCACTCGGAATTTGACTTGGTTGCAAATGCGTTCAGTTTTGATCGCGCTGCTACAATAAGTATGTTGTTTGGCTGGAAAAGGTGCAGAGAAGATTTACGAGGATGTTGCCCGAACCCGAGGGCCTGGGCTATGGGGAGAGGTCGGGCAGGCTAGGATTTATTCCTTGGAGCGCCGGAGGCTGAGGTGATCTTATAGAGGTGTATTAAATCACGAGGGGAGTAGAGGTGCTTTTTACCCAGAGTAGGGGAATCAAGAAACTGGGGATATAAGTTGAAGAAGGAAAGGGAAAGATTTGACAGGAACCTGAGGGGCACCATTTTCACTCAGAGGGTAGTGGGTGTATGGAACGAGCTGCCAGAGTAGGTAGTTGAGGCAGGTACTATAATAACATGTAAAAGACACTTGGACAAGTACATGGGTAGGAAAGGCTTGGAGGGATATGAATCAAATGCGGGTAAATGGAACGCTCTTAAATGGGGCATTTTGGTATAGATAGATGGGCTGGCCTGTTTGACTCTATAACTGTGATAGAGTCCTGAGATTATCAGATTCTTTTGTTGGACCTGTAAAAAACATTTTTGAGAAAAATGTTTCTCTCAACATGTGCAGATCGCAAAAGTTACATCACAAGGTGAAGCTATTCATATTTATACTTCAAAAATAAACTTTATTCAGAATAAAAATATATGCAGACAAACCCTGTGCAAAAACACTTCATACATTGTCTGGAGACTGAGGACATTCTGCATGTGTGTGGGAACAGCTCTGCCCAAGATCGCAAGAAATCACAGAGAGTTGTGGATGTGGCCCAGTCCGTCACACACAGACCAGACTCCCCACCATCCACTCCATCTACACTTCACGCTGCCTCGGGAAAGAAAGCAGCCGACACAATCAAAGACTTGTCCCACACCTGTCATTCTGTCTTCTCCCCGCTCCCGTCCGGCAGAAGGTACAGAAGCTTGAAAGCGCGCACCACCAGACTCAGGAACAGCTTCTTCCCCTCTGTCATCAGGCTTCTGAACGGCCCTTTCACAAGCTAGGGTACTGTCCGATTCACCTCTACCCCATTGCGAACATCGGACTTTGTATCTGGAACTGGTGCGCTACAATGCTGCACCGGTTGATACAAAGATCAGCTGCAGAGATGGGTGGAGAAATGGCTCGAGTGTACTCGAGTGCAAGAGGAAAGTACGCAATTAATGACAAGAGCCTGAACAATATTGATGTACAGATAGATCTTGGGGTCCAAGTCTATTAAGGGCCTGTCCCACTGACGCGACTTTTCAGCGTTTGTCTTCGACTTACACACACATCACAAAGGCGGGGGCCAGGGAAAGCGGGGGAGCGCTGTTCACCTGCGATGAACAGGAAGGTAAAAGATGGCTGCACAGTGTACGGTAAGTCCTTTAGAGAGCTTGGAGGGGGGAGAGAAGGGGAGAGAGGGGGAGAGAAGGGGGGAGAGATGGGGGAGAGCAGGGGATAGAAGGGGAGAGATGGGGGGAAGGGGAGAGATGGGGGGAAAGGGAGAGAAGGGAAGGGGAGAGAAGGGAAGGGGAGAGATGGGGGAGAGACGGGTTGAGAAGGGGAGAGAAGGGGGAGAGATGGGGAGAGAAGGGGGAGAGATGGGGAGAGAAGGGGGGAGAGGGGGGGAGAAGGGGGAGAGGAGGGAGGAGAAGGGGGTGAGAAGGGGGTGAGAAGGGGGGGAGAAGGGGGTGAGAAGGGGGGAGAAGGGGGGGAGAAGGGGGTGAGAAGGGGGGGAGAAGGGGGTGAGAAGGGGGGAGAAGGGGGGGGAGAAGGAGTGGAGACACTTTTAAGAAACCAGACAACTTTTAACAATGTTTTGCGGGTATTTAACATTACTGGTCGGTTTTCCTTGGTGCTGAAAACTCCAATGAGCCAATTAAAATGCCCGGACATCAAAGGAGATTGCCTACGGCTGCCCTCGGCTGCCTATAACTACATGGCGACCCCACTACCACTGCGCTACGAGTTCAAAAGAACTATGCCGAAAATCTTTCCTTGACCAAACTGAGGCTGCGAGTATGCGGGAACTTCTCTCGAGCATGAAGGACCTCCTAGGACCACGTGTCGACCACTTGCTGCGAGTTTGTGGCGAGCTTGCAAATAAAGTAGCCGCAGTGGGACAGGCCAACCCCCTGAAAGTGACAAGACAAGTAGATAGAGTGGTAAAGAAGACGTATGATATGTTTTCAATCATTGATCGAGGTAGGTTGAGCATGAGAAGCAAGAGGTCACGATGCAGCTTGATAGGACTTGGGTTCGGCTGCGTTTGGAGTATTGTGTGCAGTTCTGCCCGCCCATGGGCAGATGTGGAGGATCTGGAATGTGTAACGAGGAGGTTTAACGAGAAGGGTGGTGAAAACTGCCCAACGCATCACCAGTTCCTCACTCCCCTCCATTGAGTTTGTCCATAGCAAGCGATGCCTGCGAAGGGCGCGCAGCATTGTCAAGGACTGGTCTCACCCCAGCCACAGACTGTTTACCCTCCTCCCATCCGGGAGGCGCTACAGGTCCCTCCGTTGCCGGACCAGCAGGTTCAGAAACAGCTTCTTCCCTGCGGCTGTTACAATACTTAACTCTGCACCTCAGTGATTGCCAGTCGCGCCCCCCCCCCCCCCAGACACTCCTTCCCCCAGTGACTGATCTCCCCCTCCCCCCGAAAATGGCACTCCTGCTACTGTATATACATATCTATATTCTACTGTTCCATTATTCTGTGTTCGCACTTCTGGGTGAGATGCTAACTGCATTTCGTTGTCTCTGTACATGTACACTACACAATGACAATCAAGTTTGAATCTGAATCTGAATGATGCCTGGATCAGGGGGTATTAGCTACATGGAGAGGTTGGACAGACTTGGATCGTTTTCCCTGGAGTGTGGGAGGCTGGAGGGGGTGACCTGATATAAGGATATAAAATGATGAGAAGCTGTTCCTGAGTCTGGTGGTGCGCACTTTCAAGGTTCTGCACCTTCTGCTGGACGGGAGCGGGGAGAGGAAGGAATGACCGGGGTGGGACAAGTCTTTGATTGTGTCGGCTGCTTCCTTTCCCGAGGACAGACAGTCAGAACGTTTTTCCCCAGCGGTAGAGTTGCTGCTTTACAGCGAATGCAGCGCCGGAGACCCGGGTTCGCTCCCGACTACCCGTGCTGTCTGTACGGAGTTTGTACGTTCTCCCTGCAGGTTTTCTCCGAGATCTTCGGTTTCCTCGCACACTCCAAGGTTTGTAGGTTAATTGGCTTGGTAAATGTAAAGTAAAAAATCGTGCCTAGTGGGTGTAGGATAGTGTTAATAGTGCAGGGATCGCTGGTCGGCACGGACCCGGTGGGCCGAAGAGCCTGTTTCCGCGCTGTAACTCTGAACTAAACTAAACTAGAGGGCATCGCTTTAAGGAGAGAGGGGCAAAGTTTAAAGGAGATGTGCGGGGCAAGTATTTTGCAGAGTTGGGGGTGCCTGGAACGCGCTGTCAGGGGAGGTGGTGGAGGCAGATATGATAGTGGTGTTTGAGAGGCATTTAGATAGGCTGGAGAAGATGCACTGCTGGAGTAACTCAGCGGGTCAGGCAGCCTCTCCGGAGAGAAGGAATGGGTGACGTTTCGGGTCGTGATCCTTCTTCAGACGAAGGGTCGACCCGAAACGTCACCCATTTCTTCTCTCCAGAGATTCTGCCTGTCCCGCTGAGTTGCTCCAGCATTTTACGTCTATCCAGTTTAAACCAGCACCTGCAGTTCCTCCCTACTCCTTAGATAGGCACGTGGATATGCAAGGAAAGGAGGGACATGGATCACGAGCAGGTAGAGGAGGTTAGTGTATTGAAGAGCAAAGGGCCTGTTCATGCGCTATGCTGATCTGTGTTCTATGTTCATTGTTCCATGTTCCACCTCCAAGTGTCCTTACTGATGTCCAGCAATAGATACTGGCAGTACTTGTGAGGGATGGAACTGCAGATGTTGGTTTACACTGAAGAGAGACACAAAATGCTGGAGTAACTCGGCGGGACAAGCAACGTCCCCGGATAGAACAAATGGGCTAGGGTTTCGGGTCGAGACCCTCCTTCAGACTGAGAGTCAGAGGAGAGGGAGACACAGAGATAAGGAAGAGCAAGGTGTGAAAATGAGAGATCAAAGGGGAAATGTAGAAAATGTCATTGGGAAAGCAAGGATTACTTGAAGTTAGAGAAGTCAACGTTCGTACCGCTGGGGTGTGAGCTGCCCAAGCATATAAGATTGAAACATATAAGATTGTTAAAGGCTTGGACACACTAGAGGCAGGAAACATGTTCCCGATGTTGGGGGAGTCCAGAACCAGGGGCCAGTTTAAGAATAAGGAGTAAGCCATTTAGAACGGAGACAAGGAGACACAGAGAGTGGTGAGTCTGTGGAATTCTCTGCCTCAGAGGGCGGTGGAGACCGGTTCTCTGGATGCTTTCAAGAGAGAGCGAGATAGGGCTCTTAAAAATTGTGGAGTCAGGGGATATGGGGAGAAGGCAGGAACGGGGTACTGATTGGGGATGATCAGCCATGATCACAATGAATGGCGGTGCTGGCTTGAAGGGCCGAATGGCCTACTCCTGCGTCTATTGTCTATTGAAATATGAGGTGCTGTACCTCCAATGTGCGCTGGGCCTCACTCCGACTCTGACACTTGCTAAAGTGCTGAGCAACCGGAAGATCAGGTAGGTTTAGGCGGACTGCGCGGAGGTGTTCAGCGAAACGATCGCCGAGCCTGCGCTTGGTCTCACCGATATATAAGAGTGCACACCTGGAACAGCGGGTGCAGGTGATGTCAACATCTTGCGATTAATCTATACAGACTGTTCAGTCTCAATTTAGAAAGCATTCTTTCCTCTGAGGAAAAGACACGACCCAAAACGTCACCCATTCCTTTTCTCCAGAGATGCTGCCTGACCCACTGAGTTACTCCAGCATTTTGTGTCTATCTTGATCTGGCATGTCAAAGTATACTCTAAGCACTTAACATTGACACCCCCACTGTCTTGCGGAAAGCGGAGATTTTAATCATTTTTTTCACAGAATTCCAAATTCCAGATTAAAAAACATGGGGGGGATTGTCCCCCACCTCTCAAAACATGGAGGGACGTGTGTATCCTGCCCCCCCCCCCCCCCCCCCCCCCCAGGATTTCCGCCCATGCCTCAATGTACCTACCGTTTGGTTGTAATCTACCCAAGCGGAATATGATTAAGAGTTGTTTAAGAAAGAGCTGCAGATGTTGGGAAAATCGAAGGTAGACAAAAAATGCTGGAGAAACTCAGCGGGTGAAGCAACATCTATGGAGAGAAGGTATTGGCGACGTTTCGGGTCGAGACCCTGAAGGTCAGAGAGCGTCACAGAGGTCAGGATCAAACCCAGGTTTCTGAAGGATCTCGACCCAAAACGTCGGCAATTCCTTCTCTCCATAAATGCTGCCTCACCCGCTGAGTTTATCCAGCATTATTTGCCTACCAAGCGGAATACGAAGTGTTTGTTGTCCTGTTTGCGGGTTGCTTCACTTTGGCAACGCAGGTGGCCCAGGACAGAAAGATTGTTTTTTGGTGA
This sequence comes from Raja brachyura, assembly GCA_963514005.1. Next base: position 19,411,227 of record OY740785.1, read on the forward strand.
AACAGATGCCAACAACTGCAAACAAGGGATGGAGTGGATGACCTTGTCTACCATGTAGACTCAGTGACCCTTTCACCGAACACTTGCACTCGGGCGACCAAAGGCCTACTGGATCTCCCGGTTGTCAGCCATTTTAAATCCTCTTCCGATTCCTACACTGACCTTTCTGCCCTGGGCCTCAACCTAGACCTAGACCTAACCCTAAACCAGGTCCACGCTGACCATCGATCACTAGTTCTATGTTATCCCACTTTCCCATCCACTCCCTACACCTCAGCAAACCTACAAAACCGCACGTCTTTGAGATGTGGGAGGAAACCCACGCGGCCACAGGGAGAACGTGCAAACGCCACACACACCCCGACACGGAGGTCAGGTTCGAACCCGGGTCTCTGGCGGCCCGAAGCAGCGGCACTACCTGCTGCTCCACCGTGCCGTCCTCATCAGCTTCGGTCGGAGAGCAGGGCGGACCAGTCTATCCCCGGATGGAGCAAAGATGAATGGTTGAAGGACTTGGAGGGATGCTTTGAGGGGGGGGGGGGGGAGGGGGGGGGCGGGAGAGAACTCCTGGAAAATGCGCTGGCTACCATCACATGACAGAGAACAAAATGCTCCACTATTTCACCAAACTTGCTGCCTGCTGCTAAGATCACATCCAGTTGCCATTCTATTGCCCTGAGGACCATTTCAGTGACGACTAACTGAACATCTGTCTCGGCCGGGAACGGGGGGGGGGGGGGGGGGGGATGATGAGAATAGGCGCTAGGAGCAGCGCTCTGAGAACTCTTTCAGACCGCTGCTGTCTTTGGCGACGGTCCAGCCTTTTAACTAGATCCCATGTACAAGATAGACACAAAATGCTGGAGTAACTCAGCGGGGCAGGCAGCATCTCTGGAGAGAAGGAGCGGGTGACGTTTCGGGTCGAGACCCTTCAGCAGACTTGTACAAGAGGCGTGCTTGGAATTCCTGAGGAGCAAGCTATGATCGACCACTGCTGCTCGATCATAGGTAGCAGAGGATCACTTCAATTAAATTAATCTTACTAAAATCAACTAAATTAACCCTTGCTTTCCGTCTCTCTCCATCACTTCCCCCTTCCCAGTTTTCCGACCAGTCTGACTGTCCCCAACTACATATCATCCCTGTTTGCTTTGTTGTTACCTTCTCCCAGCTAACTATGCTACACTTTCCTTGATCTCCATCCCCTTTGTCCTGTTTTCACACCTTACAGTTCCTTATCTATTTATCTCCCTCTCCCCTGACATCAGTCTGAAGAAGGGTCTCGACCCGAAACATCACCCATTCCTTCTCTCCGGAGATGCTGCCTGGCCCGTTGAGTTACTCCAGCATTTTGTGTCCACCTTCGATGAAAATCAGCTGTTCTGTCCTACACCAGAGTTAGTTCTCCACCTCTCACATACACTGGCAACAAGGTTGGGACTTCCTTGACAGGTCATAAAATTACAAGTGACAGGCATAGAATTAGGGCATTCGGCCCATCAAGTCTATTCCACCATTGAATCATGGCTGATCTATTTCTCCCTCCTAACTCCATTCTCCTTCCCTGTCGTCATGATAGGGTGAGACAGAGGCACCACTTGAAGCCAGGCCATCTACCAGCTGAGGACAGAACCTGTCAACGATGTGGAGATAGACACAAAATGCTGGAGTAACTCAGCGGGACGGGCAGCATCTCTGGAGAGAAGGAATGGGTGACGTTTCGGGTCAAGACCCTTCTTCAGACTGATCAGTTGAAAGGGAAACCAGAGATATTGACAGTGATGTAGGGAGAATAGCACAAATGAATGAAAGACATGCAAAAAAGTAACGATGATAAAGGAAACAGGCCGTTGTTAGCTGTTTGCTGGGTGAGAACGAGAAGCTGGTGCGACTTGGGTGGGGGAGGGATGGAGGAAGAGGGAGTTCCGGGGTTACTTGAAGTCGGAGAAATCTAATTCATACCTCTGGGCTGGAAGCTGCCCAAGCAAAAAATGCGATGCTGTCCCTCCAATTTGCGATTAGCCTCACCCTGACAATGGAGGAGGCCATTCACTGTCTTATGGAGTCTTTGAGTTGTGCAGCGTTTAAACAGGCACTTCGGCCCAACTCACCCATGCCAACCAACATGCCCCATCTACACTAGTCCTACCTGCCTGCGTTTGGCTAATACCGATCTAATCTATCCGATCCATTTACCTGGCCAAATGGTTTTTAAATGTTCTTATAGTACCTGCCTCAACTACCTCCTCTGGCAGCTCGTTCCAAACACCCACCACCCTCTGTGTGAAAAATTTGACCTTCAGGTTCCTATTGAATCTTTCCCACCTCACCTTAAACCCATGTCTTCTGGTTCTTGATTCCCCTACTCTGGGTAAAAGACCGTGCATCTACCCTATCTATCCCCCTCATGATTTTATACACCTCTATAAGATCATCCCTCAGCCTCCTGCACTCCAATGAGTAAAGCCCCAGCCTGCCTGACCTCTCCCTATAGCTCAGGCCCTCAAGTCCAGGCAACATCCTTATAAATCTTCTCTGCACCCTTCCCATCTTAACAGCATCCTTCCAATAACAGGGCGACCAAAACTGAACACAATGACTTGTGTTAACTTCCCAAACCTCAACACTTCACACTTTGTGAGATAAATTAATCTGCCGTTCCTTGGCTCATCTTCCCATTGGATCTAGATCCCAGGTATCCGTTATTCTATCTATAAACCCCCCTGGGATTACATCCCAGTCTGTAACCCCCCCACCCCAGGTATCCATTGAAGACAGACGCAAGATGCTGGAGTAACTCAGCGGGACGGGCGGCATCTCTGGAGAGAAGGAATGGGCGACGTTTTGGGTCGAGACCTTTCTTCAGACTCAGACTCTCGACCCGAAACATCACCCATTCCTTCTCTCCAGAGATGCCGCCCGACCCGCTGAGTTACTCCAGCATCTTGCGTCTATCTTCGGTGTAAAGTAGCATCTGCAGTTCCTTCCGACCCAGGTGTCCATTAATGAGGGCTGCAGGGATGGAGGGATGGGATGAAGGAGGGAGGGAGGGAGGGAGGGAGGGAGGGAGGGGGAAAACATCAAGGAGCGAAGGAGGGAGGAAGGAATGAGGTAGGGGGGAGAGAGGGACCCAGGGAGGGGGGGAGGGAGGGAGGGAGGAAGGAGGTAGGATGGATGGAGGGATGGAGGGAGGGAGGGAAGGAGAAAACTAAAGTGAAAGTTGGCTAATCACACAACCCTTAGTGGGAGGTTGACAAAGTTGCCTGTAATGAGGTGTTGACATCACACACACTGCCTCCCGTTGTTTTTCACAGCCTTCGCTAGCCCATTAATTTAAACCAAATCTAAACCTCTGTCAGATTTGTTGTTGCAACTGATCACTGCAGTGACTGCCTCCACACAGGGAGCAGCCACTTTGAATACCATTGCAATCCACAAATAAATACTGAGAGCTTTTTTAAAATTTCAAAGCTCATTTTTTTTCTGGATGGTCACACATGGGCTTCAGCCTAACTCGCCCGTGCTGACCAAGATTCCCCACCTATCTTAGTCCCATTTGCCCACATTTGTCCCATATCTCTCTAAACCTTTCCTATCCATGTACCCGTGCCTGAAGAAGGGTCTCGACCCGAAATGTCACCCATGCCTTCTCTCCAGAGATATTGCCGGTCCCGTTGAGTTACTCCAGCATTTTGTGTCGATCTTCGGTGTAAACCAGCATCTGCAGTTCCTTCCTACACATGCCTGTCCCAATGTATTTCAAACGTTGTTATAGTACCTGCTCTCAACTACCTCCTCTGGTAGCTCGTTCTATTCATCTACTACCCTCTGTGTAAAAAAGGTTGCCCCTCAGGTTCCTATTAAAACTTTCCCCTCTCACCTTAAACTTATGTCCTCTGGTTTGTGATTCCGCTACTCTGGGTAAAAAACGGTCACTCATGTGGCTTCCCGAAGTGATCTCCCTTCCCTTGTTTGTGGAGGGGATGGGGGGCACCACACTCTACCCCCAATATCCAGCAGCAGAAGGGCCCTAGACTGTGGTCCTCCCCCACCGAGCCTTGGCGTTGGCTGCACCGAGCTTCAGTGCGTCCCTCAGCACGTACTCCTGCAGTCTGCAGCGGGCAACATTCCCTGACGGACATCTCGCTCCGCTGGGAGGTCAAGTTTCTGGCCGACCAAAGAATGTCTTTCACCGAGTTGATGGTCTTCATGCAGCACTCGATGTTCGTCTCCGAATGTGTCCCTGGGAGCAGCCCGTAAATCAGAGGGACCCCAGTTCCGGAGTTGTTGAGGATGAACTGTGACAAGGACCCTTGCATCATTCTCCAGACCCTCTTCACAAATCCACACTCTGTGAAATGAAACTGTGTGCATGGGGCCACAGGTTAGTTCCAGGTATCTATCAACCCTTCTCTTCCTTCTGAATGAGCCCATCTTAAAATCAGGCCGGACACACAAGGAACTGCAGATGCTGGAATCGTAAGCAACACACAAAGTGCTGGAGGAACTCAACGGGTCAGGCAGCATCCGGGGACAGACGGCGTTTTGGGTCAGGACCGTTCTTCAGACTGAATGAGTTGGGGCGGGAAGCAAGATGGAAAAGAGAGGTGGGGGCAGGACAAAGCCTGGCAAGTGATAGGTGGATACAGGCGAGCGGTGGGGGTGGGGGTGGGTGGGGTTGTGTTTGTAGATGGGTGGAGTAAGTGACAAAGGCCAGAGATGCAACGGGGAAAAAAGGATTTGGATAAAAGGAGACGAGGAGAGAAATGTAAAGCTGGTGGGATTGATATGTGTGTGGGGGGGGGGGGGGGGGGACATAGTGGGATAATGGGTGTGCTCTGAGGTGACCCAGAAAGGCAGAGGAGGTGGGGGGATGTCACTTAAAATTGGTGCGTTCAACGTTCATACCGACCCAAGTGAAATATGAGGTGCTGTTCCTCCACTTTGCGTGTGGCCTCACTCTGGCAATGGAGGAGGCCCGGGACAGAAAGGTCAGTGTGGGAATGGGAAGGGGAGTCAAAATGGTGGGCAACCAGGAGATCCAGCAGGCCTGGGCGGAGTGAGCGCAAGCGTTCGGGGAAACGGTCAGCAAGTCCACGCTTGGTTCTCAAGAGACAACAGACAATAGACAATAGGTGCAGGAGTAGGCCATTCGGCCCTTCGAGCCAGCACTGCCATTCAATGTGATCATGGCTGATCATCCACAATCAGTACCCCGTTCCTGCCTTCTCCCCATATCCCCTGACTCCGCTATTTTTAAGAGCCCTATCTAGTTCTCTCTTGAAAGCATCCAGAGAACCTGCCTCCACCGCCCTCTGAGGCAGAGATGTGAGGTTATTATTAGGCTGATGTGAGGTTATTATTAGTGTTGTGGAATGCCCACTCTTGTCTTTGCCCTCAGGCGCGTGGAAGGAAAATAAACGGACCTGAAGCAGACCGACAGGCTCTCAGAGGGTAGACACAGAAGGCTGGAGTAACTGAGCGGGCCAGGCATCTTCAAACGGGTACGTGCAAACTCCACACTGTCAACGATCGAACCTGGATCCCCACAATGTGAGCTGATGTGGGCCACAGTCAACTGGATATTATTCCACAACAATCTGGCGCGAGCTTTCCGGCCAGCGTTAGTTACGACTTGTTTGTTTATTTGCTACGCCTTTGAATTATTAGCAATTTAATTGTCCACATCTGTTGCGGAGAGCTTTGATCCCAAAGCCCTCGGTGGATGAGTCACAAAACAAGTAGCGTAACAGCTACACCACCGCAACAAGTTGTCTCTCGGGCGGTGAGCGGAGATAGTTACACCCAGTTACAGAGTTGTGGAGTCACGCAGCACGGAAACAGGCCTTTCAGCCCAACTCCTCTATGCCAACCAAGATCTACGTACACTGGTCCCATCTCTGGCCCATATCCCTCTAAACCTGTCCTATCCATGTACCTGTCAAAATGTCTTTTAAATGCTGTTTTCGTACCTGCCTCAATCAGTTCCGCTGGCAGATTGTTCCATGTACCCACCGCTATATTCCCAGTAAAATCTATACCCCTCAGGTTCCTTTTAGATCTTCCTTTGTCACCTTAAACCCATGCCCTCTAGTTCTTGATTCCCCCACCCTGGGCAAAAGACAATAGACAATAGACAATAGGTGCAGGAGTAGGCCATTCATCCGAGCTAGCACCGCCATTCACTGTGATCATGGCTGATCATCCACAAACAGTACCCCGTTCCTGCCTTCTCCCCTTATCCCTTAACTCCGCTATCTTTAACTCTATCAAGCTCTCTCTTGAAAGCATCCAGAGAATTGGCCTCCACTGGCGTCCGAGGCAGAGAAGTCCACAGATTCACAACTCTCTGGGTGAAAACTATTTCCCTCATCGCTGTTCTAAATGACCGACACCTTTTTGTTAATGCATTCACTCTATCTATTCCCTTCATGATTTTATACACCTCTATAAGATCACCTCTCAGCCTCAGCTCCAAGGAATAGTCATATCCCTGCCCAATCTACAGTATCTACAGGTCCGGCCCTCGAATCCCGGCAACATCCTTGTAAATCTTCTCTGTGCTTGTTCCAGCTTAATCGTATCTTTCCCATCGTAGGGTGATCAAATTCAAAAACAATGCTCCAAGAGTGGTCTCATCAACGTCGTATACAACTGTAGGGTGGCAGGGTGGAGCAGCTGAAAGAGGTGTTGCCTTACAGGGCCAGACATCACAATAGACATTAGGTGTAGGAGTAAGCCATTTGGCCCTTCGAGCCAGCACCGCCATTCAATGTGATCATGGCTGATCATCTAAAATCAGTACCCCGTTCCAGCTTTTTCCCCATATCCCTTGATTCCTTTAGCCCTAAGAGCTAAATCTAACTCTCTCTTGAATACATCCAGAGAATTGGCCCCCACAGCCTTCTGTGGCAGAGAATTCCACAGATTCACAACTCTCTAGGTGAAATAAAATCCCCTGTACAACTGCAGTAGGACCTCCTTGGTTCTAAACGCAAATCCTCTCGCTATGAAGGCCAACATGCCATCAGCGATCTTCACTACCTGCTGCACCTGCATGTTTACTTTCACTGACTGAGACAAGAACACCCAGGTCTCGTTGCACCTCCCATTTTCCTAATCTGACACCATTCAGATAATATTCTGCCTTCCTGTTCTTGCCACCAAAGTGGATAAGTGGACATTAATCCACATTATACTGCATCTGCCATGCTTCTGCCCACTCACCCAACCTATCTAAGACACCCTGCAGCTTCATAGCATCCTCACGCAGCTCACACTGCCACCCAGCTTTGTATCATCTGCAAACTTGAAGATGTTACATTTAATTCCCTCGTCTATATCGTCAATCTATATTACTAAAAGTAAGATCTTGACCACTTCCTGTTTTTCTGTTTCATGATTTTAGAAAAAACGCTGCAATTTATGGCTGTGATTTTTGGCCAGCTTACTCAGAGTCCCCCTCTGCTGCGCAGGAGGATTTTTCCCATTGATTAAACATAAAAGAGTTATTAATGTTTTAAAAATGTTGACTTTCTCTCTGCTGCCCCTGCTGGTGGAAGGGACTATAAAACCCGGAAGTGTTGTGCCTCAGTCAGTCTCTGCAAGATGGAGGGAAGTAAGAGAGTCATGTCTCTCAGTCTGAGCAGTGAATATCACTGAACACATGGCTACTAAACTATGAGTGTGGGTTTACTGATCTTGAGTGCCCTTAATGTGGTTTGAAAATGAAAATGGGGTTGGTTTGAAATAAAAGCACTGCAAATGGTTGGTGGGGGGTTGGTTTGAAGTAAAAGCACTGCAAATGGTTGGGTGGGGTTTTAGGTTGAAGTAAAAGCACATTTTTATTATTGTTTAAAAAATGTTGAGAATCTCACTCACACTATGAAAGCCACACCGTTTCCGGTGGGAGGGGGGAGGGATTATAAAACCTGGAAATGCGGGTGTGGTTCAGGTTTTGCTTGATGGGGGAGGGAGTCACGATTCTGTCTGAGCTGTGAATCAACTGAACACACTGAATGTCTACTGAACTGTGAGTGTGGTGTTATGTGTGGTTTTATGGTCATTTTATGGTGGTTTCACCCTGCTTGAAATGGTATGAAACTGCATTTGAATGTGGTAGCCTTGCACCCTGCATGAAATGGTATGAATCTGCATTTGAATGTGGTGGGCTTGCACCCTGCTGAATGTGGTATGAAACTGCACTTGAATTTGGTGGCATTGCACCCTGCTTGAAGTGGTATGAAACTGCACTTGAGTTTGGTGGACTTGGATCCTGCTTTAAGTGGTATGAAACTGCACTTGAATTTGGTGGCCTTGCACCCTGCTGAATGTGGTATGAAACTGCACTTGAATTCGGTAGCCTTGCATCCTGCTTGAAGCGGTCGGAAACCGCACTTGAATTCAATGGTCTTGCACCCTGTTTGAAGTGGTAGGAAACTGCCTTTGAATTCGGTGGCCTTGCACCCTGCTTGAAGTGGTAGGAAACCGCACCTGGATTTGGTGGCCGTGCATCCTGCTTGAAGTGGTATGAAACTGCACTTGAATTTGGTGGCCTTGCACCCTGCTGAATGTGGTATGAAACTGCACTTGAATTTGGTGGCCTTGCACCCTGCTTGAAGGTATGAAATTGCACTTGAATTCGGTGGCCTTGCACCCTGCTTGAAGCAGTCGGAAATCGCACTTGATTTCATGGTCTTGCACTCTGCTTGAAGTGGTAGGAAACTGCCCTTGAATTTGGTGGCCTTGCACCCTGCTTGAAGTGGTAGGAAACTACACCTGGAGTTGGTGGCCTTCACCCTGCTTGAAGTGGTATGAAACTGCATTTGAATTTGGTGGCCTTGAACCCTGCTTGAAGTGGTAAGAAACTGCACTTGAATTTGGCGGCCTTGCCCCCTGCTTGAAATGGTAGGGAAATTGATTTTAATTTGGTGGCCTTGCACCCTGCTTGAAATGGTATGAAAGTGGCGGAAGTGGCGGCGCTGCTTGGCAGCTGCGGCTCACCTGCAGTCCGTCTGTCTTTTATTTTATTTTTGTCTTCGTCCCTGTTTTTGGCGTTTATTTTTGGTTTGTTGGGTTGTGTATGTGTTTGTGGGGGGGGGGGGGGGAGGGTGGGAGAAACGGGGTTTTAGTCTCTCCCTTTGGGGGGATGCGACTTTTCCTGTCATGTCCCCCGACACCGTCTCCGTCTGTGCTGAGGCCCTGGTGACGGCCTTCCAGCGGCGGCGGCACGGCCTTCAGAGCTTCAGCGGCGACCTGGCTTCCGGCGGCGACCTGGTTTTCGGGAGCTGCGGTGCTTCAGCGGCGGCCTGGCTCCCTCTGAGTTGCGGTGCTCCAGCGGCGGCCTGGCTCCCTCTGAGCTGCGGTGCTCCAGTGGCGGCCTGGGTTTCGGGAGCTGCGGTGCTCCAGCGGCGGCCTGGGTTTCGGGAGCTGCGGTGCTCCAGCGGCGCCCTGGCTCCCTCTGAGCTGCGGTGCTCCAGCGTCGGCCTGGCTCCCTCTGAGCTGCGGTGCTCCAGCGGCGGCCTGTGTTTCGGGAGCTGCGGTGCTCCAGCGGCGGCCTGGGTTTCGGGAGCTGCGGTGCTCCAGCGGCGGCCTGGCTTTCGGGAGCTGCGGTGCTCCAGCGGCGGCCTGGCTCCCTCTGAGCTGCGGTGCTCCAGCGGCGGCCTGGCTTTCGGGAGCTGCGGTGCTCCAGCGGCGGCCTGGCTCCCTCTGAGCTGCGGTGCTCCAGCGGCGGCCTGGGTTTCGGGAGCTGCGGTGCTCCAGCGGCAGCCTGGCTTTCGGGAGCTGCGGTGCTCCAGCGGCGGCCTGGCGTTCGGGAGCTGCGGTGCTCCAGCGGCGGCCTGGTTTTCGGGAGCTGCGGTGCTCCAGCGACGTTCCGGCGGCGGGCCCTGTGGCGGTGTTCCGGCGTTCCGGCGACAGCGGTGGCGGCGGCTTGGATCTCCTCAGCGCAGAGGGAGAATAAGGAGGGAAGAAAGACAGAGACTCTAAGACTTTTGCCTTCCACCATAGTGAGGAGGTGTTTGGTGAACTCACTGTGGTGGATGTTAATTTTGTGTTTATTGTATGGTATTGTAATTTTTATATATGTATGACTGCAGGCACAAAATTCCGTTCAGACCGAAAGGTCTGAATGACAATAAAGGCATTCAATTCAATTCAATTTAAAACTGCACTTGAATTTTGTGGCCTTGCACCCTGCTTGAAGTGGTAAGAAACTGCACTTGAATTTGGTGGCCTTGCACCCTGCTTGAAATGGTAGGAAAATGGATTTGAATTTGGTGGCCTTGCACCCTGCTTGAAATGGAATTTCAAGCAATAGCCGTGTGTCAACTGCCAGCCCACCAGCCGTGAGTGAGCTGCCAGCACATCAGGCCTGAGGGACTGAGCTGCCACCCCAAGAATCCATTTTGCCCACAATGTCCATACTAGCCCTCTAGTCCATACTAGCCCACAACACCCATACTAGTGCTCCAGAAAGGCCCCCCCAACCCCCCACCCCCACCAGCCACCAATATTGGAATTAGTGGAGAGGTGGAAATTACGTTCGGGGACCAGCCCTCCCGTGTGAACATGGGACCCAACAGGTCCCACTTTGTCTAGTATATATTGTAAATAACTGGGGTCCCAGCACCGAGCCTTGCGGCACCCCACTAGTTACTGCCTGCCATTCTGAAAAGGACCCGTTAAATCCAACTGTGTTTCCTCCCACATCCCAAAGATGTGCGGCTTTCTAGGTTGATTGGCCTTGGTAAAACACTCCTAGTGTGTTGGGAATAGACACTAGGTGCAGGAGTAGGCCATTCAGCCCTTCGAGCCAGCACCGCCGTTCACTGTGATCATGGCTGATCATCCACAATCAGTACCCCGTTCCTGCCTTCTCCCCATATCCCCTGACTCCATTATCTTTAAGAGCTCTATCTAACTCTCTCCTGAAGGCGTCCAGAGAATTGGCCTCCACCGCCCTCTGAGGCAGAGAATTCCACAGCCCTCTGTGTGAAAAAGTTTTTCCTCATCTCTATTCTAAATGGCTTACCCCTTATTCTTAATGTGTGGCCCCTGGTTCTGGACTCCCCCAACATCGGGAACATGATCGATGGTCGGCATGGACTCGTGGGGCCGGAAGGTTGAACCTAGGTTAATTCAAAGCATCCGATCGCAGAGAGTGTGTGCAACTCCATACACACACAGCACTCGAGGTTGGGATAGAGCCCGGGTCTGGCACTGTCGTGCTGCCCACACGGTCTTTGTATGTCTGATCTCCTGGCTTGACCCAACTGTGCTTGTGAATATAGTTGTGCACATATCACTGCTGTTACTTAAATCCCACAGCTGCTAACCTTCCACATCAAGTATTTGACTGTCCACAGAGCGAGTTGGGACATCTCGTTTAAAGCTGAGATGTGTAGTTTAGTTTAATTCAGAGGTATAGCGTGGAAACAGGCTCTTTGGCCCACCGAGTCCACGCCGACCAGCGTTCCCCGCACATTAACACTATCCTACACACACTCGCGACAATTTACACTTATACCAAGCCAATTAACCTACAAACCTGTCTGTCTTTGGAGTGTGGGAGGAAACCGGAGATCTCGGAGAAAACCCACGCGGTCACGGGGAGAACGTACAAACTCCGTACAGACAGCATCTGTAGTCGGGGTTGTACCTTGGCCATTCCCTCTTCACACATCGGGCAAAAGGTACAGAAGTGTGAAAACGCACAGCAAAAGATTCAGGGACAGTTTCTTCCCAGCTGTTATCAGGCAACTGAATCATCCTACCACAACCGGAGAGCAGTGCTGAACTACTATCTACCTCTTTGGTGACCCTTGGACTATCCTTGATCAGACTTTGCTGGCTTTACCTTGCACTAAACGTTATTCCCTTATCATGTATCTGTACACTGTAAATGGCTCGATTGTAAACATGTTTTGTCTTTCTGCTGACTGGTTAGCTCGCAACAAAAGCTTTTCACTGTACCTCGGTACACGTGACAATAAACTAAACTGAACGTTACTTGGTAAATGGTTGAAAGCTCAGGAAATTGGGGGCACTGAGGAACTGGCACAGAAGAGGAGAGGAGACCTGGGATAGATCAGCCATGGTCATACTGACTTAATAGTGGAGCCCAGAGTAAAGTGTGTCCTCATTTCATGCCTCGAGCCAGACAAATATTAGCGGCAGTCTGAAGAAAGGTCTCGACCCGAAACGTCACCCATTCCTCCTCTCCAGAGATGCTGCCTGTCCCCGCAGAGTTACTCCAGCTTTTTGTGTCGATCTGCATTGAAGGGCGTACATGTCAGCGCAGCGGCAGAGATGCTGCACACCGAACCAGAGTGACTACTGCCCAATCCATCACCGGCTCTGACCCCCCCACCATTGAAGGGATCTATTGAAGGCGCTGCCTCAAAAAGGCAGCCAACGTCACTCTGGTTCTGTGATACAGCAACTCGACCGCCCTTCACTGATGCTAATCAGGAGGAATGCTGAGAATAATAAATGATAAATGTTGCCGTCACTTCGAGCCCCCGCCAGCAATTACTGCAGAGCTAGAACAATAAAGCTGAGAACCTATCCATTCCTCGTTTGCAGGCCGGCTGGCGAGTTGACCGCTTTGTTGTGTCATCAGATAGTGCGGGCCCACATCAGGGCCGTAACTAGGCGCGAGTCATCCCGTCTCACCAGCATCCTCTGGCAGTTTTCATCCACTTTCTCCAGCCACCCCCTCCCTTCTACAACCTTCGATGTTCTGAGTCACAGAGAGACTTAAGGGGCTGTCCCTCTTGGGTGTCATTTGCGCGTAATTTACGCAACATCATTTACGCGTCACGACGCATGACGCGCACGTCGTGCCGCGCGCGGGGCGCATTATTTGCGCACGGTGCGTGGTGACGTAAGCAGTGACGCGCGCTCGCGCATGGCGCCCCAGGTTTTCGGGAGGTACAAATGACGCCCAAGTGGGTCAGGCCCTTTAGCAAAGCCCTTCGACCCACCAAGAACCAGAGTGTATGGGTTTAAGGTGAGAGCGGCATTAATTCAGGGGAACCCTGGGGGGCGGCACGGTGGCGCAGCGGTAGAGCTGCTGCCTCACAGCGCCAGAGACCCGGGCTCCATCCCGGCCACGGGGTGCTGCTGCCTGTACGGAGTTTGCACGTTCCCCCCGTGACCTGCGGGGGTTTTCTCCGGGTGCTCTGGTTTCCTCCCACACCCCAAATGCGTGCCCCTGACAGTAGGTTTAAAAAAAGTTTTGTTACAAATTGTAAATTATCCCAAGTGTATAGGATAGTATTAGTGTATGGGGTGATCGCCGGTCGGCATGGACTAGGTGGGCTGAAGGGCCTGTTTCCGCGCTGTATCTCTACAAGTCTAAAGGAGGCAGTTGAGGCAGGTACTATAACAGCATTGGAGGAACATTTGGACAGGTACATGGATAGGACAGGTTTAGAGGGATATGGGTCAAATGCAGGCAGGTGGGACAAGCACCCATGAGGCATCTTGGTCAGCATAGGCAAGTTGGACCCAAGGGCCTGTTTCCCTGATGCGTCATACATTAACTCAACGAGTATGACTCTAAAAATCCCTTTTATTGCTTCAGACACCTCATCATGTTTGAGATCTTCTGACAAGGCAACAAGACCGAGGCGTGGGAGGGAGGGAATGGGAGACTTAAAAGGAGGATTTGACTTCAATAACGCTGCTGGTAAATCTAATTTTGGTGTTGCTCTTTTGAAGATGGAGAGATATGGAACGTTATGTGTACCCACAGTACAGCGGCCTCTCTCCAAGATCAACACACCGACATGAATCACCACCGAGACAAAGTTGGGTCTGCAGAAGAGGGGGGGGGGGGGGAGTTACAGAAAGGCAGTGAGGTTGATATTTTTATTTCATTTTTTAATAAATATTTTTATTAGGAGCAAGTACATATCGTAATAAAGACATTTCATGTCTATCAGTCATACATTGCCAATATTATCAGTTGTGTATTGACTCTGCTTATAGTTTTTTTTAATAGATAGAGAATAAGAAAGGGGAAAAAAGCATGATAAAGAAGAATGGAATAATTTACTAATAATACAACATTGGAGATAGGTTCGTAAATTATAGAGTATAACTTTTCATCTAATCCTGAATTCGAGCTTCTCGTGCTGAACCATTCTCCCCCTTCAAATAGTCTACAAATGGAGAGCATATTCTGACAAAAAGTCCTTGTTTGTCCATTAAGACAAGTCTAGTTCTTTCCAAATGTAGGGTCTCCGACATTTCAATAATCCACATTTTAATTGTGGGGGTTTTAGGACCTTTTCAAAATTGCAATATTATTTTTTTCCCAGTTGTTATACTACAGTTGAGAAAGTTTCTTTGGCTTGTTGTAAGTGTTAGGCTTTGTTCTGATATTCCTAGTATTATTAGTTTGGAGTCGGGATTCAATTGGGTGTTGGAACTTCAGAGGTTGATATTTCTGCTCACACCCTTCGCAGGTTAACGCGTGGTTACAGAGGGGGGGAGGGGGCTTCACGGGAAGGTCAATCAGCAGGCATGAGTGTCGCTCAAAGCCGATTGTAGATGTTTCGTTTGGAGGTACAGCGAGGAAACAGGCCCTTCGGCCGACCAGCGATCCCCGTACACCAGCATTGTCCCACACACACCAAGTCAAGTCAAGTTTATTCGTCACATACGCATACGAGATGCGCAGTGAAATGAAAAGTGGCAATGTGCAAAAAAACCACAAGACAGAATGGAACAGAGTCACATATTCACATATTACATATTTGAGGGAGGAAAAAAAGAAAAAAATTGCAATTTTAAAAAGACACCACACAACAGTAAATTGGTCCAGTAAGTTAGTCCCTGGTGAGATAAGAGTTTACAGTCCTAAAGGCCTCTGGGAGGAAACTTCTTCTCAACCGCTCCGTTCTCACAACATGGCAACGGAGGCGTTTGCCTGACCGTAGCAGCTGGAACAGTCCGTTGCTGGGGTGGAAGGGGTCCCCCATGATCTTGTTGGCTCTGGATCTGCACCTTCTGATGTATAGTTCCTGCAGGGGGGGCGAGTGTAGTTCCCATAGTGCGTTCGGCCGAACGCACTACTCTCTGCAGAGCCTTCTTGTCCTGGGCAGAGCTGTTCCCAAACCAGATGGTGATGTTTCCGGACAAGATGCTTTCCACAGCCGCTGGGTAGAAGCACTGGAGGATCCTCAGAGACACTCTGAATTTCCTCAACTGCCTGAGGTGGTAAAGGCGCTGCCTTGCCTTACTGACGAGTGCTGCAGCGTGTGATGTCCATGTCATAACCTCAGAGATGTGGGCTCCCAGGTATTTAAAACAGCTCACCCTATCCACAGTATCCCCATTTATCCTCAATGGTGTGTACGTCCTCGGATGTTGTGCCCTCCTAAAGTCCACGATCAGCTCCTTCGTTTTTTTGATGTTCAAGAGGAGGCTGTTGGCCCGACACCAGAGTGCCAGATCAGCCACATCCTCCCGGTAGGCCTTCTCATCGTTGTCTGAGATCAGCCCCACCACCACAGTGTCATCAGCAAACTTGATTATAGAGTTGGAGCTGAACCTGGCCACACAGGACAAATTTACAATGTTTACCGATGCCTATTAATCTACAAACCTGTACGCCTTTGGAGTGTGGGAGGAACCCAGGAGCATCCGGAGAAAACCCACACGGTCATGGGGGGGGGGGGGGGGGGGGGGAACGGGCAAACTCTGTACAGACAGCACCCGTAGTCAGGATGGAACCCGGGTCTCTGGCGCTGTGAGGTAGCAACTCTACCGCTGCGCCACCGTGCCGCCCAGCTCGGGCAGCTCCAAGCCCAGCCGACTAAATTAGCCAGGGAGCGAAAGGCTGAGTCGGTAAAAGGAGAGTCGGATTGCAATTGCAAAGTGATTAGTTAGAGAGAAGCAGGAAGCCAGCGAACTGGCCCAGTGGATGCGTGACTGCGGACCCAAGCCCTCGTGGCAAGCGTTTAACCCCTGACAGTGCGTAACTCACTTCAAAGGCGATTAGGAGCAGGAGACAGATGTTGCCTTGACAGCAATGTCCACATCCCCCCCATGTCCCCCCACCCCCCCCAACCCCCGGGTCAATGAGAAGTCCACCATTCAGACCTGTTGTGGGGGTAACAGTTCACTCTCACATCTCCATTGCAAGCCCACCCTGACCCACCCGTTGGGCTGTGGCTGCCTGCAATGTTGGAGGAACAACGCTGCATCATCTCCCTCCCTCTCTCTCTCCCTCACTCTCTCTCCATTTTTCTCCCTGTGTTTCTTGCTCTCTCTCTCTCTCCTCTCCCTCTCTCTCTCGCTCTCTCCCTTTTTTCTCTGTGTTTGTCGCTCTCTCTCTCTCCTCTCCCTCTCTTTCTCTCTCTCCCTTTCAATTCAATTTTTTCAATTAAAAAAACTTTATTGGCATGATAAAATACATCGTTATATGGCCAAAGTATAAAACATGACATACATATTTAAAATGCATATATATAAATACAAGTATACAGTGCATGGATAGATATGTCCCTGTAAATAAACTCGCAATAGGCCTATAGCCCTTTATTGATTGCTTTATCTCCCTTTTCTCTCTGTGTTTCTTGCTCTCTCTCTCTCTCTCTCCCTCTCTCTCTCTCCCTTTTTTCTCTGTGTTTCTCGCTCTCTCTCTCTCCTCTCCCTCTCTCTTATTTTCTCTCCCTTTTTTCTCTGTGTGTTTCTTGCTCTCTCGCTCTCTCCCCCTCTCTCTCTCTCCCTTTTTTCTCTGTTTGTCGCTCTCTCTCTCTCCTCTCCCTCTCCCTCTCTCTCCCTTTTTTCTCTGTGTTTCTCGCTCTCTCTCTCCCTCCCCCCCTTTTTTCTCTGTTTGTTGCCCCTTTCTTCTATCGTTCTCTCCTTCTCCTTCCCCACTTTATTTCGCTCGCTCTCTCTCTCTCTCTCTCTTTCCTTTCCTCACTGTTTCTCACTGTTTCTCTCTGTTTCCTCTCTCTCTCTCTCCCTCTCGCTGATCAACCACCAAGCTCCAGGGGCAGCTGATCGTTTGATAAACCTCTCAAAAGGGGTTTCCCTTCTCCACAGCTTAAAACCAAATCTTTTTTTTTGCCTTTCCCAGTTCTGGCGAAGGGGTCTTTGGCCCAAACCATGCACCTCCATGGTCTCTCTCCATGGATGCTGGCTGCCCGACCTACTGGGTGTTCCCACCAGGTTGTGCTCTTCATGTCAGCTTTCTCTGGTTCTCTAATTTTAACCCATCATCTCCCTCTCTCTCCTCTCGCTCCGCAGCTGAGTAGGTCCTGTGTGGGAGTGGGAGACATGGAATGGGATGGAATGGAACAGGGAAGGTTTCATTCTGGGAAGGGCCAGAGACAGAGAAACCATTGAGAGTGCTGTCATGAATGTCACCGTTGGTAATGTTACAAGCAATGAAGTTATCATTGGTGAATAAGCCATTTGCTTGGGCGGCACGGTGGCGCAGCGGATAGAGCCGCTGCCTCATGGCTCCGGAGACCCCGGTTCGATCCTGACCTCCGGTGCTGTCTGCGTGTGTAGTTTGCACGTTCTCCCTGTGACTGCGTGGGTTTCCACCGGGTGCTCCGGTTTCCTCCCACACGGAACTTAATACTGAGAAGTGTGAGGTGTTGCACTTTGGGAGGTCAAACTGGGGCAGGACCTATCCAGTGAATGGCAGGGCTCTGAAGAGTGTCTTAGAGCAGAGAGTTCAAGGTTTTTGAAAATGGCACCACAGCTAGATGGGGTGGTTAAGAAGGCTTCCGCACATCGGCCTTCATTAGTCAGAGTATTGAGTACAGAATGGGTAAGAAGGAACTGCAGATGCTAGTTTACACCGAAGATAGACACAAAATGCTGGAGTAACTCAGCGGGTCAGGCAGCATCTCTGGAGAAAAGGAATAGGTGACGTTTCGGGTCGAGACTCTTCATCAGACCTGCCCAACCTTTCCTTATAGCTCAGGTCTGATATGTTTCTATAAGATCCCTTCTTATCCTTCTAAATTCCAATGAATATAAACGTAATCGATCCATTCTTTCATCATGTCAGTCCTGCCATCCTGGGAATTAACCTGGTGAACCTACGCTGCACTCCCTCAATAACAATAATGTCCTTCCTCTCATTAGAAGACCAAAACTGCACACAATACTCCAGGCGTGGTCTCACCAGGGCCCTGTACAACTGCAGTAGGATCTCCTTGCTCCTAAACTCAAATCCTCTCGCTATGCAGGCCAACTTTCTTCACTGCCTGCTGTACCTGCATGCTTACTTTCAGTGACTGATGTACAAGGACACCCAAGGCTCATTGCAGTTCCCTTTTCCTAATCTGACACCATTCAGATAATAATCTGCCTTACTGTTCTTGCCACCGAAGTGATGACCTCACATTTATCCACATTATACTGCATCTGCCATGCATCTGCCCACTCACTCAACCTATCCAAGTCACCCTGCAGCCTCCTAGCACCCTCATCGCAGCTCGCACTGCCAAAACCGTCTCATCTGCAAACATGGAGATGTTACATTTAGTTCCCTTCTTCAAGCCACCTACAAGTGGTGACGTTTCTGGGAGTGTGGCCGCTCGAATGGCCAACCCTGCAAAGTCCAGAGACCAGGTAGAGGCCTGAGCAAGTCAGGGCAGCTCCTTATGTTGGAACAGTTCGTTCCGCTGCGACTTGGAGGAAGGAGGGAGGGAGGGAGGGAGGGGGTTGAGGGTCATGGGAAGGGTGAGGCGAGGATGAGCGGCCAACTGAACCGTCTCGGCGCGCGCACACACACGGACGCAGGAGAGTGTAGCAACTTGCACAATTGCACCGACTTCCGTCCTGGTTTGTCACACAGCGGGAGCAAACTAATAAATAAATACATACATAGTGGGAACTATCTGCGTCTTTGGAGGAGCCTGTGCCCCAGCTCCCACATGTGCCGCACCCTCTGACTCCAGCCTGCATGTTTACTCTGACTTCAACCTAACGGGATGTTTCATGGCCTCCGCAAAAGCCCGGAGCATTCAAGCACACAGCAGGGTGGTGGGAAGTAGGACAGAGGGAGAGAGAGAAAGAGAGAAAGAGAGAGAGAGAGAGCGAGAGAGAGAGAGGGGGAGAGGGAGAGGCAGGGTGAGAGAGTAATTCCCCTGTCACTGGTGGAATAAAACTGGGTGACAAAAAGGTCTTACCTTCCACTACCTGCAACCTCCGGCAACCACCTTCAACTAGCATCGCAACCGGCTTCCACTAAAAAATTACCCATTTTTAAAACGGAAACCTATTTTTAGTCGCGGCCGGTTTTGAATTTTTTTAAATAATCGCCGGAACATAGAAGAAGCGGAAACCACTTTCGACCATTAGGGAGACTGACAAAAACCTCTGGGAACCTCCGGGAACCACACGGAAACCTTGGGTGGGGCGCAAAGTCTCCAGAGGTTTCCGTTCAGGTTTCCGAAGTGGGACAGGGGCATTACAAACAGAGTGGAATGGTGAGGGAGGGAGAGGGAAGGAGAAAGGGAGGGTGGTTGAGAGGGAGAGAGAGAGAAATGGAGGGAGGAAGAGGGAGAGAAGGAGGGAAGGAGAAAGGAGCATCAATAGTTCCCCCAGAGAACATGGATAGATGATGTTTTGGCTTCCTTCTTCAGGAACTGCAGGTGCTGGTTTACAAAAAAAAAAGACAAAGTGCTGGAGTAACTCAGCGGGCCAAGCAGCATCTCTGGAGATCATGGTTTAATTGAGCAAAACACTAAGTGCTGGAGGAACTCTGAAGGTCAGGCAGCATCTGTGGAGGGAAATGGGCAGAACGTTTTGGCTCGGGACCCTCCTTCAGGCTGGTGGAGCAGGGATGAAAGCTGGAACAGAGAGGTGAGGGTCACACAAAACCCTGGTAAGTGGCAGGTGAGGGGGTGATTGGCAGATAAGCCTCTAATCACATATTTCCCCGAAACGTCACGTATCCATGTTCCCCAGAGACCTGCCGGACCCGCTGAGTTACTCCAACGCTCTGTGTTGGTTTTTTTGTTATCCCTTTACAGTCTGTAGGACCTTGCTTGTGGGGCAGTCACAGCATAGGTACAGCACGGTGGCGCAGAGGGTAGAGTTGCTGACTTACAGCGCCAGAGACCCGGGTTCAATCCTGACTACGAATGCTGCCTGCCCCGCAGAGTTACTCCGGCATTTTGTGTCTATTTACGTGTAAGGGCACATTGTGCATCTGGACAATGTTGGATGGAATCTGGATCTTGCAGCTTCTCATCCGCTGAGTCGTGGAGTCAAACAAACACAGTCCCTTCGGCCCAACATGCCCCATCTACACTCGTTCCACCTGCCTGCATTTGGCCCTCTAAATGTCCCTGGGGCAGCATGGTGGCGCAGCGATAGAGTTGCTGTATACAGTGGATGCAGTGCCGGAGACCCAGGTTCGATCCCGACTACTTGTGCTGTCTGTACGGAGTCTGCACGTTCTCCCCGTGACCTGCGTGGGTTTTCCCGTTTAAAAATTTTTTTTTTTTTGATTAATATTTATATTAGAAGCAGTGTACAGTAATTTAAACCGCGGCATATGACAAAATACATTTATTGTACAGTTTCCATTTTTTAATTTAACAAAATAAAATAACTTTTTTATTTTGTTCCATTATTTTAACTTTATTTGACTTTTTTTTAAATTCCTTATTCACTCATTAAATAGGTTTTACACGTTTCTGAGTCATGGAGTCATTGAGCATGGAAACAGGCCCTTCGGCCCAACTCGTCCATGCCGACCAAGGGTGCTCCGGTTTCCTCCCACACTCCAGAGACGCGCAGGTTTGTAGGTTAGACGCCTTCTGTGAATTGACCCCAGTGTGCAGGATAGGGCGAGTAGTTTAAGGGGTGACCGCTGGTCGGTGCAGGCTAGGTGGTCTAAAGGACCTGTTTCCGCACAGTATCTCTCTCAAGTCTTGCGTCCAAAGCAGTGACTCCACTACAAGGCACCGCAATGACCATAACAGGCACTTGGGCAGGTACAGGGATAGGAGAGGTGTGGATGGATACAGCCCAAACTCGGGGAAGTGGGATGTGCTGAGATGGGACATCTTGGCCGGCATTGACCTGGTGCTTTAACGAGGTATGTTACAAAACTTACCTTCAGCGTCGCTGCAGTTCTGTCACTGCCCATGTGCGCGACTTTGTCGGGGGGCGGGTTTAAAATGCGTTTTCTCTCCAGCCTGTTCAAATCAATTTTTGTCAGGCTGTTTAGCTGCTAAAGAATAATCGCTCCGACATCGGTTTTATTAATTTTTTTTTTAAACTGCACTGGATAATTTAACAACAGGAGTAAATTAAAAAGCACCTTCAACTCGCATCGCAACCGGCTTCGACTGAAAAATTACCGATTTTTAAAACGGAAACCACTTTCGACCATTAGGGAGACTGACACAAACCTCCGGGAACCGCACGGAAACCTTGGGTGGGGCGCAAATTCTCCAGAGGTTTCTGTTCAGGTTTCCTAAGTGGGACAGGGGCATTGCAGCGAATGCGGCGCTGGAGACCCGGGTTCGATACCGACTACCGATGCTGTCTGTACAGAGTTTGCACGTTCTCCCCGTGGCCTGCGTGGGTTTTCTCCGAGATCCTCCCACATTCCAAAGGCGTGCAGGTTTGTAGGTTAATTGGCTTGGTAAATGTAAAAATTGTCCCTAGTGGGTGTAGGATTGTGTTAATGTGCGGGGATCGCTGGTTGGTACAGACCCAGTGGGCCGAAGAGCCTGTTTCCGTGCTGTATCTCTATACTAAACTAAACTAAACTACCCTTCCCATTCCCATGCTGACCTTTCTGTCCTGGGCCTCCTCCATTGTCAGAGTGAGGCCCAGCACAAAATGGAGGAACAGCACCTCATATTTCACTTGGGCAACTCACATCCCAGCACTATGAATACTGACTTCTCTAACTTCAAGTGACCCTTGCTTTCCCTCTCTCTCTCTCCATCACTGCCCCTTCCCAGTTCTCCGATCGGGCTGACTGTCCCTGATTACATTTTGTCTCTGTTGGCCTTGTGGTCACCTTCTCCTAGCTATCAACGATCTATTCTACATTTCCCTTGATCTTCATCCCCTTTGATCTCTCGTTTTCACACCTCACACTTCCTTATCTCTGTAGCTCCCCCTCCCGCTCTCCTGCCTCTCAGTCTGAAGAAGGGTCTTGGTCTCGACCAGAAACGGTCACCCATTCCTTCTCTCCAGAGATGCTGCCTGTCCCACTGAGTTACTCCAGCTTTTTATGTCTTTCTTTAGCAAGTCCCAATTTCCCCCCCCCGTTTGGCCCATATCCCTCTATCCGAAACATTTCCTATCGATGTACCTGTTCAAATGTCTTATAAATGATGACAGAAAGAACGGCAGATAGTGAGACCTTGTGGAGAACACAAGAACACATTTTGTTTGATAACAATGTTTTTTAAATATTGTATTGCACCTGTTTCAACCACTTCCTCTGACAGCTCGTTCCATATATCCACCACCCACTGTGCGGAAAAGTTGCCTTCTGGTGCTTATTAAATCTTTCCCCTCTCACCTTAAACCTATCTACTCACCTGTGCACCTGTCTTCTCAATGTTGCCATTGTTCCATGGCAGGTTTCAAGACCTACAAGCTGCCAATGAACCAAATACCTTTACAAAATAATCCAGTGGTTTCACCGTGACTACGTCTGAGACAGGCCTTTTTCCTTGGAGTAAAATCTCCTGACTTCATTTCATGATTTGAATTTAAAATTCCCCCATTTATCACCTTCATTATCCCCTCTCCTCACCTGACTCCCTCTGAAGAAGGGTCACAACCCATTCCTTCCCTCCAGAGATGCTGCCTGTCCCGCTGAGTTACTCCAGCATTTTGTGTCTATCTCTGGTGTAAACCAGCATCTGCAGTTCCTTCCTACACATTCCATCTGCTGTTCCTTTTGCCTCTCGCTGCCCATCACCCACCTGCCCATATCTCTCCACTCCTCTCCTCCCCCACCCCGACCTGGACCAATATCTTTCACCCTTTCTTTCAAGCTGGAAAGGGTACAGAAATGATTTACGAGGATGTTGCCAGGACTAGAGGGTGTGATCTATAGGGAGAGGTTGAGTAGGCTGGGACTCTATTCCTTGGAGCGCAGGAGGATGATGGGAGATCTTATAGAGGTGTACAAAATCATGAGAGGAATAGATCGGGAAGATGCACAGAGTCTCTTGCCCAGGGTAGGGGAATTGAGGACCAGAGGACATAGGTTTAAGGTGAAGGGGAAAAGATTTTTAACAGGAATCTGAGGGGTAACCTTTTCACACAAAGAGTGGTGGGTGTCTGGAACAAGCTGCTGGAGGCAGTAGTTGAGGCTGGGACTATCCCAATGTTTAAGAAACAGGTTGGACAGGTACATGTATAGGACAGGTTTGGAGGGATATGAACCAAACGCGGGCAGATGGGACTAGTGTAGCGGGGACATCGTTGGCCGGTGTGGGATAGTTGGGCCGAAGGGCCTGTTTCCATACTGTAGCACTCTATGACTGTATGATCATCCACTGGCCACTCTCCTACCCCTTCCCCATCTCCTTTCTATCCCAGCTACCTGCCCTCTCCACTCTCACCTGAGCCGTCAACCATTTCTCCCCCCCCCCCCAGCAAGACCTGCTGAATTTACTCACGTTTATTTCAGTTTAGAGAGGCAGCGCGGAAACAGTCCCTTCGGCCCACTGAGTCCGTGCTGACCGGCGATCAGCCCATACACCAACGCAACAACATTTACAATTTTTACCGGAGCCTTTTCCCTGCGAGTCTTTGGGATGTGGGAGGAAACTGGAGCTCCTGGGGAAAACCCACACAGGTCACGGGGAGAACGTACAAACTCTGCACAGACAGCATATGTAGTCAGGATTGAACCCAGGTCTCTGGCGTCGTAAGGCAGCAATTTTAGTTTAGTCAAGTCACTTTTATTTCTATAGCACATTTTAAAAACAACTCTCGTTGGCCAAAGTGGTGGAGCTTCTAACGTTATGCAACAGTGGTTCATAGATTAACTACAAACATCACTACATACATATAGCCCTCACTCAGAGGACGTCAGGAAAGGCTTGGGAGTAGAGATGAGTTTTAATCTCGACTTAAAGGAGTCGATGGAGGGGGAAGTTCTGTTGGGAAGAGGGATGCTGTTCCACAGTCTAGGAGCTGCAACCGCAAAACCACGGATAGACCGCGAGATGTTCAGCAACCCCAAGTCGGCCGATCTGAGGGACCTGGAGGTGGTGTGGTGGGTGAGCAGACTTTTAATGTAGGTGGGGGCAAGCCCATTGAGGGCTTTGTAGACAAAGAGGAGGACCTTCAAATGTATTCGGAACCGCACAGGGAGCCAGTGGAGAGAGGCCAGGATCGGGGTGATGTGGTCCCTTTTTCCGGTGCCCGTCAGGAGTCTCGCTGCGGCGTTTTGGACCAGTTGCAGGTGGGACAGGGAAGATTGGCTGATGCCAGTGTAAAGGGAGTTGCAGTAATCAAAGCGGGAGGAGATAAATGTGTGGATGATCTTTTCGAGGTCATCAAACCGGAGGAATTGTTTTATTTTAACAATTGTGTGATGCTGAAAGAAGCTGGCTTTTACCACGGCATTGACTTGTTTGTCAAATTTCAATGCTGAGTCAAATATCAGGCCAAGGTTTTTGACATGAGGTTTGAGTAATGGGGTAAGGCTTCCAAGGATGCCTGCTATCATTTTGATTGAGTCCGAGGGGCCGAGAAGGATGACCTTAGACTTACTCTTGTTTAGTTGGAGGAAGTTCTGGCCATCCAACACTTTATATCCTCGAGGCAGCGGATAAGGTTAAGCAGATTTGATTCGTTTTTGGGCTTCAGGGGGAGGTAGAGTTGTGTATCGTCTGCGTAGCAATGGAAGGAAATGCCGTGCCTTTCAATGACTTGGCCTAAGGGGAGCATATACAGGTAGAAGAGAATGGGGCCAAGGATGGAACCTTGTGGAACCCCACAGCAGAGGCTAGCTGGGGAGGAGAAAGAGTTGCCTATGTTGGTAGAGAACCTCCGACCTTTGAGGTAAGAGATGAACCAGCTCAGGGCAGTGCCATCAATACCAACCCCGTACCAGAGACGGTCAATTAGGATGGTGTGGTCGACTGTATCAAATGCTGCGCTGAGGTTGAGAAGGAGCAGGATTGCACAGTCGCTGGAGTCAACGGTGAGCAGTAAGTCATTATGTACCTTCAACAAGGCAGACTCTGTGCTGTGGTGGGCCCTGAAACCTGATTGGAAAGTTTCAAGAGAGTATTTTGGTGATGGTAAGGCATAGTTGACTTAAACTGACCTTTTCAAGGGCTTTTGAGAGGGAAGGCAGTTTAGAAATGGGTCTGTAGTTGCTTTGCAATGTTTTTTCAGGAGTGGCTGGACAACCGCTTGCTTGAAGCAGGTAGGTACAGTGCCAGTGGCCAGAGAACTGTTGAAGATGGCGAGGACGCTTGGACCGGCTATTGTAATGACATCCTTTAGAAGGGCAGAGGGGACAGCGTCGAGGGGGAGTTTGTACCCCGTTCCTGCCTTCTCCCCATATCCCTTGACTCCGCTATCTTTAAGAGCTCTGTCTAGCTTTCTCTTGAAAGCATCCAGAGAACCGGCCTCCACCGCCCTCTGAGGCAGAGAATTCCACAGACTCACCACTCTCTGTTCCACAGACTCACAACTCCCTCATCTCCGTTTTTTTAAAAAGGAGGGAGAGAGAAAGCGGGGAATTACAGACCAGTTAGTCTAACATCGGTAGTGGGGAAACTGCTAGAGTCAGTTATTAAAGATGGGATAGCAGCGCATTTGGAAAGTGGTGAAATCATTGGACAAAGTCAGCATGGATTTACGAAAGGTAAATCATGTCTGACAAATCTGATAGAATTTTTCGAGGATGTAACTAGTAGAGTGGATAAGGGAGAACCAGTGGATGTGTTATATCTAGACTTTCAGAAGGCTTTCGACAAGGTCCCGCATAAGAGATTAGCATACAAACTTAAAGCACACGGTATTGGGGGTTCAGTATTGATGTGGATAGAGAACTGGCTGGCAGACAGGAGGCAAAGGGTAGGAGTAAACGGGTCCTTTTCAGAATGGCAGGCAGTGACTAGTGGGGTACCACAAGGCTCAGTGCTGGGACCCCAGCTATTTACAATATATATTAATGATTTGGACGAGGGAATTCAATGCAACATCTCCAAATTTGCAGATGATACCAAGCTGGGGGGTATAGTTAGGTGTGAGGAGGATGCTTGGAGGCTGCAGGGTGATTTGGATAGGCTGAGTGAATGGGCAGATGCATGGCAGATGCAGTATAATGTGGATAAATGTGAGGTTATCCACTTTGGTGGCAAAAACATGAGGGTAGACTATTATCTGAATGGCGGCAGATTAGGAAAGGGGGAGATGCAACGAGACCTGGGTGTCATGGTACACCAGTCATTGAAAGTAGGCATGCAGGTGCAGCAGGCAGTGAAGAAAGCAAATGGTATGTTAGCATTCATAGCGAAAGGATTTGAGTATAGGAGCAGGGAGGTTCTACTGCAGTTGTACAGGGTTTTGGTGAGGCCACACCTGGAGTATTGCGTACAGTTTTGGTCTCCAAATCTGAGGAAAGACATCCTTGCCATAGAGGGGGTACAGAGAAGATTCACCAGACTGATTCCTGGGATGTCAGGACTTTCATATGAGGAAAGATTGGATAGACTCGGCTTGTACTCGCTGGAATTTAGAAGATTGAGGGGGGATCTTATAGAAACTTACAAAATTCTTAAGGGGTTGGACAAGCTAGATGCTGGAAGATTGTTCCCGATGTTGGGGGAGTCCAGAACAAGGGGTCACAGTCTAAGGATAAGGGGGAATTCCTTTAGGACCAAAATGAGGAAAACATTCTTTACACAGAGAGTCGTGAGTCTCTGGAATTCTCTGCCACAGAAGGTAGTTGAGGCCAGTTCATTGGCTATATTTAAGAGGGCGTTAGATGTGGCACTTGTGGCTAAAGGGATCAGGGGGTATGGAGAGAAGGCGGGTACGGGATACTGAGTTGGATGATCAGCCATGATCACATTGAATGGCGGTGCAGGCTCGAAGGGCCGAATGGCCTACTCCTGCACCTATTTTCTATGTTTCTATGTCTATGTTTAAATGGCTAACCCCTTACTCTTAAACTGTGGCCCCTGGCTCTGGACTCCCCCAACATCGGGAACATGTTTCCTGCCTCTTGCGTGTCCAATCCCTTAATAATCTTATAGGTTTCAATACGATCCCCTCTCATCCTTCTGAATTCCAGAGTATACAAGCCCAGCCGCCCCATTCTATCAACATATGACAGTCCCGCCATCCCGGGAATCAACCTGGGGAACCTACGCTGCACTCCCTCAATAGCAAGAATGTCCTTCCTCAAAATGGGAGACCAAAACTGCACACAACACTCCAGGTGTGGTCTCACTAGGGCCCTGTACAACTGCAGAAGCTCCTATACTCCTCTTGTTATGAAGACCAACATGCCATTCGCTTTCTTCACTGCCTGCTGTACCTGCATGCTTTCTTTCATTGACTGATAAACAAGGACCCCCTGACTCCCTGGAGGAACTGCAGATGCTGGTTTAAACCGAAGGTAGACACAAAAAGCTGGAGTAACTCAGCGGGACAGGCAGCATCTCTGGAGAGAAGGAATGGGTGACCTTTTGGGTCGAGACCCTTTGTCTTGTTCAAGCTGCCTCTCCAAGAGCCCACCGCGCGCTCATCCAGAGTTCAATGAAACATACAAACATTGAAAATAGGTGCAGGGGTAGGCCATTCGGCCCTTCCAGCCAGCAGCACCATTCAATATAATCATGGCTGATCATCCAAAATCAATACCCCGTTCTTGCTTTCTCCCCATATCCCCCGATTCCTGAAACACTTGAGCTCTCTGCCTCAACATGCATCATTGTCTTCCTCTGGCCTGGCTATAACAGAGAGGCATTGAATAGACACAATGCTGGAGTAACTCAGCGGGACAGGCAGCATCTCTGGAGAGAAGGAATGGGTGAGGTTTCGGGTCAAGACAGGGTCTAAAGAAGGCTCTCGACCTGAAACGTCACCCATTCATTCTCTGCGGAGACGCTGCTGGTCCCGCTGAGTTTCTCCAGAATTTTGTGGCTGGTCTTTGGTTTAAACCAGCAGCTGCACTTCCTTCATCCACAGACAAGCCACCAGGGTCAGTTCAGGCCACCTCGTTCTATCTCTCCAGTCTCCTGGCCCTGGGTAAGTAAGCTTCTTAACATTTCATCCGCTTTTCCCGCCAGCACATCAAAGCGTCCTGATTTACTGTCTGATCAGCGTCAGTCAATTAGACTGATTAGTATCAAACTGCGGCCTTTGATGTGCAGCACGGTGCCTCGCCAGAGGTCGGGTTGGAGAGTGGCCCTCACTCCCAATGAGGCCCTCACTGGGCAGTGATGCCTTTTGTCTGGGGTTGGATGGAGGGGCGCGGGTGTATCGATCGCTTGCTGCATTGTAAACACTGTGGCTTGCAGCATCTCTGAATCACATTTGGACAAAGTGCTGGAGTAACTCAGCGGCTCAGGCAGCATCTGTGGAGAACATGGATGGGTGACATTTTGTGGTCGGGACCCCTCTTCAGCTGCCCGATAACGCTGAGTTACTCCAGCATTTAGTGTCCATCTCTGGTGGAAAGCAACAGCCTGCGGTTCCTTTTTGTTCTACATTTTGTCTGAACTAATAATCCCAATTAACGGGGGCTCTTGAAACTGGGGCCTGGTGCTTTCAAACACCAATGCTTCTTCATGACACGGGATGAAGCAGACAGGGAGGGAGACCTGGTGAAGCCATACACAATGGCGCAGCGATAGAGCTGCTGTCCCACTTTCAATCCTGACTACGGCTGCTGTCTGTACGGAGTTTGCACGTTCTCCCCGTGACAGCGTGGGTTTTCTCCGGGTGCTCTGGTTCCCCCCACACTCCAAGGACGTGCAGGTTTGTAGGTTTAATTGGCTTCAGTAAAATTGTAAATTGTCCCGAGCGTGTCAGATAGTGTTAGTGGGCGGACTCGGTGGGCTGAGCGGCCTGTTTCTGCACTGTATCACTAAACTAAACTGAACTAAACTATACTAAGTTTGGAGATACAGAATGGAAGACCCACACCATCTCTCTGCCACGGAAGGTAGTTGAGGCCAGTTCATTGGCTATATTTAAGAGGGCGTTAGATGTGCCACTTGTGGCTAAAGGGATCAGGGGGTATGGAGAGAAGGCAGGTACGGGATACTGAGTTGGATGATCAGCCATGATCACATTGAATGGTGGTGCAGGCTCGAAGGGCCGAATGGCCTACTCCTGCACCTATTTTTCTATGTTTCTATCCTGGCCACACACTCATCTCCCTGCTACCTTCAGGTAGAAGGTACAGGAGCCTGAAGACTGCAACGACCAGGTTCAGGAATAGCTACTTCCCCACAGCCATCAGGCTATTAAACCTGGCTCGGACAAAACTCTAGTCATTAATAACCCATTATCTGTTATTTGCACTTTATCAGTTTATTTATTCATGTGTGTATATATTTACATAATGGTATATGGACACACTGATCTGTGTTGTAGTCAATGCCTACTATGCTCTGTTGTGCTGAAGCAAAGCAAGAATTTCATTGTCCTATCAGGGACACATGACAATAAACTCACTTCAACTTGAACTTGAACTTGAAACAGACCCTTCGGCCCACCGAGTCCGCTCCGACCCGCGATCATCCGTTCACGCTAGTTCTATGTTATCCCACCATCTAAGCCAGTCGCATTTGCCCACATCTGGCCCATATTTCCCAAAACCTTTCCTATCCATGTGCATGTCCAAGTGTCTTTTTAAATGTTGTTATAGTATCTGCCTCAACTACCTCCTCTGGGAGCTTGTTGCATATACCCACCACCCTCTGTGTGAAAATGTTATATCCTTGCACGAGATATATTTGCCCCTTTATCCTCTATCCGTGCACTGTGGGCAGTTCCGAGTATTCATGTACAGTCTCTTCTTGCACGAGATAGCACACAAACAAAAGCTTTCACTGCACCTCGGAGCACATGACAATACTAGACGATAGACAATATTGTGGAGTAACAAGGGGACAGGCAGCATCTCTGGAGAGAAGAAGGAATGGGTGACGTTTCTGGTAGGGACCCTCCTTCAGACTCCCCTGCTCGCTCCAATCAGGCACCACCTCTGGGGGGCGCCGTCCCCCAGAGTGGGTATGGCTGCCCAGCCTGCAGCTGTCCGTCTTTTCTCTCTTTTTTTATTTTTAGTTAGTTGAGTTTTTTGATTTTCGGAGTCCTAGTCTTTTTTTATGTGGGGGTGGAGGGAGGGGAAGGGGGAAACTGCTTTTTAGGGTCCCTACCTGGTCGGAGAGGCAGCTTTTCTCCGGGCCACACTGTCGACCCGCCCTCGCGGCCTACCAGCGGGCCTGGAGCGGCGTTTCCTGGGGGGACCGCCCGGAACCTCGGCAGCAGCGCAGTGCTGGAGCGCCATCCTGGAGTGCCATCGTGGAGCGCCATCGTGGATGCCTTGCCTGGGTCGCCGCACTGGAGCTCCGGTAGAGCTGAAGACCGCTGGAGAACATCGCGGAGCTGCGGGACTGTGGGGCGGCCAGCCGCGGGCAGCGGTGCTGAACTTTAACATCGGGAGCCTGGGATCTCTTGGCGAGATCGCCAGTTGAGGAGCCCCATCCAGTGCGGCCTGTTGTCGTCGGAAGCCGCGGTCTCCAGCAAGGAAGCGGCCGTTACAGGCACCCTGAGCCGCTGAGAGGGTTCTCCCGACGCCGGAGCACCATCATCCGGCGAAGAAGGACCTGGAACATCGGCCCCCATAGCGGCGACTGTGGAGGCCTCAATAGGCCCGACTGTGGGTGAACTGGGGATGGGGTCTGGACTTTGTGCCTTCCCTCATAATGGGAACCATTGTGGGGGATGTTTTTTATGTTTTATGTTAAATTTTTTAATGTTATGTCTTATCTTTATCTACGTGCTGCATGGCAAGACAAATTTCACTACACCACTTGGTGTATGTGAAAATAAATGTCCTTTACCTCATTCTATCCCAACCCGGCAGAGCTCGGAGATGGACTCTGGAGGAAGATGAAAGCGGGGAGCGGTATTTTGATCTACGTTCCCAGGCAGCTCAGCTGTCCGGCTGAATGAGTCTCTGACGGGATCTTGCCTTATGTGTGTGAAAGGCATGAAGGCTGAAGATGATCCAGCTGGCCGGGGGATCACAGAGGGGCCCCCAGACTCCATCACACCGTCTTAGAGTCACACAGCACGGAAACAGGCCCTTCGGCCCAATTCATCCATGCCAACCACCGTGCTGAAGAAGGGTCTCGACCCGAGACGTCACCCAGTCCTTCTCTCCAGAGATGCTGCCTGTCCCGCTGAGTTACTCCAGCATTTTGTGTCTATCTTTGTCCGTCTGCACTAGTCCCATCTGCCTGCATTTGGTCCATAACCCTCCAGACCTATCCTATCCATGCCCTCATTTACCATCTGTGGCATCAATTCCACAGATTCATGACTCCCTGGCTAAAGAAATTCATCTCTTGTTCCCCAATGATTCATTCTGAAGAAGGGTTTCGACCCGAAACGTTGCCTATTTCCTCCGCTCCATCGATGCTGCCTCACCCGCTGAGTTTCTCCAGCATTTTTGTCTATCCCCATTCATTTTATTCTTTTTCTACGTCCTTTTATTCTGAGTCTGCACCCTCTGGTTCTAAACTCTCTCATAGCTACGTCATCGAGTCAACTCAAAAAGTGGGGGGATGGCCTGTATTATCCCCCAGTTTTTGGTCGAGCAACAACAAAAAATAATAATTGTGTCCCCCGCTCAGTCGCTCCGCTCCCTCACCGGGAACAGACCGAGGGGGTGGGCATGTAAAGTTTGGACTTGATGGGTATAAGATGGCCCCATAAATGTGGCAGCTTCTTGTGTACGGACCCAGTATGGTCTACTGTCGCGTACACGCAACACTCTTATACTTCTGCGCCTGTCCCACTTGGCGATTTTTCAGTCAAGTGCCGGTGACTGTCATAGTCGTAGCAGGTCGCCGAAAAACTGGCGACAATCTACGTCATCCTGGCGACAGCCTACGGCGGAACCTACGTCAAGAGAAGTCGAGCTACGCTCATTGGCGTTAAACCCATTGTCGCCAAAAAAGTTTCAACACGTTGAAAGACCAGAAAGACGCTACGAATTTTTGCATGACTGAGGAGACTAATCCCAGCGACCATCGGCGAACATGTGGCGACAAAATAGTCCCCTGTAGTTGCCTAAAAAATCACCTAAGTGGGACAGGCCCATTAGTACAACTGTGCCTAATGTAGAATAGGATTGTAACTGAAGGTAGATGCAAAATGCTGGACTAACTCAGCGGGATAGGCAGCATCTCTGCAGAGAAGGAATGGGCAACGGTTCGGGTCGAGATCCTTCTTCAGTCAGAAGAAAGGTCTCGATCCGAAACGTCGCCCATTCCTTCTCTCCGGAGATGCTGCCTGTCCCTCTGAGTTACTCCAGTATTTTGTGTCTACCTTCAATTTAATTGGAGAAATCAACATTCATACCGCTGATACTCTTCCTCCAAGTTGTGTGTGGCCCCACTCTGACAATGGAGGAGGCCCAGGACAGAAAGGCCAAGGGGCTGTCCCACTTGGGCGACCTAATCCACGAGATCTGGCGAGTTTGCCCAACACTCATACT
The DNA here is from genome assembly GCA_963514005.1 of Raja brachyura. The sequence goes on from OY740785.1 coordinate 19,443,955, forward strand.
CGCAGCATGGTCGACACGAGGTCCTACGAGGTCTTTGTAACTCTCCTTCATGCTCGAGAGTAGTCCCCGCGTACTCGAGGCCTCAGCTAGGTCACGGCATATTTTTCAACATGTTGAAAAATGCCCGCGACTAAAAAAAGGTCGCCATGGAAAAAAATCGATATTTTTTCATTCGTAGGTTTAGTCGATGTAGGTCGTAGTAGTTTGGCATGTTAGTCGTAGGTAATCGAGGGTGGTTGAAGGTAGTCATAGATAGTCTTCAACATAGTCTAAGGGAGGTCGAAGGAGACCAAAGGAGATCGTCTTCACTCTCCACTATTCGGAGTCCAATTTTCCCGTAGCTAGTCTTCAGCATAGTCGAAGGAGGTCGAAGGAGGTCCTCTACATGACATCTTTTCAAACTCTCCTCAACTCTTCTTTAGGTCGCCGCAGTGGGACAGCCCCTTCAGTGTGGGAATCGGAGGGGAAGTTAAAATGTTTGCAAACCGGGACTGAGACTTTTACCCAGAGTAGAGGAATCAAGAACCAGAGGACATGGGTTTAAGGTGAGGAGAGAAAGGTTTACATAGAAACATAGAAACATATAAAATAGGTGCAGGAGGAGGCCATTCGGCCCTTCGAGCCAGCACCGCCATTCATTGTGATCATGGCTGATCGTCCCCTATCAATATCCCGTGCCTGCCTTCTCCCCAATAGGAGCCTGAGGGATAATCTTTTTACACGGAGGGTGGTGGGTGTATGGAACGGACGGACTGAGGCGTCTCCTTTCGACTGAATGAGACCAGCCTTTGCTTATCTGTTATCTTTGTTTATCTGAAGAAGGGTCTCGACCTGAAACGTCACCCATCTCCTCTCTGCAGAGATGCTGCCCGTCCCGCTGAGTTACTCCAGCATTTTGTGTCTATCTTCGGTTTGAACCAGCACCTGCAGTTCCTTCACACACAGCCTTTGCTCATGATGAATGTGTACATATATATGTGTCATTTTCTCCCGCACATTATTTCATGCTTTATGCAGCCAGCTCATTGAGCCTCTAGCTGAGCAAGTGCTGTCTGATGAACAGTGACGTTGATATCGGACCCCAGTGCCCCTTTGGCTTCCGGCTGAACGTTGCAACGGGCCGCTTTGAAGTCCCAAAACGATGATGCACTTGTACAAAGCCCGCCCTGTCGGTGGGAGGAAGGCGAGCCTGCTGTGGGTCTGGAGTTCGTCTCTTGCGAAAGCAAGAGGCGGTGCCGGGCGGAAGTTGAACTCCCTCCGCGATCAAGATAAATCACAGGGACGAACGCAGAGCAGAGTTGCGAAATGAAAGCAGCGACTCCAGGGTGAATGCCCTCTGCAGAGGGAAGGGTTGAGGTTCAGTCCATCAGTCTAGATGGTATCAGGAGCGTTTCATTCCCATCGGCACCGAATGGAACGATGAAGTTCTCACCTGCAGCAGCTGAACAGTTTATTTTAATTTAGTTTAGTTTCGTTTAGTTTAGTTTAGTTTGGAGATACAGTGTGGAAACAGGCCCTTCGGCCCACCGGGTCCGCACCGACCAGCGATCCCTGCTCACTAAAACCATCCTACACACACTAGGGACAATTTACACTTATGCCAAGCCGACTAACCTACACACCTGCACGTCTTTGGAGTGTGGGAGGAAACCAGAGCTCTCGGATAAAACCAACGGGGTGAGCGTGCAAACTCCGTACAGACAGCACCCGTAGTCGGGCTGGAGCCCGTGTCTCTGGTGCTGCAAGCGCTGTAAGGCAGCGACTCTACCGCTGCGCCACCGTGCCGCCCCATAAACACAGAAGATATGTACAAGATGCTGGAGAAACTCAGCGGGTCAGTCAGCATCTCTGGAGAATCGACACGACACTGACTAAACCTTGAGCTGTGGGCTATCTTTGGTTCCACTGATGAATCGTTTTTGGGGGTTGTACATTTGTTGCATTTTTCTAAAGTTTATGACGCTATCCGTGAATATTGTGTTTTCAGGCCTGTTGTGCTGCTGCTTGTAAGAGTTTCTTTGGCCCAACTTGCCCACACCGGCCAACAATGTCCCAGCTACACTAGTCCCACCTGCCTGCGCTTGGTCCATATCTTTCCAAACCTGTCCTATCCATGTACCTGTCTAACTGTTTCTTAAACATTGGATAGTCCCAGCCTCAACTACCTCCTCTGGCAGCTTGTCCCATACACCCATTTATCACCCTATGCGTGAAAAGGTTACTCCTCAGATTCCTATTAAAGCTTTTCCCATTCAACTTGAACCTATGTCCTGTGGTCCTCGATTCCCCTGCTCTGGGCACGAGACTCTGTGCATCTGCCCGATCTATTCCTCTCATGACATATGACAATTAAACACCATTGACTCTTGAATACCCACTGACTGGACTGGTTAGTGAGTGGAGAGGAGAGGAGAGGGCAAAGTTGGGTGAGGGGTGAATCCACAACAGGCCGAGGATAACATGGAAGAATGTGTAGTTCTCCCCTAGGTTAGAAAGAAAGGATTTGGAGGGCTTGAGCTATGAGGAGAATCAGAATCGGCTGGGGCTGTTTCCCCCGGAAAGCGAGAGGCGGAGGGGTGGCCTTATAGAATATATATCCTCCCCGCTCCCGTCCGGCAGAAGGCACAGAAGCCTGAAAGCGGGCACCACCAGACTCAGGAACAGCTTCTTCCCCTCTGTTATCAGGCTTCTGAACGGCCCTTCCATGAACTAGGCCTCTGTCCGATTCACCTCTACCCCATTGCGGACAACAACCAGAGGCCACAGGTTTAAGGTGAGGGGGAAAAGATTGACTCGGGACCTCGGAGGTTAAGCAGGGAGCTGATGAAAGGTGAAAGATGATAAAACTGTGAGAGGCATAGATAGGGTAGACAGTCAGAACCCTCTTCCCAGGGTGGAAATATCAATGACCAGAGATCATCGGTTTATCGTGAAAGGGGCAAGTTTAATGGAGATGTGCGGGGCGTTTTTTACACAGAGGGTGCCTGGAACACGCTGCCAGGGGTGGTGGTGGAGGCAGATACGATAGTGGCGTTTAAGAGGCTTACAGATAGGCACACGGATATGCAGGGAATGGAGGGATATGGATCACACGCAGGCAGCGGAGATTCGATTCGCATCTTGTTCAGCAGGGACTTTGTGGGCTGAAGGGCCTGTTCCTGTGCTGCCGTTTAGATTTTAGTTTAGAGGTACAGCGCGGATACAGGCTCTTTGGCCCACCGAACCCGCACCGACCAGCGATCCCCGCACACTATCCCTATCCTACACACACTCGGGACCATTTACACATACACCAAGCCGAATAACCTACATACCTGTACGTCTTTGGAGTGTGGGAGGAAACCGAAGATCTCGGAGAAAACCCACACAGGTCACGGGGAGAACGTACAGACTCGGTACAGACAGCGCCCGTAGTCGGGATCGAACCGGGGTCTCTGGCACTGCATTCGCTGTAAGGCAGTGACTCTACCGCTGCGCCACCGTGACTACCTTGCACTGTTCTATGTTCAATACTATGACATTGCTATGAAACCTGCCACACAACAGAGCATTACACATTTTTCCAAAGTATTTAAGTATCACAGCAAACGATTTGCGCTTTATATTTTTCAATTAAGAAATCAGAAAAGAAGTTGACAACAAATAAAAGACACAATTTCATTAGTACCACTTTAATCCCCTGGCTTTGAGTAATTCTATTTTAAATAACTGTCCCTTTTGAACCCTTTATGGTTTCACAAGGCAATGATGGACAATTTTCCAGTAAATAGTTTCTATGAATTTGGTTTCCATGTAAATTAACAGAAATGATTTTCCAAAGCTTTCAAGACGTGAATCCTGCTTGCGAAAAAAATCGATGCTTCCTTTAACGAGCCCCTTTGAAGTGTGCCGACCATATAGAGGGTTGCCATGGCGATTAATACAATATGAGGTGCGGCGAACTTTGGGGGAGAAGAGAGCTTCGAGTGCCAGTGTGTTCGAACCAGAATATCCTCTCAGTAACATTAGTTGGGCTGGAAGTAATTAGAACCTGAAGCTACACAATTTACAAGTTGTAGGTGTAGAATTAGGCCATTCGGCCCATCGAGTCCACTCCGCCATTCAATCATGGCTGATCATGGGGAAAATAAATGGTCGGCACGGACTGGAAGGGCTGAGAGGGCCTGTTTCCGTGCTGTAATTGTTATATGGTTATATGGTTATCTCTGCCTTCTCCCCATTACCCTTGACACCCGTTCTAATCAAGAATTCTGCCTTAAAAATACCCACTGACTTGGCCTCCACAGCCCTCTGTGGCAATGAGTTCCACAGATTAACTACCCTGTGACTAAAAAGGCTCCGCCTCACATCCTTTCTAAAAGAGCGCCCTTTAACTCTGAGGCTATGACCTCTGGTTCTAGACGCTCTTACCAGTGGAAACATCCTTTCCACATCCACTCTATCTGTGCCTTCCATTATTCTGCAATAATTCTTACCTCGGGATGATTTTGTGCAAAGTGAGTGCGGAAACGCCAAGACCGCGCGGTCCATTGAAGGGCAGCGGCTATTGTGCGAGAGAATTCAAGATGGCCTCGGTTTAACATCGTTCGATGAACGGCTCCATTTACAACTGTTTTCCTGAAGCACCCCGCCCAATGCACTGGTTTAACCAGCGGTGAATTTGCAGCACAGCTCGAGGAACAGGCCCTTCCGCCCACAATGTCTGTGCCAAACATGATGCCAAGACCAAACCAAAATGCTGGAGTAACTCAGCAGGTCTGGCAACATCTCTGTAGAAAAGGAATAGATGAAGTTTTGGATCGAGACCCTTCTCCATACCAGCATCTGCGGTTCCTTCCTACAATCTGAAGATAGGTCTCGACCCGAAACATCACCCGTTCCTATCTCTCCCACCTAACCCCATTCTCCTGTCTTCTCCCCATAACCCCTGACACCCGTGCTAATCACGAATCTACCTATCTCTGCCTTAAAAATATCCATGGGCTTGGCCTCCACAGCCTTCTGTGGCAAAGAATACCACAGATTCACTAAAGAATTCCTCCTCATCTCCTTACTAAAGGAACGTCCTTTAATTCTGAGGACATGACCTCTAGTCCTAGACTCTCCCACTAGTGTAAAAATCCTCCCCACATCCACTCTATCCAGGCCTTACATTATTCGGTAGATTTCAATGAGATCCTCCCCTCAGCCTTCTAAAATGCAGCAAATACAGGCGCAAATCCTTTGCGATGATGCTATCCAAGTGGAATATGGGGCACTGTTCCTCCAGTTTGTGTGTGGCCTTACTCTAGCAAAGGCAGAGGCCCAGGATAGGAAGATTGGTATGGGGAAGGGAAGGGGAGTTAAAATAGGCAGCAGATGGGAGACCCAATCAAGCTGGCCATTAAACCTGTGAAGCCCTTGAATAACTGAATCAAAATGGACTCATCTCTCTTCATGTATTCAGACATCCGGGCAATTAAAATAGCAAATGGATCATCTTAAAATCATATCAACGAGGTTGCCAGAAGGACATTTAAGCTGAATTCATGTTCATTTCTGCTTTCGACATATTATATGACAGATGAAAGGTATCATTTGCAAACAGCTCCAGCTACGGGTTCAATGAACGCAGGGCTGCTTAACACTTCAAAGGGAATTTAATTAACGATAAAATTGTTTGAACTATCGTTATAAAGGTGTTGAGCAAAAAGCGAGTTCCTTCCTTCTTGTGCAAGGTTTACGAGGATGTGGCCAGGACGCGAGGGCGTGAGCTACAGGGAGAGGTTGGGGGCAGGCTCGGAGAGCAGGAGGCTGAGGGGTGATCTTGTAGACGTGTATGAAATCACGATGGGTATAGATAGAGTGAACGCACAAAGTCTTTTACCCAGGGACGGGGATTCAAGAACCAGAACATAGGTTTAAAGTGAGAGGGGAGAGATTCAAATCTATGGGGCAACTTTTTCACACAGAGGGCGGTGATGGGTGTATGGAACGAGCAGCCAGAGGAAGTAACCGAGGCAGGTAATTTGGGTGGGAAGGTATGAATTGACGAGGGAGTTACGGAGGGAGCGGCCTCCGCGGAAAGCAGACAGGGGAGGAGATGGGAAGATGTGGCCAGTGGTGGGATCCCGTTGGAGGTGGCGAAAATGTCGGAGGATTATTTGTTGTATGTGACGGCTGGTAGGGTGGAAGGTAAGGACAAGGGGGGACTCTGCCCTTGTTACGAGTGGGGGGATGGGGAGTGAGAGCAGAGTTACGGGGTATAGAAGAATTACGGAGTATAGAAAAGGTATAAGGACAGTTACATGGATAGGAAAGGTTTAGAGGGATATGGGCCAAACGAGGGCAAATAGGGCTGGCTTAGATGGTCGGCAAGGATGAATTGGGCTGAACGGCCTGTTTCCCTGCTGTATGACTCTACCACTGTGTAAACCACAGTTAAGGTGATTTAGTTCACGCGCTTGAGTGCCATTTATTGTCACAGTGATACATATTGAAAAGCTGTTGCTGTGTGCCACATACACGTGTACGTGCTCGAGTGAACGTGCACACACGTGCGTGCATGCACGTGTGTCTGCTTGCGTACGTACATGTTTATGTGTGGCTCCTGTATACGTGTGTGGCATCTACTCAACGTCTGGGTTAAATTTACTCATCCTCCCACTGGCAAGCCCAACACTAAATTCATTGTTTAATTGAGATCAGCTTCCATGACTCATATTCAGCTCTGGTATATGTGTATGTCAGTGTCTTTGAGTAAATCTTTGTGTTAAATTAATGTCAAGACAGGGTGAGATGTTTAAACAGATTTATCACTTTTGTCATTATGAATACATTGGGGTTTGATCTTGTAATCTGTTCATCCGTCTCTGACGAAGCAGCATTTTTTTCTCACTGTGTGTGTGTGTGTGTGTGTGTGTGTGTGTGTGTGTGTGTGCGTGCGTGCATGCGTGCGTGTGCGTGTGTGTGTGTGTGTGTGTGTGTGTGTGTGTGTGTGCTTGCGTGTGTGCATGCGTGTGCATGTGTGTGTGTGTGTGTGTGTGTGCTTGCTTGCGTGCGTGTGAGTGTGCGTGTGCGTGTGTGTGTGCGCGCGTGTGAGTGTGTGCGTGTGTGCTTGCGTGCGTGTATGTGTGCGTGTGTGCGTGCGTGTGCGTGCGTGCGTGTGTGTGCGCACGTGTGTGTGTGTGTGTGTGTGTGTGCGTGCGTGCGTGCGTATGTGTGTGTGTGTGTGTGTGCGTGCGTGTGTGTGTGTGTGTGTGTGTTTGTGTGTGCATGCGTGTGTGCGTGCGTGTGTGTGTGTGCGTGCGTGCGTGCGTGCTTGGTCTTCTGGGCGTTGTGTAATTCACCCGAACATGAATGAAATGCAGTGCACTGAGCCTTTCACAGGTTTCTCCTTCACCATAATCACTGTTTGGACCATAGTACGCAGCACAGACCAATACACGAGCAGGTTATTCGGCCCACAGTGTCCGTGCCGAACATGATGCCAAGTTAAACTAAACTCCTCTGCCTGCACGTGATCCATATCCCTCCATTCCCTGCATGTCCACGTGCCTATCTACAAGCCTCTTGCACGCCACTATCGTATCTGCCCCCACCACCGTCCCCGGCAGCGCGTTTCATGCAACCACCACCCTTTGTGTAACAATTTGCTTCGCACATCTCCTTTAAACTTTGGCCCTTTCTATGCCCTCTAGCCTTTGACATTTCTACCCTGGGGGAAAAGGTTCTGACTGTCTCCCCCATGTACGCCTCCCAAAATTCCATATACTCCCCTCAATCCTGACTACGGGTGATGTCTGTCTGCACGGGCAGTGAGGACGTTCTCCCTGTGACAGCATGGGTTTCCTCCCACGCTCCAAAGACGTGCAGGTTTGTAGGTTAATTGGCTTCTGTAGATTGTCCCCTAGTGTAGATTGTCCCCTAGTGTGCAGAATAGTACGTATATTTAATTAATCGTTTGTCGGCGCGGATCCGGTGGACCTAAGACCCTGTTTCCATGCTGTATCTCAAAACTAAACTAAACTAAACTCTCTCCAAGTCCCTCAAACACACACTGGATTCTTGCAAGTAGCGTGTCTTGAAAACCGTGACCACCAGGTTGAAGAATAGCTTCTTCCCAGCAAACCCACAGGCTCTTGCACACCACTCACCTCATCTATGGGCTGTGGATTTTGGGTTGTCATTGTGGCAAAGTGTTGTGGTTATTAATGTGTGGAATATTAGTTTATTATACATCATAGACAATAGACAATAGACAATAGGTGCAGGAGTAGGCCATTCGGCCCTTCGAGCCAGCACTGCCATTCAATGTGATCATGGCTGATCATCCCCAATCAGTACCCCGTTCCTGCCTTCTCCCCTTATCCCTTGATTCCACTAGCCCCCTAGAGCTCTATCTAACTCTCTCTTAAATCCATCCAGTGATTTGGCCTCCACTGCCCTCTGTGGCAGAGAATTCCACAAATTCACAACTCTCTGGGTGAAAAAGTTTATTCTCACCTCAGTCTTAAATGGCCTCCCCTTTATTCTAAGACTGTGGCCCCTGGTTCTGGACTCGCCCAACATGGGGAACATTTTCCCTGCATGTAGCTTGTCGAGACCTTTTATAATTGTATATGTTTCTATTGTGTCCTGTTTACAGAGACCTGTTCAGGCAGCCTTGTTCCTCGTCGGTACATATGACAATTAGACACTCTCGTCTCTCTAAGCACATCGATCCGTAGAAATGCCCAGCACAGATATGTGACCTCCCCACCATCGAAGGGATCTAGCAGAGTCGCTGCCTCAAAAAGGCAGCCAGCATCATCAGAGACCCACATCCCCCTGGCCACACTCTCATTTTGTTCCTGTGGATCATCGGGTGGATGATACTTTTGGACTTCGGACTTTTAGACTAAAGTTTAAAGGAGATGTGCGGGGCAAATTGTCATGCAGAGGCTGGTGGTGGTGGAGGCAGATGCAATATTGGTGCACAAGAGGCTTGTAGATAGGCACGTGGAAATGCTGGGAATTGGGGAATTATGGATCACGTGAGGTGTTTAGCTTAAATTGGCACCATGCTCGGCTCGGACATTGTGTGCCGAAGGGCCTCTGCCTGTACTGGTCTGTTCTGCGTTCTGGATACAGTGCGGAAACAAGTCCTGCGTCCGCGCCAACCAGCGATCCCCGGACACTAGCTCTAGCCTGCACACGAGGGACAGTTTACAATTTTTACCGCAGCCAATTAACCTACAAACCCGCACGTCTTAGGAAGGTGCGAGGAAACCGGAGCACCCGGAGAAAACCCACGAGGTCACAGGGAGAACGTACAAACTTTGTACGGACAGCACCCGTGGTCGGGATCGAAGCCGGGTCTCTGGCGCTGTGAGGCTGCTACCGGTGCACGTTCCCGCTGTGACCACGTGGGTTCAAGTTTCCTCTCACATCCCAAAGATGTGCAGCTTTGTAGGTTGATTAGCTTCTGTACATCGCCCCTAGTGTGTAGGGTGTGAGACTGGGATAACATAGAGCTTGTGTATCCGTGGTCGATAGTCGACGTGGGCTGAGGGGCCTGTTTCCACATTGTATCTTTAAACCTAACCAAACTTTCCCCACGGATCCCCATTGGAATTTACCACGCTCAGAGACAGTTCATAAGTTCATAGGTTCTAAGAGAAGAATTAGGCCATTCGGCCCATCGATGCTACTCCGCCATTCAATCGTGGCTGTTCTATCTTTCCCTCTCAACCCCATTCTCCTGCCTTCACCCCATAACCCCTGACACCCGTACTAATCAAGAATCTGTCAATCTCCGCCTTAAAAATAACCATCGACTTGGCCTCCACAGCCTTCTGTGGCAAAGAATTCCACAGATTCACCACCCTGTGACTAAAGAAATTCCTCCTCATCTCCTTCCTAAAGGTAGGACCCTTTTATTCTGAGGCTGTGACCTCTGGTTCTAGACTCTCCCACCAGTGGAAACATCCTCTCCACATCCACTCTGTCCAAGCCTTTCACTATTCGGTAAGTTTCAATGAGGTCCCCCCCTCATTCTTCTAAACTCCAGTGTGCATGGAAGCCAACGTTCTGACTGTCGACCTTATCTACGCCGCTCTTCATTATACATGCAATGTTTATCTGCATGCAGGGCAATAAACGATCGGACTATCACGCTAACCCCTCGATTCGGAGACATGGGCTTGGGCCATTGGACTGCATCCTGAAGTCCAACCAAACCCCAGATGTCAGCGGTGGGAGGTCCTGGTGTGAAGTGCGTTGAATATTAGGTTGCCGTGACAATTGTAGACAACTGCAGCAAAAACAAGTGACTCACGTTCTTGTGTCTGGGATGCAGAGGCAACATGCGAGACTCTTGGCTTGAAGACTGATGGGCTGTGGTGGCGGTTAGCTCTATGCCGGAGCCCTGAAAGACCTTTGTCTTTCCTTGGCCCCGGGACTGCTCCTGGCCATGCTAACCTGATTATTATCTGGGAGTGGGAGAGTCTAGGACTAGAGGGCACAGCCTCAGAATTAAAGGACTTTCTTTTAGGAAGGAGATGAGGAGGAATTTCTTTAGTCAGAGGGTGGTGAATCTGTGGAATTCTTTACAACAGAAAGCTGTGGAGGCCAAGTCAGTGGATATATTTAAGGCAGAGATAGATTCTTGATTGGTACGGGTGTCAGGGGTTGGTGTCAGGCGGTGCTGGCTCGATGGGCCGAATGGCCTACTCCTGCACCTATTGTCTATTGTCTATTGTCATGGGGAGAAGGCAGGAGAATGGGGTCAGGAGGGAGAGATAGATCGGCCACGATTGAATGGCAGAGTAGACTTGATGGGCTGAATGGCCTAATTCTACTCCAGTCACTTATGCTCTTATGATTTTATTAAGAACTACATACGTTATAGTGGGGCAGCAAGCAAGAACAAATCTATAACAAATCTCAAATGTACCACTGTTAGGATCATGGATTCATTTAGCACAAACACAGGACTTTCAGCCCTAGTCCCATATCCCGTGTTGGGCCCAGATCTTGCCAAACCTTGGTGCTGGAGTAACTCAGCGGGCCAGGCAACATCTCTGGACAATATGGATAGGTGATGTTTCAGGTCGTCTGAAGAAGGGCCTCGACCCGAAACATCACCTATTCCTTTTCTCCGGAGATGCTGCCTGACCCGCTGAGTTATTCCAGCCTTTTACGACTATCTTGGGTTTAAACCAGCGTCTGCAGTTCCTTCCCTCACTATGTTTTTGATTTCCCCTCTGCGTAAAAGCCTTTATCATATCTATTCCCGTCACGATCTTGTACACCTCTATAAGATCACCCCTCAGCCTGCTGCGTTCTGAGGAATATAGTCCTAGCCTGGCCAACCCGATAGCTCAGACCCTCGAGTCCTGGCAACATCCTCGTAAAGCATCTCTGCACTTTCTCCAGCTTAATGATACCCTTCCTAAAGCAACGTTATGGCCCTGTATCACGGTGCGAGTCCACGCGCGAGTGATCCTGAGTTTAAGACAAATCAAACTCGTGGTAATCACATAGAATTAACGTAGCGGGAACGTCGCAACTCGTAACGCTAGCGGCAGGTACTCGCGAAACTTGTTAACTCGTGAAAATCTTTCAACGTGATGAAAGATTTCCACAAGTCAAATTTACTCTTGAAGTAAAATTTTTAAACTTTTAAAGTCGTTGTAAGAACGTAAGTAGCCCGTGCGTTTACCGTAGTGACTCGTGAGCCTACCGTTGGCACTCTTTAACTCAGCGGGACAGGCAGCATCTCTGGAGAGAAGGAATGGGTGACGGGATGACGTTTCCAAATTTCTGCTGCGTCTTTGTGTTACTCCAGCACTGTGTGTTCACTTTTTTCTCAACCAGCATCTGCCCTTTCTTGTGTATGACATTATTTGTATCTGTGGCAGTTGATTGTCGCTCCCTTCAGTTTCCCAGGGGGTCGGGTCGGGACTGGAGTTGGAGGGAAAGGTGGGGGGGGGGGGGGGGGGGGAGAACAAATATATGAAACACCAAAAACGGACATGTCGGAGATGACTTTGTCATACCGCTACAATAATAGGACTATTGGTACGCTGCTGTTTCCTTTGACTACGGTCTTGTGAAACGACTCTTGTACATTTAATATACCGACGATGTCTGGCAGTGAATCTCACTCTCTCAAATCTGTAGAGAGACACGAAAAGCTGGAGTAACTCAGCGGGTCAGACAGCATCTTGGAGAAATAAACCAGGCGATTGCAGACTGCAGTCTGAAGAAGGGTCTCGACCCGAAATCTCGCCTATTCCTTTTCTCCAGAGATGCTGCCTGTCCCGCTGAGTTACCCCAGCTCTTTGAGCCTATCTTCGGTTTAAACCAGCATATGCAGTTCCTTCCTGCACCTCTCAAATCTGTGCCATTATTCAGTGCTCCAATTTTTGTTTTATTTTACTAATTCTTGACAATATCGCCCCAATATCGTTGGTCGTACGCCTCTACCCCACCCCCGGTGCTTTAAGTGCGTTTGATTTACCCCCGGGAGGAAAATAAAAAATCAAATTCAGGAGTTCATCTGGAGCAGTTCTCGGATATAACAGCGAATGAAGAGAAATTGGCGGGTTATTTAGAAATTAATCCTTAAAGAGAGCGTAACTGGTTGGATAAATGAGATCCTCACTAGACTAGGCAGATTGACACGAGTTAACAAGTTTCTCGAGTACCTGCCGTTAGCGTTACGAGTTGCGACGTTCCCGCTACGTTAATTCTAGTTTGATTTGTTTTATGCTCGGGATCACTCGCGGGTGGACTCGCGGCGTGAGACAGGGGTTTAACTGTTCTCTTCATAAACACTGAGGTTGCGGTGAAAGATTGTGAGTAATGCTGTGATTCAGACTTTATTGCAAACAACTATGGTTCTTGTGGAGAAATAAAGTTGCCTGGCTATCATCACACGGCAAAAGAGAAAGGATATTCGACCAAGTCCAAAGACCTCACAAATGGTCTTCTAATCTTTTCGTCTACCTTCCATTTAAACCAACATCTGCAGTTCTTTCCTGCATAAATTACCCTTAATTGGGTTATTGACTTCATCCATTTCACCACTAACTTCCATCCCGCACTCAAATACACCTGGACCATGTCTGACATTTCCCTACCATTTCTAGACCTCACTATCTCCATCGCAGGTGATAGACTACTGACCGACGCCCACTATAAACCCACTGACCCCCACGGCTATGTGGACTACACTTCTTCCCACCCTGCTTCCTGTAAGGACTCCATCCCCTACTCCCAATTCCTTTGTCTACGCCGCATCTGCTCCCAGGATGAGGTGTTCCACACCAGGGCATCGGGGATGTCCTCATTCTTCAGGGAACAGGGGTTCCCCTCTTCTACTATAGATGAGGCTCTCAGCAGGGTCTCTTCTATACCCCGTGACTCTGCTCTCACTCCCCATCCCCCCACTCATAACAAGGACAGAGTCCCCCTTGTCCTCACCTTCCACCCCACCAGCCATCACATACACCAAACAATCCTCCGACATTTTCGCCACCTCCAATGGGATCCCAGCACTGGCCACATCTTCCCATCTTCTCCCCTGTCTGCTTTCCGCGGAGGCCGCTCCCTCCGTAATTCCCTGGTCAATTCGTCCTTTCCCACCCGAGCCACCCCCTTTCCTGGCACTTTCCCTTGCAACCGCAGGAAATGCTACACTTGTCGCTTTACCTCCCCTAGGGTCACCACTAGGGGCGCCGCGTGATGGCAGCCTCTGCCTAGAGTCTGTCTGTTTTTCCATCTTTTTTTTAATTTTTAGTTTGTTTAAAAGTAATTTTTGGTGG